>VXAK01005214.1:0-17149 GCA_013399435.1 Arenaria interpres | reverse complement strand
CGCCCCCACGGCCGTGACACCCTCCCGGGCCCGCGGCCGCCCCTCCGCTGCGCTGCCCCGGCCGCTCTCCAGAACTGGTCGGGCCGGAGGGTTGAAGTCCCTGCCCTGCATAATTTGCAAACATGAGCCTGAGTAACTTACGATGACTAAATTAAACCCTAAAATAATAATAAAATGCCCGGCTTTATTTTAGCAAACTGGTTTTACCAGTTGCGTGTTGCAAATGTTAATTATTAATAACTTTGGCACTAGAAAATAGGTGGGTTTTTTTTTTTCTGCACAAAGTCCGTGTCTTGGCAGAAGATGTGCCGGGAACCACCGGTACAAAAAGGATTAGTGTGGGGAGATGCAGGCTGGTGAAATACCAGGAGGATGCCCAGAGAGGCCTTGTGAAAAGGGACAGGAGGCCCCTTCCCTTCTCGGAGGGGCAGGGCTGGTGGTCTGCGGCACAACGGCCTCCTTGGACAGCTGGGCTCACGACACCGCTGCCAGTCCTCAACTGTGATTTTCATCCAGGGCTTGTGCTCTCAGTCTCTTTGACAACCACTCTAGGAATTAGCATCCAAACCCAATAGCAACCGCTTTTCGGTCTAAAACTCTCTTCCAGCTTCGTCTCCGGAGAAACCCCCTGATGTGGAAACTTGCAGGTCTCTGGGTAGTTTTCCCCCATCAGTTGTTTTTCTTTTGTTTCCTGTTGGTGTAAATGTTAATTTATGGATCTCCTAAGCAATGCGGTATTTTCCAGGCCCAAATTTCAAGTTCAGAATCACTCTCGGCCAACATCAAAATTAAAAAAACCCAACCATCCCTTATTAGAAACAGGAGAACAAGAAAGCTTCAAAAGCACGTAAGTGATCATATCTCTTTGGAACAAATGGCAGAACGTCACCAGTTCCAGGAAGAGAAGGCTTGAATAATGAGGGCCGGAACAGTACGGGTTGCCTTCACGATCTTCCACTGAAATAGACGTGGTCGCTGTGTTTCTGGGTGATTCAGACCAACACGTGCGAGCTATATGTAAGTTCATGTTAAAACAGATGTGTCCCGCTTTCACCTGAACCTTGATTTTGAATTGTGTAAATGTTGGCAGGGTGCTTAAAGAAGTGTACGCGTACAGGCATCGATAAGTTGACTGCTATCTGCTTTTGAACATCCTGCATAAAGGTCAACACGCTCTTTTTCTCTAGTTCAGCACAAGGCAAAAAGTGTTATTTTCCTCCCTTAAATGAAAGGGAATATGATTTAATGGTCTTCGGTGTGGAAATTAAATGCATTAAATTTGCAACTGCTCACAGCCGATGCTTTCCCAGCCTACATAACAACCTAAATGCTGTTTTAAGACAAACTTAATATGCCTTCTCTCATCAGCCGACCATTTATCCAAGTCTCAGTTTTCTCCAAATTTCCCAATTTTCTCTCAAACTTTCCTTCCACTAACTCAGAACACAGCATGTTTCTGTGCTGTTCAAAGCTGACTTGAGGGATTGCTTAATTCAGATAGAAAATTGCACAGAATTTGTGTCCCTCTTGCCTTGGGATGTGGAATGACATTTTTCCAGATTATGCTGTACTTGGACAGAAAGAAGTCTGCTGCAGCACTCGCCTTGCCAGACTGCTGTGGCCTCTGTGTGCTTCCCTCCTTCCCTGGGTAGAAGAAGAAGGTTTCTTCCCCATCTACTGCATCTTAGTGTGACAGTGGGGTTGCCTTAGCCTTGCCACTGGGGCTGTTTACCCATTTTGGGAGAAGAAGAATTATTATCCGATGCTAACAACCCATATCAATGGCCAGTCCGAGTGGTAGTTCACTGCCAAGTGTGGGGCTGAGTGAAATGACTGCTCAACAGGGCTGTTCATGAGAAAGCCTTAGTGGCTAGCCTGAGCTGGTGCTAAACGGATTACCTGGGAGTATAAACCCCAAGAGACAAGGGGAAAGCCGAGGTGATGAAAGAGCACAGGTTTTTGGAGCAGAGACAGTCGTCAGGAAATGGCATCCCACATTAAAAACATTAAGAACATCAACAACAAGAAAAAAAAACAGTTGAGCTGATTGTGCCTGAAACAAAGACCAACCTGTTTATCTTGATATGTTTATTTTAAAGCCTAAGTTTGGAACTCGATTTTCAACGAACTGCCTCTCAAGAACCACAACGTGCAGCTTATCCCCTTTGATTTGGTTGTCTGCAACAGCAGCTGATGAAATCAAGGGCTGCAGACTTTGGGAAAGATTGTGTCACACCGTCATTGGGGTCAGACAACAAGATGCTTTCCTGGCATCTTTGGGATTGCGCTTTCTTATCTTTGCAGTGTGCTGCACAGATAGCCTATGGGGCCAGAAGCTGCCAGGCCCCCTGCTGCAGCGCTGGCATAAAATAACAAAAGGAGAACTGGGAAGAAACCCCTGATGCTGCATTGTATCTAATAGCACCCTCGTTCCTACTTAAAATCAAAAGCAGCAATTCCATAATCCTAGGTGCTGTGCTGGGCTGCTTTCCCCTAACAAGGTTGCTGTGGAGCAGGTGGAGGTGGATGGGCTCATGGAAGGAAATGTGACAGCTGGAGGGTTTAAGGAACCCAAACCAACTGATGCCAGCTACACTGTGGCCGAGAGGGGGGCAAAGTGGGAGAGGTCTCACATGTGCCCGCTGTGCAAGGCCCACTCTGGAGAGGTGCGGTGCAGTGCTGAGATGTCACTGCCTCCTGCAGGATCTCTGCACACCCAGGAGCGTGAGACAGTCCAGAGCCACAGCCACCAAATAGCCTTCCTGGGCTCTGCCAGGGAGATCTGCCTTTTGGGGATCTGTTTTCTACCATGTACTGTATACTCTTCACAGAAAAGCGCAACAGACCTCACGTTTCATTTACCTGTTTTTGCATCGGCTACTTTACTTTTGTTAAACAGAAATAAAACCACACTCAGCTGGCAGTTATACTTGTGGATTATTAGTACAGTGCGAAGGGCGTATTTCTGAAGATTGTTGGAAATTCCAGGCAGGTTTCAGGCAGTAACAAGTGCACAGATGGCACATGCAGACTTAAGATAATAAACACTCATGCTGAGAATGTCAGCAGTGTCTGTGGTCAACTAAGTTTTCACCTGCTTTTTGAAAGCCTGATAGTATCTTGTTGATAATCATTTTACTTTCCTACATGAGCGAGGTCAGAAAAAGCCAGCAACATGTATTGTTGCCATCCAAGAGCCTTGGGCTGGTTTAGGTCAAGCACCCTGTAATGAGCTGCTGTAGGTCCATGCTGTTGGTCTTTCAGGCCCTTGCAAGAAGCAGTGCTGCTGAGTTTTTTATCAGTGCTGATGCCAGGTCTCTGGCCCATGAGCTGCATTTTATCTGCTGGGCAGCCAGCATGCTTTCACACCCCAGAGAAGAGGTCTGCATGCAGGAGACAGCCCTGATGATGACTTTCACTGTGCTTACAGCACTTCAGCCCAGTGTTTCTTCCATGAGAGCCTGCAACTAAGCAAGGCTTAACCTCAGGGGTGTGATTCTCAACAAGAGTTCAGGTTGTTGATTCCAACTGAATTTCCCCCATGGGGATAACTTCCCGTGAAATTCAGGCATCTGTTTCCAGCGGTTCTGATCCTTCTGTTGAGTACCACTCACTCAGCCTCACCAGCCCCTGGCAGAGGTGGCCAGCACCCTTGCACAATTTAGCACCCCCCAAGGATCTCTTGCATGCAGCATCTCTTCCACTTTCAGGCAATCCAACAGTTGTTGTGTTTCTCTAGCAGGCAAACTACCTTGAATTGTTTATGGAAAAGAAAGAGCTTTATACTTTTTTTTTTAGGCTTAGGCATCCTTGCTTTAATGGGTTTGCCCCATCCGTCATTGTTTCAATGGGTTTGCCCCATCTTTGAATTCCCCAAACTTAACAATGACTTATATAAGTGGCTCCCACAGTGGGACTGGTGCAAACGAGAACTCCACAATGAGCATCCTTTTCAAAGTCCTTCATGTAATGTGGGGACACTTGCACACAGCAAAGAGGATGAATTCTTCTTCGTTTGTTTGTGATTTTTTTGTGTGCGGGGGGCTGATTCACTCTATTTTTTCAGACCCAATGGAGGAGTCGGAGAAAAATAGAGAAAACTTGAAAAATCACCAGCTGTTAGCTAACCAAAGGATGATCCCCATTGATGGGTGATAGATTTGGTATATCCTGGGAGATGCAGGGAGGTATATGGGCTAGAAGCCCAAGTTGCTCTGTGGAGCTGGCTCTGAAGAAGCAACGAGGTATTGGGATTACTATTAATTCACCTTCCTGCACCCTTCTCGGGATGAGATTCTCGCATTATTATTTGTGTGAAATATTTAAGGCACTGCTGTCCAATAGCCTCTGGAAATGAAAAGATACTTCTAACTTCTCTGTCTCCCTGGAATAATATTTTTTTTTTTTCTGCTGCAAGAAGGGGTTTTACTCTCTGGCCATCTCCCTCCCGCCCCTTGATTGCTGTGGAAAAACTATGTGGAAGAGATCTCCCCCTTCCTTCCCATCTTAGGCTCTTCTTTTTCAGTCTTCCTAACCTTTTAATTGCTAATCTTTAAGTAATAGTCATTGTTAATAAAAAGGAAGCATCTGAGTAAAGATTTGGCTTCCCAGGACACTCCCAAGCCGTGTCAATATAAAATCCATTTATTTCTCTCTTATTTATATAATTTTGGAATGGAACCATATTAATAACTGCCCTTGCTCATTTCAGTTTTTTCATCGTTGCTGAAGCTGATGGCAGCAGTGAGACTTTGGCAGACCTGCCTGCAGACTTGGGAAGATGACACACTTGCGTCATTGTTTGGTATTTCTTTTGCACATATAAGAACTGGCAACATTTTTCTCCTAAGGAAGCTCTAATACTGCAGAAATTTGTAAGTAGGTCTCAACACCCACCAAGGAGAAGTCAGCTTTCACTGCTGGTGTATTTTTCGAGCCCTTTCTCCCTGGTTAAGCTCTGAGTTTCTTTTGTTTGAGTAGAAGTAGTGTTTCTAAGGAATGTAATCTGAGCCGATAACATGCTTCCTAACAAAACATACATTAAGGTGCAAGATATAAGAAAGCTAGAAAATGCGAGATAGCTGCTTCTAATGTGTAATGCATTTGAATTTGCATAAGGAGAGAATAAAAGGGAGCTTACAGTAAAGTGTTCCTGAGTTTGAAATTAAATTTGCGCTGATGAGCTAGATACTCACAGGAGAGTAAACGCCATCTTTCCATGGTTCCTCCCACACAATGTTGTGGATAAACTGACCTGGACAGCTGATTCACCCAAGATGTCTTTCTAACTATTCGCCATGCTGAAGTCAAGAACATCTGTTGTTTCCCTGCACCAGCATCCAGCAGAGGAAATGATTAGATAAATATTCCCTGCATTTGAACAGGAATAAAGACTTTGTAGAAGAACACTGGAAGAAAGCATCAATGCTGCCTGCTTTGAGAATAAATACCAGGGTTCCACATTGTTTCCATGAAGGCCTCCAGCTCTGCTTCAACATTAATGGACCAGCAGGAGCCCATTACTCTATGATAACAGTCCCTTGCTCTCTTAATGAGAGCAATATGGCAACTACTCTCAGATTTTTGACATAGATGCTGCACAATGATGCTCCGACGGTTTGGTTCCATTGCCAGTTTTGGTGGCTCCATTGCTTCCAGGGCATCTTTGCCATGGACAGGAGCGCAGCTGAGACCCTGCTCAGCAAGGGGCACAGGGACGGCAAATATTAACTGCCCTGGGAGATATCTCACCGTAGATGCCCCAGGCCAGCAGAACAGTTTAACTGTGATCACTGCTGAACGGGAGATCCACTGCTCTCTTCGCAGGCTGCCACGAAGCACATTGTGTTTGCAGGGCACTGAGATGTAGGGACGAGGAGTGCCATAGGAAATCAGTAATGAGGAAACATGAGGAAATTAATAATGCTGCATTCTGAGCAGGGATTGAATAGCATGCAGTAATTGAGGCCCGGGGCCACACTCTGCACAATGAGGAAGAAACAAAATAAGGAATTGCTGCTCATTAGGCTCCAGATTCAGCCGGTCTAAATTCCACCTAAGTCTTTGTGCCAAGTGTTTCATACTGGCAAGCTCTGGGCCTTTGGGGATGCCAAGCCAACGGGAAGTCCTAGGTGGAATTTAGGTTAGGGCTAAGTCTGTCTGCCACTGAGCAACATCTACCTTGACCAGCTGGTGAGGTAGAGCTGCTCTGGAAAGTAGCTTGTTATCCCGTAAGGCAAGAAAGGGGCCAAAAGACGGCGACATGGGCAACTTTAATTCTGGCACATCCAGTTTGTTAGCACACAGTGTTGTGCGCCTGATTTTGCAACGTTAATGTTTTCACAACTATTTATTTTTTTTAACGGGAGGCATAATACCATCCATTTGTGGAGAATGATACAGCTAAACTTAAAAAAGAAGCATTTGTTTCTGAACTCCTTTAAAGTTTCCTTGAGTAAGTTAGCTAAATTTTTTGTATTGTGGTTATGGTACTTACTAGAACCACTGCAGCCAAGGCTATGAATAAATGCAAAAGTAATTTAAAATATAGTAGGGTATTTACACCAGTTAATAATTTTGGAGCTGGCATCCCATGAACGAAGACACAGCCATTGTCAGCCGAATCTGTGATTTTATCCTCAGAAGTCTGATTGCCAAAGAGTGTTTCTATTGATAAAATCTTCTACGTTTCTTTACAATCTATTGTCTTACACAATTAGGCGGTAATGACTCAGTGGACGGCACCTAGCCTACCAGCTGAATAGATCTGTCTCCAGAGGGAGGGAGAGAGAGAAAGAGTGAGCCTAGAAACCAATTTAAAGCACTGATTCACCTCTGTGTTCAGAGATCATAGAGTGAACTTAAGGAGGCCGGTGGGCTAAGGCTGAGGACTAGAGAAGTTTGCATAGCTGTTCCCCAAAAGGGAACTGGCCTGTGCTGCAGGACATATCACAATACCGGCAACCCTGGTCTTTAGTGGGAGAAGTAATTTTAAAGGATGGGCTAGATTTTGCTGTGACTAAAAGCTTCTCAACCAGACAGTGACACTTCTATGCTCAAGTCCATGTGTGTGTAGCTGTGGCTCCGTATTTCATCACCTAAAAAGGGGGTGGTCCTGTTCGTTTGGTTTTTTTTGTAACTTTGGCCACCACAAAAGGTGTAAGTCCCATGACTCCTTCTCTGAACGCTTGCATTTTTGACACAGAGATATAGCGAGATCCTAAAACTCCCACTCTGCTTTGGTTGTGAACAAAGGAAATATTACAAGGTGACTGTACTACATAGGAAAGGAAGACATCTTGTAATATAATGAAGTCTTAATTCCCTTGGTGAGGGCCTAGCAAGACACATCACCTGGAAGTGAAAACTATGTGAATACAAATCCTTTGAAAGGCTGGCTGCCATTTTTTGAATGAGCATGAGGTGCTGGTAGGTAGAGATCGCTTGGAAGTCAGTGTATGCAGTGTATTTAATATTACAGAGATAGGAAATTCACTTAATCCCAGAGCCCCTTGTTTGAGACCTTTCTCTGTAGGTAAGTCCTGCCAAATTGCGGAAACCCCATAATTGCAAATCTGTTCCATGCTGTATTTGCAGTTTCTCTATGAGCTTTTTCTCCAGGCTTATTCCTTGTTTCTCTGAGCCTCCTGTGTACTGCCTCTCTTTTGCAGATATTACTTACATTGTTTTCACTCTCCCAGCTTGTCCCAGATCCACATTTTCTTTACGTTTTTCCACCTTCAAATTTTCTCCAATTTCCTCTTCTTTTGATAGTTAAACATATCTGTTCAAAGAAAGTCTTCCCCTTCTGTATCTCAAAGCTGTCATATTTTGGGTAAGAGGAGCCTCCTTGTCTGCCTGGTGAAGCCATGGGTCAGGCAGAGCCCCTGATACACTAACAAGTACCCTGCCAAGCAATGCTGGCTGAGTTCACTTACATTTCCTTACCTTTGGAAAAGACTGGCTTGACTCTCAGCAATCACATTACCATGCACAGGAAATGAGTGGTAACATCTCCATCCGTGCCAAAGTTTTTAGAAGCCAGAAGTTTTACAGTATGACTACCAAGACAGACCCAATGTGTTTCAGGCATCCATAAGGGTGCACATGATGTTTCTTAAGGGCAGCCTGGAGCGCTGTTACATGGTCAGCTGTCTTCTTGGTTACAGTGGAAGCGTGACGTGCTAAAGGACTGCAAGATAAAGAAGATGTATCAGGGCACACAAGCTCCCTCCCCATCCCAGTTCTTGAGACTGTCTGCTTTACAGTCACTTAAAAGCTGTGGATTGCTAGAATTTCCTTAAGCCTAATAAACAACAGGACAAGGAGGTCTCTCCAGACAGTAATTCTGAACTTTTCTAGACTCAGTTTCCTCCCATTTTTGTGTTATATCCTTTGCATTATTCCAGCTGCTCCTTGGTTTTAGTATTCACAGTCCTCTGGCTGCTGCAGGTGTTTACCAGAGCAGTTTTGTTACTGCCAGTTAGCATGCCTGCTCTGCCTGGGCTCACCGCCACAGCCTTCAACACAGCTGCCCTCAAAGGGACACAGACACAAGGCCCTTCCAGGCCTGTGGAGCACCAGAGTGCTATCGAAGTCATTAACTCATTTCTCTCCTAAGTACTAGTGTTTCACAGAAGGTCTTCCCAGTCATCTGTGACTCCCTTCTGCACAGCCCATGCGGATATGGAAGATACTTATCTAACTTTTGTGTCCCAAATCATTATGTAGACACATTGAAAACATGACCCTGAGGAACAAATGTTTAGTTTTCTGGCCAGATGCTTAGCAGTGGTCAAGGCCCCATTGCGTTGGAAGGACGTGAAGCAGACCGCTTTAGTAGTTCAAAATGTCACACAGAAAATGTAAATATTATGAATGAAATATTTAACTATTCGTATTTAATCTAAGGCAAGGGCTGGGTTAGTAATGTTTTTTGGGAATGGAGGATAATTTTAGGGCTGCTGTGGCTTGCATCAGCTCAGTGCTAATTAATTTTACTTATTTTGTTAGCTTATGCCAAATTTGTGTTAACTTTGCTAGTACAAAAAGCATTTATTTAGTCATCAGGAGCAGCTTCCATCCTGCTGGAGGGTTTATTCATCAGTGAACTCTTTTGTCTCGGACCTTTGGTGCACAAGAGAAAGCAGCACATGAGGGAAAGCTGTTTGGTTTCTGCAGCTCTGTATGGTCCTTGCCATCACCTGCGCAGCGATGACCAGCTCCCACGTGCATTTGCCACTGTCATGAGTTATAAAACATCTGTGGATCTACTGCAATCTGCATTGCTAGTCTGACTTGGTCTCAAACTAAGTTGGTGTGAGGGTGTTTTCTTTTCCTTTCATGGTTAGGACATGAGGCTTGAGGCTAAAGACCACACGCTCCATTGTAGTGGACATTTCCCACTCCCTAGTGAGCTTGTTACTTTAGACCCTACTTCTAGACCTTAATTGTCCCTGAACATGTTGTGCTAGGTGTAGTGTTGTGAGGAAAAGAAGCAAGCTTTTATTGTGATTGCATGGCACTGCTTAGAACACTTTTAAATGTGAGTAGACACAGGAATGAAATAGACGATGCAGAACGTATTACCTATGATGTAAATAAGTACTTTTTACTGAAATTCTGGAGAAAAGGAAAACTTTCCAACATATACAGAAGTCAAGTCACAGTGTTGAACCTGTGAGTCACAGTCATCTCTGTGTCAATAGATGATGGAGTAAGCACAGACCTATGACTTCACTCCAGGAGTGAGCCATTTGTGGGGGGTGCAAGCTTACTCAGATGCCAGCTTCCAACAGTGGCATGGAAAGGCTAAAAAACTGGCCGTGGAAAAGGTCCAACTTCTTTCTTCACCCACACATATCCTGTCTTGGAAGGTCTTATCAATGCCGTATCTCACAGTTTTTTCTTGGACCTGTGTAGGGAATCCACAGCAACTGGGCTAAGCAAAAGATGTGACATGGGAACGGGATGGTGCTTTGCCAGCTTAATCTTTGGCTGAGATTCTGAAATCAGTGAAGCTGTACTGACTAGTAAGAGAAGATGGTCAGGCTGGTTGACACTGACTTCAATGGTAGTGCTATCTTTTGCTGAAGATGAGCAGTTGCTCTTCCCCTCCAGCATCCCAAAGGAATCCTGCAGGTCCTGCCAACCTTACTCCCATTCTCTGATAGATGTCCCCGCTCTCTCCATGAATTGGCAGTGTATGAAAAATTATGCCAGAGTGAAGCTTGCCATATTTTGTTTCCACACCTTACCTTTTCAATGGTGTAACCAGTGCAAAAGTGAGTGTAAGGGGTTACGTACATGAGACTACACAGAAATAAAAACATAACATTGGTGGATGCTCCCCTACAATAATGTCTTTATACTTACTGGGATTTGAGTAATCCATGTAAAATAAATGACATTGGAAGTGTTAAGTTTCAAAGAAATCTGAGTGGACCTTACAGCACAATATCTAGATCTTGACTAGTAGGTGGTGTTAGAGTCTGGTTCACGTGGGCGAGCTTCTTCATACCTGAGTCGTCTGACAACAGAAAACTACAGCTGCAACTGAACGGCAATGAAGTCTGGAGGCACAGAAGTCTGAGCTGGGCTCTGTCCTTGCTTCACAGGGTGACTTTCTATGAAGTGCTTATGCCTAGCAATTCCTCTCTCTGAAAAGGGGATATTGGTACTTGGGCACCTCCCAGCCCTATCAGGGGCTGCTGCTTCACAATGCAGTCTGTGGGTATCAGTTGTGTACCCCCAGTAGACAGCATTTTCTGCTGGCTCTAGTTTGGAAACCAGCTGGAGCTGCAAGTCCTGAGCAGAAGCAAAAGCCAAAGGAAGTGTCAGTCCTGGGTTGTCTTGCCTTGCCTCTGCTTCCCTTCCCTCGAAGGCTAACTTTGAAAACTGGAATTTGGTTTTCTATTTCCTCAAAGTGGAAGCATGTTTTAAGCAGTGCCCTTTTTTGTTAGTTTGCTACTGTATCTAATTATAAGCCTTGAAAATAAGGCATACTGCTAAATTAAATGCCTTGGCAGTGCCCTTCTGAAATTGCTATAGCAGATTTGGAATTTCTAGACCATTACACTGCAGTTGGCCAAACAGATGGTCTCTGCTTTCCTTCCCCAAGCTTCCCACTTTACAATTTTTTTTTCCTGGTTCTCTTAACAGAAGGCACCCACAAGCTTCTTTATAGATATTTGCTGTCTCAGAGAAAGCGACAAACCCCCTTCCCTATATCTATATGCCCTGCAGTACGTGGGAACGTTGCAGCTATGCTTCAGCGTAGAAGTATTTCTGAAGTATTTCTCACTCCTTTCCCACTGAGATATTATTTTAACCTAGGTTTAACACTTTGGGGTAACTGGCATAGAATAAGACCACACTTTGTTTGTTTGTTTGTTTGTTTGTTTGCTTTCACACTAAATTGACTTTCTCAAGCCATTCACAGGATAGGTGTGTGCAAGATGAAGACTCTTTCCTTGATGAAAAGGACATACTTTACAAGTCTGATAATTTTTCTCAAGAACAGATAGTTCAGCCCTAGTTAAATATACTTCCCTGGCAAAGTGTACGTAGCCTTTATTGAAAACTGATCAGCATGCCAAATTTCAGTTGTTAAATATGAGTTTGGATTGTTCAAGGATAAAAGAAAGTAATACCTTGTCTTGGCATGCAAGTATATCAGAAACATCCACGCTAAATATAATCAGACATGAAACAAAGAGAGAGAAAAAAATGAGCTTGCAGAATAAAATAGACTTCTTTCACTTGATGAAGAAACACAGTAAGATCTGGCATCAAAGAATCAGTAGTTCCAAGGTTGTTAACAATCGAAAACAGTAGAAATGCTAATTCCAGGTGAAAAGTCCTGCGTTATTTTTAACTCTGCCAGAAGTAGACTGGTGTGGGATATGGCTAGTTAGGCCAGAGCCCTGTTAAAATCAAAAAATTTAACAGATAACTGGAGTGGTGTTTCTTACAGTGTCAAAGAGCCTCTTCACTGTTTGCACCTTGGTGGTTCCATGTTGAGGTGTTAGCAAAAGAAAGGGCAACATGAGCTTTTTTTCAATTCAATAGCCAGAGAGCTGCCTGAGCCTGGGGAGCTCCAAAAGCAGCCTGTGGACACCTGCCCTCTTCCCCTAGCAGACAGCAACCCACGAGCATGCATCAGCCACTGCAAGATGGGCAACCCTGCAGGACTATGATCATCCCCAGACCCACCACAGCAGTAAGAAAGGCAAGTCGCACAATTTGCTTCTCTGGTATTTAAGCTGAACTTCTCACTTCCTTGTGTTTACTTGCTGTGCCTTTGTTTTCCAGTCTGGAAATGCTGTTTTCAATTCTTTTTGTGCCTATTTGTGCTTTTAGCTGTATTGGGATCAAATACAAAATGTAGCTCCAAGTGCAGTTTTGCACCCTGAAAGTCCATGGTAGGCCACAGCAGATACAAAGCAAGACTGTAGAAAGTTTCATTTGATCCATTTTTTTCCAGCATTTTTGGTGATTTTGTTACCTCGTATAAAATGGGAATGCTACAGGGGGAATATGAAGCTTTTTACCTTGTGCTAGAGGGAGGGTTTGCTTACTCTTCATGTTTAGCTTGGTTGTATCTTGCTGTTTGTAACAGCCTGAGGTCCTCCAGGAGACATGAGTCAGTCACGAGCTCGTGGTTTTTACAGTGCAGCCCACCCAGGTTCCCCCCAGATGTTACCTCTGTTGCAAGACCGACACCTGGGACTGGTTTTGTCTCCTCGTGGATGTCTGTGTTTGGTGTCGCTGCCGTGCGTGGGTGGCAGAGCTGTTAAGGACTGACCTCATCACCATGGGTAATGTGTATCCCTTGACCCCAGCACGGACCTTCATGTGGACACGGGGCTCCTGATTATCTAGCTCTTTCTTTGGCTTCTGCATCTGGCTTTCCTTCTTGTGATAAACACAAGCAAGGTGTGAGCCCAGTCTTGCCTTGCCACACAGTCAGGAGGCAGCTGGGGTTGTGCCTGGGAGCTGGGAAGCTGTTTAAACACAGACATCCTGTCACCACTAGATACAAAGTCAATCTGTACAGCTTTACCATTGTGGCTGCCAGTGTCCTGGAGATCTGGAGAACCTGGCTGAGATTTCCTTCAGAAGGTAAAAAGATGACCCGATGTCTTTAAAGGAGCTGAGGTAGGAAATGGGTTGTTTTCCTTGCTTGACTGTAAAACTTTACAAATGCCAGCCAGACTTAGTTTTCTAATGTCACCAGATTTCTCCTGCTAGACATGAGTATCTACTGTTTGGCACAGCAATGTTCCTGTCTGGTATCTAGTGAACCATCGTTAAAAAAACAAAAGAGTAATAGTTTGGTGAAAGTGCGGAGTCGATAGTGCTGAGTAATGTATTTGCACACTGGCATATGCGCTATGAAAGTAAATAAGATTATGTCAAACTCATCTGGAAGAGAGTTAATTTAACATCCTGGCTAAAGTTATGCAACCAGAGGGAGGCGGGAGAGCGGGGGGGTGAGGGTTGGGGGGGAGGATGAATGTAATACACTGGCTGATGAAGCCTGGGGGACAAAATGTCCTAGTGGAAATTGTATGTAGCACAAAAGAATGTAACATAAGAACCCAGCAGAACAGCACTTATTCAAGGCTGCTTATATATACACACACACAACTGTTTTTCTGTTAGTGTTAGGAATGCACAGGATGACAAAAAAAGAGAAAAAAGCATCTGCTAGACAGATTAGCCATCTCATCCATATTGAGGTCTAAGCTGCTTCTTGGTACTGATTCAGAAAAGCCCTTGCAGGACACACAAGGATGTGAACATGCTTCAGTGCAATTGATGGATAAGGGCCAGTCGGTACTTTACACTGAAGGACTGAACAAACGCGCAGGTCCTGTTTTCAAAAACTGACAGTTTTGCGAGACATGATCACCCCCAACCACGTCATGGGTTGGAAAGCTGTGGGACTTCAGGTGTGTTTCATTGAATTTGGACCCAGCCTTCACATTTGAGCTTTGATTTTTAGCAATTTGTTATAAACCCTTGAACAACTCCAGATTTTTAGGCAGCTTTGCTCTGGACTCTCCACAAAAACTTTGTGTAGTTCATGTTTCTCCCTCATTATTAAAGGCTTGGAGACTTTGCTACAGAGAAATGAATAAGCGTTTCTTGTAATAAGCAAAGTCTGAAAGAAGATCAAACCCTTACTTTTAAAGGTCTTTTCATTTAGTATTGCAGATCATAGCAGACAAGATAGTCACATCTTCAAATTCAATCTGACCCTCAACTCTAAGTCTAAGGAGTAAGTTATTAAAGCCTGGAGTTTGAGAACAATTTTTCTTCCAAGAAAATTTAAGCATAAGCTTGTCAGATATATCAAAATTTGTGGATAGCTAAAGCAATGATACTGTATCACCACATGGTAATGGGACCATTTTTTGTGCTGTTTGATTCATGTGCTTTATCAAGCTGCATGCACTTAAGAAAGCAACATCTTCAAGCATAATTATAGTGCCAGGATGTTGAAGTTTTAGAACACAATGTTTACAGTAAGGCTGTCTTGGGCCTCACAGTGAGAATGCATGGCAAATCTAACTCCAAGAGCAATGGGAACAAGAAACTTGATTCTAAGTTTGCTGATGTCACCAAGTGCTCCTGCACGGTTAATTTGAGGATGTCTTTTGCATGTAGTTGGCATATGGCTTAGAAGCTTCCTGGACTAAATCTTTACCCAGAAGCTCTGAAAAGACTCTGAGCTTTCTTCCAAAACTGTGGCACAAGCAATTGTTCCTGTGGCTATGTAACCATGTCTGTGCCGGATCCAGCTGAGGGAAAAACATGGAGGCAGAGATTTGTACTTTCTTGCTCTGGGCTAGGCAGATTTTAGGGGCTTGTGTTTGAACAGCAGTCAACAAGGCAGACAGATGCTTCCAGACAGTGGTACAGGGTAAAGACTTAATTCTTTTCACTGGTTCCTCAGGGGTACCAGACTTTAAGTGTCAGCATCTAAGGTCAAGGCAGAAGGAAAATGAAATTAAAGATTGTGGGATCCTTGCAAAACTAGAGGAGGCCCAGGAGGAACAAAGGTACTTCAGTATCGGGAAATTTAGCCACAGCAAAGCTCAACAGAAAGGTAGCTGAAAGCACTCGTCCTCAGCACCCAACTTTAAAGGGATTTACCAAAGAAAGAGGAGTCACTGCCTGGCCAAGTTACCTCTTTCTGGGAGCCGGTTTTACCTTATTTGTGTGAGCGGTGTGCCGACAGCATCGGGACCCCAGCAACACTCTCCTGACACTCAGTCATCTGGCATGTGAAGCTTGAAACTTGAAGGAAAGATAGATAAAGAGTTGGAGAAAACTAAAGCAAATACTGTTTGTTCATTTCACTGGACCTGAAACACAAGTCTCTTGAGTCTGGAACAGGGACAAAAGAGCAGCTGACAGGAGAGCTGGAGCACACACTAGGAAGGAGGGAATATGCACTTCAGCAAATGGGCACAATAAAGAAAATAACATAAAGCAGTGTCTCCTCAAGGAAGGTTTCCCACTTAAATAATTGAACAGTTCGGACTGGACCAGCACTTGGGATTCAAAGACCTGTAATAATTCAACCTAAAGAGTGCACATCTGGGAATGCCTCTTTCGCACCTTCTGCTTCAGCTGTTGGTGCCCACATCCTCATGCTGGTTTGAAGGCCCAGCAGTGGTGCCCTGTGAAGTGCTCAGCACCCACCCCTGATGGCCTTCAGCCTTCCCCGCCCATCTTCCGCCCCAATGTCCTCTGTCCTTACATTCTCAGAAATGATGAGGAATAAATCAGCTTTGAAAGAAGAACCTGCCTAGAAAAAGACAAGAGAAGAGTAAGAAATATGTTCTGCTTGAGTATAACATTTTCCCCTGGGACTTATTTGCAAATTCCTGCTAGTTTCTAAGAATGTCTTGGATAGAGACTGAAGATACTCTTTGATAAACTTCATTAATGTTTTGATTACATCAGAACTAAAAGTCTCCAGCTGGATATTAACTGTGAAAGAAAATAGTCTCCAAGAGAACAGGAGCTCTTTAGCAAACATAAGATACGTCTGCATATTGCAATGGTTACAAACGTGTTCCAGTTTGCTAATACAAATTTAAGCAGTTTGTATGTGAGATGCTGAGGTGGCCTGCTTCTGTGCCCTGTTCTGTGCCTGTGTCTGTACAGCTAGTTGTTGATGGTAGTGAAGGTGGTGGCACTTGTGTCAGTATCACAGATGCCAGGTCACGTTAGATTGTGACCAGATTTTCCCTTGGAATATGTCCGTGCCACTCGCCCCTCCATCACTCAGAACCTGTAGAAGCTGCCTGTGCATTAAGCACACAGGCATTTATCTTCCTGAAATCCCTTTGGGGCGAAAAAACCACTTCCCTCTGTACCCATTCCTGACAGGGGGAGAAACAAGGGAACAGATCCTTACAGATCCTTAAGCAGCTAAGTCACAATTGCTTTTTGGGTAGTGAGACATCTGGGTCACTCATTAACCATGGTCAATGAATTTGTCCAGCTTCTGGAAGAAGCAGGAAATAAACGCAAATCTACCCAATCTTTTTTCATTTCCTGAAACAAGAACTAGCCTATCTGCCCCCCCTTTTTTTTTCCTCTCCTGACACAGCACCATATACACTTCCCTCAGCTGTTTTCTTTTCCTAAGCCAACACCCTTCTTTGGCTGTGTCTATTTCCTAACTGTTTCTCTTTCTCTTTCACCTCTTACTCTTGTTTTGTTTTGCTTTCTCATCCTATTTTCTCTTTTGCTCATTACTGTTTTTTGCTCCACTTTTATAATGGTCCAGCCAACCTGATCCCCAAAGGGAAACCATGAAATACGCAGTGTGGTTGCACTGACAGGTCTGTGCTGGGCCTCTTTGTCTTTTGCAGAAAAAGTTTTCAAATCCAGCTATAACAGCTTTCAGTGCATAGGGCAATGCTGTTGCCTTTCATAGAATCATGGAATGGTCCAGGCCGGAAGGGACCTCCGAAGGTCAGCTAGTCTGGTGTCCCTGCAGTCAGCAGGGACACCCTCAACTAGACAAGGTCGCCCAGGGCCTCATCGAGACTCACCTTGAATATCTCCAGGGAAGGGGCCTCAACTACCTCTCTGGGCAATCAGTTCCAGTGTTCCACCACCCTCA
>VXAK01005205.1:3869-39696 GCA_013399435.1 Arenaria interpres | reverse complement strand
AAGGGAAGGGAGAAGGGAAGGGAAGGGAGAAGGGAAGGGAAGGGAGAAGGGAAGGGAAAGCAAGGTGAACAACTTGGGGGAAAAAAGATAATTCACTTAATTTTGCCTAGAGTTTTATGCTCAGAACTGATTTTGAATTGTCCGCAGGAGTCCACCAGCATAGCTGATTCAAGCAATCATCTGGTGAAGACACTGACAGCATGTAAGGTTTCAGTGACATGCATAAGAATCTGAGATTAAGATAGTAGTATAAATAAATTGGTATGAATAGAGCAAATATTTAGCATTTAAAGATCACTTTATAAGAAAGTTGTTAATGCTAGATTATGACAGTCCTTGCTCAATCTTTGAGCTTGTTATATTAAGTAATCCAAGAAGTAATCCAAGAACCTCTTTTAATGAGAAGTCATTACTCCAGTTTTTGGTTTCAGTAGCTTCTTTGATACTTGAGAGAGAAGTGGAAGATTGCCAGCTAGCAGAGTGTTCTCTTGCTTTTGTTATGGGTTTGAGGAGACAGTAGTTTTTACAATAGGAAATAAATGTCTAACATTTTTGAATTAAAATACAAAAGAATTCCTGTTTATCTCTAAAATTCAAGTGTGAGCTAATTTTAAGGAGAATGTATATCTCTTCCATGAGATATCTCTACTATGACACAAAGCAGAGCTGAAAGAAGGGCTCAAGAATGGAACTGAGTTTGAATGAAATAGATGTACTATCAGAAAGTTATAGCTTGTAGAATTTTAGACTTACCCAAATAATAAAGTATGTACTTAGAGTAAAATCCTTGAATAATGAAGACCCAAATTTTCAGTAACAGACAGTTAAAATGACCTAGACTTTCAGTGGTGTAAAATGAGAAATCTTTGCTAGTGAAACGGTGCAAGCTCTTTAAATCCGGAAACGATACTCACAGATGCATTTAACTATGTTTAGCAAATATCCTTTGCAAGAGGCCTGGGAAAAGGAAAAGGACTTAGTCACATTTCTTTCCATTTTTCCTCAGGTTTTGGTAATCTACACAAGTAGTCAGTTTTGATAACAGCTAAGACCCTGAGGATGTATTTACATTAGTCTCTTACTTCCAACTAAGAATGTGTTTTTAAAGTGAACATTCTTCCTCCCAACTTACTGTTTTTCAGTTTAAATTGTGGAGTATCTAAGAGGATTCTCTTCAGATGACAAGTAACCACAAGATGTTCTTTAGAGTGAAATGAAGGTGCTTTGCTAATGGATATTCAGCTGACATCACCAAGATAGAGGTGGACCAAAATAAAGACCCTTTAGTACCTACATTTTAAAGAGGGAAAGCCCTCCCAGTGTAGCTGCTCTATTACTCAGATCTGTTCCTATTGATCAGTACTGCCTGATTACTTAGATGTAGCCTTGGAATTTCTGACCACCTTAATTTTGATGCTTTAGGTTATCTTTTTAATCAAAGTAAATGCAATACACAAAAAAACCCCCAAAACAACAGACCCCACACATAAATATCAGACATGAGCAAATAGCTCCCCTTTTGTGTGGACAAAATCTGAACCTGCTTAAGAACTGTTTCTAAAACTAGCGTAAAATAAAAAAGTATATGTTCGCATGTCTATTAAACATTATACTAATAGACAATAGATTTTCATGGGAAACTTTTGGTGCTGATAGATAAATTATGAAAGTTCTGTTCAAAGACAAACATCATAATGAATGCGCTATGCTAATAAATCATTGCTTAGAAGAGGCCATTCAATCTTGACATTAATGATATCAAATGAGCTGTAGATGTATATGAATTAAATTAGAGTTTAATGACAGTTTTAGCATTTAGAGCTACATAGCTCACTAAATTAAAAAGGAAGAGGTAAGAATGTGGATTTAGGCAAAAAAGGGGACAGCAAAAGATATGGAGAGATGAGTCACGTTCTTGCGTAGGTCAGACCACCCATGATATTTAGTTAACTTGGTAACAGACCTTCAATTTATAAAATGTTTTTCTGTTTTAGTAAGGGATGGGCAAGGTAAATAACGATATGCACCTTTCACTGAACTGGTCTGTCTACAGTTTTTTAACTTATGATTTTCTTAGTAGTGCACAGAAGTGTTTCCCAAACAATATTTTTAACACATGGAAGAAAATGCTGTATTTTAAACAATTTAATGAGTATTACCATTTTGTGGACTGCATTGGGTTGAAATTACTGAATGGACCGTTAAATCCAATTAGAGACACAATGTCAGGCCACTAGAGCATTTTGTACTATCAGAGTCGTTTAATGTACACAACATGAACTTCACATTTACAACAACTACAGATGGCAACTGTATGTTATTTGTATCCTGGCACTATCGTATAAACTCTTTTCTCTAATATAAGCAACAGCATTTTAAGGGTTTATCACTGTTTAAAGCCCATCCTTGATGACACTTTCAGAAGGAGACAGATTTGCTTTTAATTTTCTTATTATTCATAAACAATTTAATGAGGAAATATGCTTTTCTTTTTGAAGCCAGAATTTTTAACGTCTTTTCCCACCCGCACTGGCCCCAGAGCTACTGCGTTGCTTGTCGTTGCTCAGGACCCCATTTAAAATTGTCCTTCTTCTGGGTTACTTGATACAGAGGGCTCACAATCAGACTGTACTGTGGGATATGCATCCTTCAAAAACCCACAAGGCCTAAGAAAGCTTGTTTTTCCTTTTCACTAGTTGGTGGAGACATAGCTGCTATTTCGTTGATCACATCCATTGGGATCTGACCGCGTCCATCCAGCAGCCAGCCTGCAAAATGCACTGACATAAATATAGCAAAGCCCATTTCCCACTAGATGAGTTATGAGTCAAATTAAGTTAGAATATTTAAATACTTCTCTTCAGAAATGAAGTGGTACTATCCGGGAGAAAGGTTTCTACCAGCATGTGATTTATTAATTAGAATTCCATATTCTGGCCTAATCAAAAAATAGGTATTTGAGATCACTGTAGAAAAGAATACAGTAAATATTGGAAGTATCTCAGGAGACACTGATAGCTGAGTATGAGTGCCATTAAGAAATTCTAAGGCTTATACTACCTTAGTCAGGTGTTTTAATCTAGTTAGATTTTGCACAAGGCATTTATTTTCATGGCTGCTTATTCATGTATCAACAAAGTGAAGTCAAATGATCACAATTTGAGTTAGGTACTCAAAAGAGTTTGCTGTTTAGCATGTCCTTTTAAAGTATATTTTAAAAATAAAGCAGATATTGCAAAGCCAGATATGTCTTAAGCGTTATTAAAGAGCTCATACACTAAAAATGGTGTTTAAAGACTAAACAAACTGAGATCTCAATACTGCAGTACACTGTTTGATGACTTTCTTAACCCAATGGAAGAGAGGAATATTTCAAGATAGTGTTGGATTATGGCACCAGAGCATTTTAATCCATACTTAACTTGCTTGGTTTTGCAAGCAATTTCTAATATCTTGTGCTAACTGATTTGGTATGAGCCTATAGGCAGATAATGAAATTCTGAAGTGCTTTATTTGAATATGTAGTGGGAATGGAAAAAACATGAATAATAAGTACTGTACAAATCATCATTATATGCATGAAGTATTATTTTCAGTACTCATCCCCCTCCCCTCCTTTTCCAAGAAGATATTGAGGAATGTGGAGGTTTCAAAAAGGACTGATGAAAGCAATTACTGTGAAGAAAGGCTCATCAGAAAACGATAAATGATAGACTATTAGAAAATGATGGAAAATATAAAATGCTGAAAAAGAAAGAAGGTAGGATGGTAATGAACACTATTAAGAAATTAGATGGGAAATACCTGTTTAATAGGTTTTGTAACAATACTGAAGTAGCAGTCAGTGAACTTGAAAGAGGGAAGATCAACACTGATCAAAATACTCACTACATTATAATTGTGGGACTGCCATGTACAGTTAATGAAGCCAATACCTTATTAAATTAAAAAGACTGGACACAGAACTAGCCAAAGAGAACATTATTTCCAAATTTGTAACCATATTTTGGATACTGTATTTAACACCACTTTTTTTGTTTAAGACTGATTGCTAGAGGTCACAATGGACTTAGAATGACAATGTGAGTTCCATATTCCTTCGTACACCAGGATTTTTAAATGCCCTTTTGATCACTTGGTATTGTACTTGGTCAAAGATAGGACACTGCACGTGAGATGGGGGTGTGCAGCGCTATGGCAATCTGTAAATTGTATATCTGTATATAGAATTTTCAGTCCTCCAAGTGCTGTCCAAGACTTCCATGACATATAATTGCAATCAGAGCAACTACAAATGCAGTAATGCTTATGCTTCACAAAGTCTAGCACTGGCCTACTTATCACTGAGATTTTCTCTGCATGATAAGCAAACATCTTCACTGAAAACATGAAGAAAAACAATTGTCCAATTCAAAGCTCTTTTGTTCAGAATTAGTGGAACATAGTTGTAGGAGTTTGGTCAGGATGATAGTAAAACTCTCCCTGTGAAAAGAGCTATAAAGCTGTTAGTAACTAGAAGAAATGAAAACAACTATCTGGAAAATATTATAATAGCTTGGTAAGGCATTGATTCAATGTGAGCACTTGACACGCTTTCTGAAAACTGTTTCACACAGCATATACATCCATCTGGCATAAATTTACTAAAATACCTAAATTAAAAATAGCTTCAAGTCAGACATCTGAGGCTCAACTGTTTTACTTGGGCTCCCTGGCTTTTCAGAATTTCAAGTGTGTTAACTGCCTTATGCCTATAAGGACTAATTTGCACAGATGACCATCTAGTTTCTGTTATGGCAAAAAGCTATAATTACTTCAAAGTCTGTAGTGCTATCAGTATAACATGTAGCTCTGGACCTTCAGGCTAACACTTTGTTCAGGTTCATCCTTGTCACTGACTCACTTGTTTTGTGTCCTCTGGGCACCTGTCAAATTCAGTTCTGTATGTTCAACACCAGAGGTGTAAGTTCCCACCTTAGGTTTAATGTGCCATTGAGCTGAATTTTTCTTCCTTTCAGCTTCTACTCTCCTAGTAGCTAATTGACTTCACTGGGGTTACTTTTTGATGCAAGGCTATGAATGAACTGAGAAGGAGGATCTTCCGTGTGGCTGTCATAAATTCTGTACAAATGCTTACTGTAAGCTTCCTGAATATGTAGTTGGGACAGTCATTTTTACACAAATAATCATCCCATTGCAGGACACCGACGTATGCACTCATTATAGTATATAACCACATCTACGGGATTTGTTATTCAGCTTATAAGCAATGTTGTTTAAAGGGAATTTGTTTGGGGAGAGCACAAGGGGCATTGAGGCAGAATTAAAATTCCTCTTAGCTATGCCATTTATCCCAAAAATGACCAATATTACTCGTAAGACAGAGTGGAAGAAATTGCCTTCCTAACATTAATCTCAAAAAGAATCCTTTTAAGTTGTGGAATTAAAACCGATAGCAAGGGACATAAAAGCCAGACAGTTTTTTTTTAAGTTTATCTTGCAAACCTCAGAGATAAGGCTTGACAAAAGAATGTCTTAATTGGAGTCTGGCATCTCCATCCTTTAGTAGCTGTGGGACTTCATTCCTGCTTTCATTCCTTCCTGTATATAACACTTTAGGATCCCAATTACACTGCTAATGTAAATTAAAATGTAAATTAATCTGGTTGCTAATGCAGTTATGCAAAGCAACTCTACTTCCACTTTAATGCTCTAAAAGGAGAATGCTTTTAAATGTATTCCATTCGCTATTTTTTATTATCCTGAAATAAATAAAAGCTAATTAAATAAAAGCTGGTTACACGGAAATCGGTGAGAATCTGCTTCACCAGGATATAGTTCTACCTGATGATTGACTGAAATGAGCACAGGGTTGGAAAGTGATTTTTTCTCATGTAAAGTACATGTGTAATTTGCTTCAGTTAGTAAAACTTTCTCATCTGCCATAATTTCTCTCCTTTAAGAATCAATTAATTTCTTATAATAAGAAAAATTAATATAAATTAAAAATTCAGGGACAAGATATGATGATAAGGGAAAGGACGTGATGATGGCACATCAAGCTTTCCAAGAAATATAGGATATTAAAAAATATTCTAGAGGTTTATTTGACAGCAACAGGGCCAGTTAAAAGGACTCTGTAGTTGTATGATAGATTTCACCTTGCTCACTAGTTCTAACTCAGATCTTTGATTGTAGGCAGTTTCCTGGCAAATTCTGATGTAGAATCAAGGGCACTTTCACACATTGTGAAATCTGTGCACTGCCCACTGGCAGACAGATGTATATTCCTGGAGAAAACACTTCCAAATCTCTTAATGTTTACTTTCTCTTCTGTCACCTCCACACAAATTAGTTGTCAGTTAAGCATGTTCTGACACCTTTGTAACGAACATCAATGTCTTTAGAAGGCCTCAGTGAATTGAAAACATTTTTGCCACAGAAGTCCTGTCAAACTCCATTATATTTTCCTCGTGTATTAATGCTATGGATATCTTACAGATGTTTTATTTAGAAGTTATTAACATGACTAGTTGTCCTGGTTCCAGCAGGGACAGGGTTAATTCTCCCCAGGACCTAGCAGGCACACAGGTATTCCATACCATGTGGCACCATACCCAGGCTATAGGGGAGCTGGCTGGGGAAGGGGAGAGGAAATCACCACTGGGGCATGGTAATCGTGGTTGTATATTCCTCTATCAGTGTTATTGTTGTTTTCTTGATCCCTTTGCTGTTCTGTTAAACTGCCTTTGTCTCAACCCACAAGGGTGGCCTTTTCCTTCCCATTCTCCTCTCACTGCTGTGGTGGTGGTGGGGGGTCTGGTCCGAGAGAGCCACTTCCACGTGGTTCTTTGTTGCCATCGAGGCCAAACCCCGACACTAGTAAAAATGAAAATGGGACTCCATTTTTAATTCCGGATGTCTTCAGATTGGCAGAATCAGCACATGAATAGAGCACTCAAGGCTGGACTTCTGAATGGTAACATGAATTTCATAAAAGCTAGGAATTTACATCTGAATTGCATCTGAGAAATGATATTGAAAACAGTCGGTTCTGTTCAGTCTGCAGGTGACACAATGTTTGTCACGGTGATCTTTACATTTGACTGTTTTCATAAACTTAAAGAATTTTTGAGGGAAAAGCCAAATTAATGTAATTTTTCTCATGCAGAGACACGTCTCTGTTCTTTCCTTACCTTCTGAAGAATCAGGTTTCCTGGAAATTACCATCCATGCATAGGCATGTTCATAAGAGCGCATCCTGGACTCTTACTGCTCTGTGGTCAGGTCTCTGAAGCAATGAAACACACCAGGTGGGTCAAATGATGTAATTAACTGCTCTGGCCACCTCTTTGGGAGATACAATTTATTGCATGCAAAGATCAATGAAAAATTTAAAAGCTTGAATGAATTTAATGAATTAAAATATGGTAGTAATAGTTAATTTCAGAAATCAGGAGACCCTTCTGAGGAAGGTGACAAATTAGGGAAAATTATAATAGTAATGATAAAAAAATAGAAAAGCTCTAACATAAATTGGTTTTATGAAATAAAGCACATACTAGCGGGTGACTGACCATGCATCCTCAGCCTATTATTTTTATGGAGTCACTGTCCTATTAGTTTTGTTTTTAAAACCACTTCCTAGTTTTTATACATATTTCAAAACATAACTGCATATACTCCCAAGATCAATGAATGTTAACAATTGTGAATAATTTCCTTATTAAGGCTTTTAATTCCTTAAATTCAATGACCTTATTATGAGATGATTCTTTTTATCTTGCCCTTTATTAACCTATTACATTAATCAGCATCTGCACTGCTGTTCAAAATTCTCCCTTTTTGGCCTCCACGGTAATGAGATAACCTCTGGTCTGCCCCCATTAATACTTCTTGACTTTTTAAGAGGAATTTCTGCTCAACTTCAGAATACAAATAAATTATTTACTCGAAACATCAAGGATCTCCCCATCTTTTAAGCAATGGCCCTGTATCTCCAGTCTCATAGGCAGAGCTTTACTCCTCAAACTTTATATTTGTAGAAATGTGCAGACATTTCTCTATAAAGTTCAGCACAGGTCTATACTTCATATTATGATAGGCTAATCATAGAGTTTAGTGTGAGATATTAATATGGTTTTTCCTTTTTACAGGGATATGGAAAATTGCTGTTTAACTCCAAATTTTGTCAGTATGCTTCCCAGTTGTAAGAGCAGTGCAAGTAGAGCAAGGAGTACTGTGGGTTACCTTCTTCTCATTTAAAATATACCGTGCATTTGGGCAAACAGTTTGTAATTAACCAAACCAGAATTTATGTATGATATGGGGCTTAAACACCTATTGTGGAGAGGCATAGCTGTGCTCTTTTAACTTGTGCCCTTCAATTAATCATTCTTTTATTGAATACTGACCAATTTAACATGCGTCATAAAAAACCCCTCATTTATAGTCGAAGAAAGATCTGAAGTACCTTTGATGTACTTTGGGACAACACTCTTATACATTTTGTGTGTAATGTACCATGGGTTTTGCTATGTTCAATAACTAGGAAAAAAAAAAAGAGTTTAAATATCTCTGATCTGACTTCATTTTATTGATCAGTATTTGTAAAGTAAACAACTAAACTATAGACAAGAATATTAATTGTATTTAATGTCAGGTTTAGGCCGTTTTTTCCTGTTGGAGCTGTTTAATGCTGGATCTTAGTTTTATCAAAACACAGGGTAAATTTGTATTACACCTATTTTTATTAATGGGCAAAAATTCTAGACAAAATGAAAGCGAGGTGGTATATATAGGGAGTCACCGATGTAAAATAGCTGTGTCTGTGTACCGCGAATGCTACTGTTATCAGAGGGCAACAGGGGCAAGTCATTACCCAAGCATTGTGTGTGTACGTCTGTGTGTGCCTGCCTTTCCTCTAGTAGGTCATTATTTTTACAGAATGAACTGTTAATGATCTTAGAAGATGAATGCCTGTGTAATTAGATTGCGCTAATAAAACATTATTCAGATGATCGAGAAATTTCAGCTAGAAGGTTGTTAGTAATAAAAAACACCTTAAAAAAACCACCACGGACAAACAAACCAAACGAGGTTGGAACAAAAGTGCAAGCACAGGATGAAAGCAGATGACTTGAAAGTCCGAGCACAGCATGATACCATAGGCCCAAAGGCTATAAACATAAATCACAAATATTTACTGACAGAATATACATAAGATATGGAGTAAATCTTTTACACAATCTTTCAACTTGCAGCTCTATAAAGTAAGAATCTCTCTTAGAAGACGTATAGAAGTGACCTCAAGCAGACTCAGCATGAAGAGGAAGAAACACCCAGTGTTGACCTGCCAGTCTTGGGAAAGCCTTGGGATGCTGCAACCCCCACCTCCACCTTCCTCCTGAAGGGTACTGGTCCTGCTGACCTCAGGACCCAGAGGAACAGAGGAAGCACAAAAGCAGAGGAAGCAGTAGAACTGTAAGTGTCCCTGTCACTGTAAAAGGACTAATAATAACTAGGAGGTTAAACCAAAAGGACTTAATATAAACTAACAAATTCTAGTCTTCATCTGGATTTGACCTCAAGGTCTATCTTCTAACATGTTGACTCAAGTGTTGGTGGAGAACCTGGACAGCCTAAGATGTAATTTCCAATGCAGCGTCATGCAGAGATGTTAGTTTTGAGCCTTGAAACTCGCTGTGTTTTCTTTTAAATTTTATTTTTCTTTTTCCCCAGGACTGATATGACTGCAATTCTGAAACCAGCACTCGCCACTGTTCTTTGGCACCTAACGTTACTTCATAAATTCTGCTTTGATGAAGTCTGAAGCAGAATACTACACACTCTTTCTTAAAAAACCCCGAGGGTAGGCAGTAGCTAACTTCATAGCTGTTTCCCAGTTTGTTTTTGAGTGTCGCCAGTGAGCATAGATCTCTGCTTCCAGAGAGGTTTAGAA
The DNA here is from genome assembly GCA_013399435.1 of Arenaria interpres. Taxonomy (NCBI): domain Eukaryota; kingdom Metazoa; phylum Chordata; class Aves; order Charadriiformes; family Scolopacidae; genus Arenaria; species Arenaria interpres. The sequence continues at coordinate 29,735 of VXAK01005205.1, read as the reverse complement.
ACGGTGCCCTCAAAAAAGCTGAGTGGCTTGGTTTGGTCTTTACAATGTACTGCTAACTAATGAAAGTTTAATATAAACTACAGAAGCAGTCTTCACCTTGAAGACCAGAACAGCACCACAAACACTCTTGCCTCTGGGGCATGTTATATTCCTTGTATTTTCTCATGGTTCACATTAATCTTTCACTACACAGTAGCACAGCTGCAGACATCAAGACTGCTCTCCCCAAAAACTTAATGAACTATGAGTTTATGCACTCGGGGATGTTTGTTTTCATTCCCTCAGGTAGATGAGAAATTTTATCTCCCAAATCAGACAATGCTCTTGTGCATTTTGCAAATAGCCTCAGTGAGTCTTTTATAAAAATAGAACCGTATCTAAAGCTATGATATGGTCCTTTTCCTGTCACTGCTGTCCTGTATCACACAATATTTGCTGGTATGCCATCATATTTCCACACACCTACCTCCAATCCATTCACTTAAGATGCACTTTACTTTGAATAAAATCAAATTAGCCCCAGTTTGGGGAGAGAGACTTATAGGAGAAAAGCAGTTGGACAAAGACTAGAGAGGAATTCTTTTGCTACGGAAATTAAGTATTTCTTTTAAAAGATTCCATAACTCCTAAAGTACTGGCAATAAAACTGTTTAGATGTTACTGTTACTGAGTGAAAAGAATAAAGAATCATCCATTCAGTTCTCGGTGGGGTTTTTTGTTTTGTTTTGTTTAATTTGTTTGCTTTTTATTTGTTTGTTTGGTTGTTTGGTTTGGTTTTTTCATTTTAAGTTTTGATTTTCCAATTATTTCAGCCAGCAACTGGTTTAAACAACCAAGTTCTAATCTGGAGAGAGGCTTATGAATTTCACGGCTCCTACAGTCTTTCCCAAGTTTAAAAATATCTGTAGCGTAGCTTCTTCATCTGAAAGACAAGAGACCTGAGAGTTTCTACAGCTTGTCCAAAATACACAGGAAGAAGCCAGTAGCGAAGCCTTGCTGGAACACCATGGCATTGAGAACCATAAAAACTCAAGCAGAGCAGACAAAATTGTCAAGAGTATATAGATATTGCAGTAAATTAATGAGCTTCGCAATAGCTGAGCGCAGCTGAAGGCTCTGTCCTTGTTCCAAGGAGATGCATCTGAAAGGAGACAGATCTTACTGTTCTCTGGGAGGCACTTAATGCAAGAGCAGAGCCCAAGTACCGAGAGCCTTCCCCATAACCTGTGCTCAGTGCATGATGATAGCAAAAAATGGCTCAAGGAGGTAACTGAATACAAGTATGCTTTAAGAAAAATCCAGTACAATCTTTATAGAAAAGTGCTATCTTCCCTGAAGAAAGTACCACAAAGCAGTTTTTAAACTAAATCTGTTTTCTTTAACAAAGAGCTGTATGGTCGGACTGTCTTCAGTACAGCAGCATTGGAAAGGAGTTGCAAGGACCAAAGTTGCCCTATAATATTCTTTGTTCTGCCCTCTGCTGTACTCAACATATCTTTGTGCCCCCCTCACTGCTATAATCAACATATCTTCGTGTCCCCTCTCAGAGTGCCTCCGCTACACAAACTATAGTAAGGCCTAAGTATTCAGGAAAAAGGCAGGCTTTCCTCAGCTGTTGTTTATACTGGTTTTTTTCCTTTACTGTTTGTTATTGCTGTCTGTCATGCTGTTCTTAAATACCTTGCAGGCGTATTTAGCAATATTTCGCTTTGCCATCTGGGCCAGGCTTTCACCCGACTCTGGGCTGACGCGCTTGAATGCCCCATCTGGTGTAATGTCTCCGAAGTATAAATAGGGCAGAGATGCCCATTCTGCGGTAGCTTGAGAAGGGAAATTAAAACCAATAATGCTTAATAAAAAAAAAAAGTAAAATAGTAAAATGAGGGAAGGCTTTTGACAGAGTTCAGCTGATTTCAAGTAATCATCTGCAAGTGGGAGCTCTATTCAGGAGGTCAGCACAAGGTTCTATGTTCCCTCTTCCCACAGACAGGTTGTAGAGCCCTGGAAAAGTGACAAGGATCTAGCATCTTTTTCACACATACATCTGAATTAATCTATGCAGCTTATTCAAGGAGACAAAATTCACGTCTTTAATATCTACACTGGTAACATAGCTGCATTTTTACAGGATACTTGACAGTAGATAAGGCAAAATGTGTATTTTAATAATTCACATATGCAATAGAGAACACCGAGAACAAGCACGAGGGCCAAAATCAGGGAATAGTATCCTGTATTGCATTTCTTGCAAAGTGCATTGAAATTCATTAAAATTAGTTCATAATAGAAAAAAAATAGATTAATTTATGTTTGGTAATGTGTTTCATATCAACACTCCTGATGAGTTACAGAACGTTATTGTGATTATGTCATAATCTACTGCCATAGATTTGCCTTTAGGGAAATATTTTTATTATCTCACATCTCGTGTTCTATCCTAGAAAACAATTTCTTAAACAACAGGCTTGGGTCACACCCTGCCTGAAACCCAATTTAGTATCCTAATGTGTAACAGAATCAGGAAAAAAAATAATTGAAATGTTACAACTGATAAAAAAGAGATATTAATTGTGACTCTTGTAGATATGCTATTGGACTAATTAAATTGATATCTAGCCTTCAGCTACTATCATATTTATTTAACCTATATCAAAGTATATATGATATTTTTTTCTATGTATTACTATTTCAGTTCAACTATTTGTTGTTCAAAACAATAACCGTACATTGCCCTTTACCTGACCAGCGCAATCTGTTCTGTCTCCCTATTAAATTTCTTCCTGGCTCTGTCCTGGGGGTGAGCTCTCTGCCCTGTGTGCATGTTTGCTACGAAGTTGATTAGGGGACTAGAACATCTCTCTTATGAGGAAGGGCTGAGAGACCTGGGTTACTAAACTCATGCTTCGGAAAATCACTGGAATCCCTCCTAGTGACTGTCTGTACCCAGCAGAACAGGAAGCAACATAAGGTTCTTGTGAAGCCATCACCCTTTCATTTTATATTAAAATGCAGGCTGATTCAAGGAGGAAAAGAAAGTCAGATATTGCTGTGGTACTTCATAGAAAATACACGTTTTCCAATTAGAATGTCAGGTTTGCATTATTAGAAAATTAGAGGTGTCTAGCCTGTGGGCTTTTTGTTGAAAAATTAATTTAAGAACATTCTATATTTTTCTAGTCCAGTGTGATTAGAAACAGCAATAATACAGTTTAAAGTGTGGCAAAAGAATCAGAAACACAAGAAAACTTCCAAATAAACTCCTAGCACTATTAACTAGGTCATTATATTTGACCTTTCTAGTTGCATTCTGCACATAGAAAAGAACACATTTTCACAGACATTTTGGTAAATATTTCAGTAGTATGAGCACAGTTGCTAGAATAATACTTAGATAATGAAGTAGAATGAAACAGGTTTGGTTTTTTTGTTTTGATCTGTTTTTTCCCAAATGAAAAATGTGACCAAAGTTAAATTGCGTTTTATTTACCTGCGAAAAATTGTGTTAACTCAAGATAGACTACTATCTTGAATTTCTGCTATCCACCCATTAAAAGGTATTTCCAGGAAATGTACACATTCTTTTTCTCCTGAAATGAATCCTGCACTCTTGAGCAGTACTCTTTTGATAGTACTGGAAATAATTTATTAAAATATATCCACAGAATGGGAGTACCATGGGTAAAGCAATAAAAGGAAATCTGCAGTTTATTTTATTTTGTCTTAATCCAGTCCTACTTTACCCATGGTTCATCTGAAATTCTGTATCTGAAGGCAGATTTAATCCCCATCACCAGTTGTCAGTGTATTTATGTCAAGAAAGTGTTCCAATGTACAGCGGTAAGAAAGGCAGCTTCCTAACATTGACATTAATCAAAGAGAATTCTAGTGAATCTACACCATTTAAAGATTTGAATTGCTAAATGAAATATTAATAGTATAGTTACACCACACTTTTATTGTCTCCCTTATCATAGTTTTTGCCTCACTGTGTAGCTTCTTAATTGTAGTCAACACACTCTCCATTTTGCCAAATTAAAAGAGTGAATTTCCCTGTAATGTGGAAATGAAGCAAAATACAGAGATTTTATAGTATGCTCTAAGAACTAGAATTTTGTAACATGTAATGAGGAAAAAATGGTAGGTAGGAGAGAGAGTTCACATCTTAAGGTATTTTACTAGGTATGGCTTCAGCTGTAAGTAATATTTTTTGCTTCGTAAAATATGAAACAAAGAAGGGAGAGATATCTCTTGATGGGATGAGCAGCATAATATGCGAGTAACATATTTACTGTGAAGAAACTTGAGAAACATAGATGTGAAAATTAAGGGCCAAAAATAAGTCCATAGAAGTTGCTAATGAGGAAAAAAAGATAGAATCAATTGCATCTGCATAAAGGAAAGCTCCCAACTCACCCTAATATCTAATGAGATAATAGAAAAGTAGGAGCAGGAAAGGACCCCAACTGGTCCTTCCCTCTGCCATTGCAAGGTTTAGCTGTTCTCAGTAGCTACTCTTTGTCTTGGATTCATCTTAAAAACCTCCGGTGTAAGATTTTCCACAATCTTGTATTTAGCTCTCTACAGTGTTTTACCATCCTAGGCCTTTGAAGGATTTTGCTAATACCTATCTGATCGTCCTTAGCTCCAGCGTAAATCAGACATAAACCAAGCAAAGCCAATGTTCTCAGAGGGGTGTAAAACTGAGGCAAGGGAAAGAAGGATTATGTTTTAGAAGATTAAGAGGCTATTACACAGTAACCTATCGTAAATAATCTCCGAATAAAGGTATAAATCACTGTACCTGTAACAGCGTGTTTCTATCTTGGTCAAAGGTGTGACAGCTGGTTATAAACAGATACTAGATACTACAGATACTACAAACTGAAGCACCAGTGTTGACAACAACGCATCTAGGAGAGCAGGAGCGTTTTTGGCATGCACCCAGAGGCCGGCTTTGCAGACCACAATCCATCACACCTCCACAGGTATTAGTACTTCACTTAATTGAACTGAAGAATGGTGCAAATGTATATACTTACATACATAAAAGCTGCAGGCATACCTTTGACCACAATACAGACATATCATTCAGTGTCTAGCTAACAAAGCCTCTTGTCTTAAAAAGTGGAATAGATAATTTATAGGCAAATAAATTAGCCTTTATTGAAAAGCTGACCTAGAGTTCAGACTTAATTATCAATCCCATCTCAGAGATTTTCTAGTTTGCTTTTCAATAACAGCAATTTAGTTTTGAAATCCACAAGGACCCTAAGAAATAACTGTGCCATTCATAGACAGTATTTAGATTTCTAATGAGCTTCTGTTGTGAAGATCTTGAAAATGCTGTTCCTTTATTTCTGCATTTGTTATGCCATCAGGAGCTCACTGTTCTTGTCATTATGTACTTGGTTATGAAAAAAAAAATTGAACAAGATTCCAATATTTCCTGTCAACTCAAAATAATTTGAAAAGCAATTAAAAAGGAAGGTGTAAAGAAAAAAAAAAATTAAAAAAAGAATTTTTTACCAGGTACCTGAATGATATAAAATGAAAGGAGCAACGTGAAAAGTTTTTCTTTGTTATTCTTTCTTTTTCTTCTTTTTAGAATAGTATCTGAAACATAAACAGCTCTTGACAGCTACAGACACCAATGGAGCTGATGGCCTCTTTATTATTTTGTTGACAGTATTTCAATTTCATTTTAAATTATCGTTCAGCTCTGCTTTGTTGTGGCTTGATTTGCCTTTCAAATAGCTGTGTAGTTTGGAAACGTAATTGTTGTCTAGATTACAGACAGGAGAACGTGCAATAAAGATATTCTCTTTCTGTGCCTTTGTAAGGAAGAACCATAATGACACCAGTTAGGATCTAGATGCTTGTACTTCCGTAGTTCCTGCTCAATCATGGGACTTTGGGAAGACAAAATTTCTGATAGGAACCAGTTACAGACATGAAGCCAAAATACAGTCTTGAGAAAAACAAGTATGTTTAGAAGAATGTTATGCTTAGAATAATATTTAACATTTAGTGCTTCCTGTTTCTTGTACTTAAAAAAGTAGTTTTTCATATGTCCTGTAAAAATTACAGGTTTCACATCATCCACCCCCTAAGATTTCCTTCAGGCACAAACACTACCTCTAAGAACCCGGTTGGAGAAAAAAATTAGGCATATTTGAGAGGTAACATAGCTTACCTCTCATCACTCAACCTTCCCATTCTCTGGAATTGTCAGTGAACTGAAATATCTGTTCTTTTTGTTTTAGTCCAGGAAAATAGTTACAATGGCAAGGAGAATAGATTATTTTTTCACTGAATGAGATGTGTAGAAAGCTGACTATGCTGAAAAAAAGCATCTATATATCTTCTCAAAAATGTCATTGAGCAGTGAAGAGAAACTGGTTAGAATACATTTTAAAGTTCTTTTAAAATTCTTTCAAGGCTTTAAATATATGTTTTCTCTATTCAAGAGATCTTCAAGACCCGGCTGGATGCAGTCCTGAGTGATGTGCTCTAGGCGTTCCTGCTTTAGCAGGGGAGTTGGACCAGATGATCTCTAGAGGTCCCTTCCAACTCTGACAATTCCATGATCCCCTGATTTGTTAAGGTCAGGTTTACATGAGAACATTTACTTGTGTGTTTGTTTATACTATTGAAATGTATTAATAAGAAAGCTTGTTATTCATGTATTACTTGATGGACTAATACAATTCATTATATTAACGCATTGATTTTACTATATTGTTATCAGAACGCATATACTTCACTGTAAATTCACAGCTTTTAATATAAGCAACTATAAACTAACAAATTGATGTTCAGCTGAAAAATATGTACCACAAGGAATATGTAGCATTAACATTTATTATTTTTATTTATACCAGCCAAAGTATACAACTAGAGTTAATTTTTTTTTTTCAAAATTGTTAAAGACACCTGACAGCTAGCTACTAGCTATTATATTCTTTTTCTAAGTGAATTAAATGGAAGACCTTGGTTTATATTGCAAGTATTTGTAGCCAGACTATTTTCAGACCTATTCTTGTCCACAATAGGCAAAGCTTTTAGAGTTCCCTTGGGTCATAGTGCAGACAGAAAGGGCAGAAGGCTGCGTTTGGATCTGGCTGAAGTCTCTCACTGAAGGGTGCTTTGACTTAGCGCGAGTTTGAGATGAAGAAAGTAGATCTAATTTGTGGCAGCAGCACAGAAATCATCAGGATGTTAAGAAGGCCAAGATAAGGTGAGGATCATCACACACTCCTTTGAGCTAGCAGTCACTTTCCTTTATCCCCGTAGTTCACAGGCTCGGGATCGGGTTGTAGGGATAGTCCAAGCAATAGTGAAGCTGTCTCTTTGCTTTACATTGTGCATGAAAAAAATCTCCACACAATCTTACCTTTTGAATAACTTGCGTGAACTCTGACATGCCATCTTCTGAGCAGAAGGGGCAGCTGTTTTATGTCTATTTGTTAACATCTTTTTTAAAAGCCGTATCTTCACAATATTTCTAGGCAGAATGCACAAGGGTAGTTTCTGAGCTCCTCAAAGAAAGATCCTTTGCTCTGCTATAGCAAAATATCTTTCATTTAATTATATTAGTCACAGAAAGGAACTTGCTAATATAAATATAATTTAATTATAATAGAAATATTATTTAATTATATTAGTCATGAAATAGAACTTGCCATACAAAAGAACTTGATAAAGTGTCAAGAACTATGGAATTTAGGCCTTGCAATCCATATTTAGCTGAGAAACATTGTGAATTATAAGATCCATGGAAAATTATGGAAAAATTACCTAAAAGCAACACAGGTTTCCCTTTTTAAGTACCAATATTTTCCCACTGATCAACTCAAAGTCACAGATAAAAGAATCCTGAATTCACCACCATCCATCCATTCCCTGACTTAACTGTTTTCAATAGAACATTTATCATGGCCACTTATCTATAGTCCAATGTGCAAAAGACATGGAAACAACAGAGGGAAAGAGAAAATTATCTGCTTAGTTGGCACATTGAATTAATTACTTGCACTAGTACTACACCTCTCAGCACAGCTGTTACTTAAATGATCAGTAACTTTTTAAATTTTCTTCTCCAATTTTCTCTTATTTAGTGCTATTCCCTCCTTTTCTCTCTCTCTCTTTCTCTCCCTGACACTTGGAAACTTCAATCTTCAGTCCATTACGGAACACACTGAATATGCAGGGACTGCAGCCTTTTCGTGGTTCTAAATTAGGAGAATATGAAAAAGCAAGCTACATTCTTATTGATTCTACAGGTTCCAAACACCCCATTCATCAGCATCTGCTTTCTTCACAAATAGAAAAACAAGTAAAATTTTGACCCTCGTGGGATCTGTTGCAAATGGTAAGGCTCTACAGCAGCTCCAGGACAAGGATCCTCAGCATCCTGAGCTAATTAAACTTTTTAGACTTAGTTGAGATTTCGGTACAAGCGAGGAAGATGGAAACAAGTACTTGCAGAGTCCTCTTCTTGCTGCTGCCAAGGCCAAGTGGGGAAAATGGAGGAGATGACAGGCAGTATGTTCTAAAAAAACCAGTAGTTTCTACTTTCAAATTGAAACCCAGACAAACAGAAGATTAAGGCTTCTGATGTTATGTTCTAAAAAAAACCTGTTCTATGGAATAACGAAGAGGGATCAGGCAACACAGATCTCCAAGGCCTTCAAATACCTTTGTTGCACATAAGAGTTTTAACTTAGACCCAACAAAAAAGTAAAACAGAACAAGACTTGTGCTTCATCAATAAAGACTATATAATCAGGCTAACGCATCTGACCAGTGAGTGATCCTGTAAAGATATGCATGTGTGTGCAAGGGACATTTCTTCTCGATATTCCATTTCTGTAGTTGTTCAGACTTTGGCACTTAGAACTCTAGAATCAGATTTCCTTTCTCTCCCAGATGAGGGCTTGGCCAAAAAAGATATTCTTTGAACTACTTTCTCTTGTGAGATTGAGGATTAGAGGGATGTCTGCTGTGTAATCCCAATGTCTCATTAGACTGAATTTTTAAAGAGAATGTCATTGAATAAAAGCAGTTTTATCCTTTAAATTATTCTAGAAAATTGTTGAGAATTTAGAAGCATAAATACATGTCACCTTTGTTCTGCCTTCCCAGCCTTCCTTCTTCTTTGCACCTCAGGATCTGATATAGGATTCTTCATGCCACAGTGAAAAATTCTACTGTTCACCATGTGTACTGTACCTTGCAGTAATTTTTCCTCATGTTTTCTTTTGCAGTGCCTTTCTTGATTATTTTTCACTTGCTGCAGATAATATGCAAATCCCTTCACTGTGTCATCTGAACAATCTGTAGCAATTTTGGCATCCCATGTTTTTGTCCCTGTAATTATTTTTCTTAAACTGTATTAATTTATTTTGTTCAACAGCTATTCACTTTCTTCTCTTTTCCAGAGGACTATAGTTTTAACAACCTTTTCTATCTATTACTACTTAACCACACTGGTATCTAGTGCCCTTTTTAACTGTTCAGACTTAATAGAATTAATTTCCCTTGTGTTTTGTGTGGTGGTTTATTAAGTATTAACTACTTTTCTGCAGTAGATGGCATATGCAATTCATTGTAGAATTTCAGTTAACATTTCTGCAGGTATTCTGCATTCCATGAAAACATTTGCAGCATTAAAAACAGGGAAAAGGAAAAAAAGAAGAGTTTTGAAAGATTCCTTCACTGCAGCCAAATCCTCTCACTGAAGCTTTTCTCACTCCCATGCCAGACAGCACCCTTGGAAAGGTTTAGAGGTTCAGAAGCAGTTGCAGGGAGTATTCCTCCAAAGAATATCTATTGATATTAATTATTGCTACTATATAAACATTAGTAATTAATAGATAGGAACAAATCACATAACTACATGCTGCCCTCACTGCTTAAATGCACTTCTGAAAAGGACTTGGACACCACAGTTATGAAGATAAGATTAAAGAGTACATTAAACAAATAGATCAGAAAGTGTTGCCCAGTACTTTCTCAGTCACAATGGAACCAATATGCCTGACATTTTGGGCTTCCTTAGAATGTCCTAACTCCTTTGAATGAGATACGTTTATTTTCTTCACTTTCTGTCTTGGTGTAGGAACACACTTTCAAAAAGATTCCATGTTCTATGTTAGAGGTGAGGTAATTTTTTTCATGTAGTACATTGGGATCTTTATGGATGAAAGTTACTTGATACTGTAAACTTGAGTTATGCTGCTGTTCTGAAAACATGATTTAAAGATAGCTAGTGAAATGTTATATTTCCCTGCATCCTCCTGCCAGGAGGGTTTGCATGGCCTGCAGACAGCTGTGGGTATCATTATAATGAATTATCTCTTACCTAGAGAAGCAACAAAACTATGCACATTTTTAAGAGGAGTTCCTAGACTTACAGCTGTCTATAATTTCAAAAGATGGCCAAATATCTAAGCTCTATGGCATGCCTACAACTAGAAGATCAGAAAACATCTCAAAAGCAGGCATTACAGAGATTATTTGCAATAGACAAATTCTGTATCTGAATTTATCACTGAAGCCAGGGAAGCTACTGTTTAGAATTAATGATGCAAATACACTGATTGGAGTACATTTTCAGATGGGTTTTCCAAGGGCTGGTTCTGCAAAATTGAAGTGTCTCAGAGAGTTCATTTGGTTTTAGAATGAGAATAAATCTGATCCACACCACTGAAGTTTCGTTTGCTTATTCTGAAATCATCTCCATCAATACGACACTGGAAGTAAAGACTTAATCACCCGGAAAGTGTCAATCCAGACATGAAATCATGTCTGAGCAAACTGGTCACTGGCACATGCAAGAACATCTTCCTTTGCAAATGACACCTTCAACATGATAAAGATCAAACTTGAAGTGAAACTCAGCTGTACTTGGGATGCTGCTAATCTGTGTACATCTTTGCCTTTCCAGTAATACTGTTATAAATCAATAAACTTTCTGGGATCCTGATTGACTGAGCTGTGACATTTCGTCTGTTTGCAGCTCAGACAGTACCTTGGGACATTCAATAACTGTCCTGATGACACCTACAAGATTTATTTCTCCATTTATGCAAATTGTGTAGGGTATGTGTATTTCTGCAGAAGTGTATCTTCTTTAGCATTGTTCAACCTATGCAGCCAAGACATAAGTGATCTCATTTTCATTTAGGGGAAGCTACATTTGAGTTTAATTCCTAGTGCTCCATTTATTTTACTGAAGTAAAAATTTGTGTAAAAAGTGCTATACACTTTTATGGTTACATAAAGTATAAATGTTAATAAGTAGATGTTCACATATGCAGTTCATGGAGCTTTCTAAGAAGTTAATATATATGGCTCAAAGTAGAATAATTTTATAATTTTATTACTATTGTAACCACTTGTTTAGAAAATATGAATGAAAATAACAGTAAGGAAAATACACTATTCTAAAATGACTTAGGAGTGTCTGATGTACCAGAAGGCTGTGCTGCCATTCAGCAAGACCTGGAAAGGCTGGAAAGTTGGGTGGAGAGAAGCCTAATGAAGTTCCATAAGGGCAAATAAGGTCCTGCACCTGGAGTAGAATAACCCCATGCATCAGTACAAGTTAGGGGCCGACCTGCTGGAAAGCAGCTCTGCCGAGAGGGACCTGGGAGTTCTGATGGACAAGAAGTTGACCATGAGGCAGCAATGTGCCCTTGTGGCCAACAAGGCCAGTAGTCTCCTGGGGTCCACTAAAAAGAGCAGGCCAGCAGGTCAAGGGAGGTCATCCTCACCCTCTACTCTGCCCTGGTGAGACCACATCTGAAGTACTGTGTCCTGGTGTCCAGTCTGGGCTCCCCATTTCAAGAAGGACAGCGAACTGCTGGAGAGAGTCCAGCAAAGGGCTACGATCAAGGGAATGGAGTACCTCTCTTAAGAGGAAAGGCTGAGATACCTGGGTCTGTTTAGTCTGGAGAAGAGAAGACTGAGAGGGGATCTCATCTATGCTTATAAACATCTAGAGGGTGGGTGTCAAGAGGATGGGCCCAGGCTCTTTTCAGTTGCGCCCAGTGACAGGACGAGGGGCAACAGATACAAACTGGAATGCAGGAAATGCCATCTGAACATAAGAAAAAACTTCTTTAACTTGAGGGTGGCAGAGCCCTGGAACAGGGTGCCCAGAGAGGGTGTGGACTCCTTCTCTGGAGATATTAAAAATGCACCTGGGTGCATTCCTGTGCAACTTGCTGTAGGTGGACCTGCTCTGGCAGGGGTTGGACTAGGTGGTCTCTAGGGGTCCCTTCCAACCCCTACCATTCTGTGATTCTGTGAGCTGTTTGGGTTTTTTTCTTCCAGAAAATGCTAGTGGAGTGCAAGAAACCTGAGAAACGATTTTCAGCTCCTTCAAGATTTCCTCACAGGAACAATTTACTTTTATTCTTAATCCTTCCTACTTCACAAAATATAAGAGTTTTTGTCATCATAAAAAGAGGAATATGCAACTCTCAATTGCGTGATTAACCTCTACAGCTAGACTTTAATGCTCTGAAAATATCATTGGTAATTATGTACACCAAGATTACCTTTGCAGTTTCTACATTCTGGGGTTTTTTTCTTCAACATGAAGGATTAGGTCACATATTTGCCTAGACTAATATACTGTGGCTGATATTATTCAGTAGCAAATGCCAGTGAAATATAAAACGAAAACAGGAATACATAAACAGGCCTAATGATGAAGTCTCTGTAACATGTTACAAGATAATACGTATTTTCTGGTATAACATCTGTACTGGTAATCTCTAAACATACATTCTTTCTCTCTGCTATCAGGTTTGTTGCTTTTGATGGTTTGGGAAGTCCCATCCCCTGTCCCTGTTCCTGATCTCCCACCCAAATCTATTTTTACTAAGCCTTTAGGTTTTAGAGTCTTAAAAGAATCACTTCTAGTGCACTAAAACCAAAGAAGTATTATTTCTTAAATGGAAACCTTATCCCTGAAACAGTGTTAAATAACAAACTTCTTCAGAGTCTACCATTCTACCATTCCTGTTCTTTAAGCACCTATTTATTTGTACATAGTTTTCCTTCACAGAGACCATTCTGGTTTCTTCTGGTCACATAATTTTCATAACTTTCTTGTACAATATGCCCTAAATTTTTGTTCAATTTAATTTATGCTGTACTGGAGTACAAGAACTGGCTCACAAGTATGATTTTAGAATGTAGGTGCTACCTCAGTGTTCAAGCTGATTTTAAAAATGGGGCTTACATTTTTTGTTCAAGTCAGTCACTTTTTTTAACTGGTTGATGGCTAATCAAACCTGATATAAGCCAGTTATTTTCTTTATCTTTCTGTTCCACAGAGTCTCTTCTTTCCAAAATGCCTTCTTTTTTCCTTTATCTTTGCAAAATGATATTATGTTAAAATATTTTTAGATTAAAGGAAATATTTCCAGAGGGCATATATATTATATAAAAAGATATTATATAACGTCAACTGAGACCCAACAATAAGAAGGTTCATCTTATGAAGATACTGGGCCATACTTTGAATCGAGCATTTAAGGTTTACAGGAATAGCCTGCATCAAAATGTCAAATGGGTTATAAGAGTAACTTCTTGAACACTAATAAATGGTACGCAAAGAAATAGTCACTGATATCTTTCTCACCTATCTTCTTATAGGATGAATTAACCTCAGATTTTTTGTTTGTTCGCTGATTGGGCAATGTACAATGGGCAAGCATGCCCAGCCTCAGTGCTGGCTAGACATAGGAACAGGGAAGAATACATCTTAGCATCTTACCTGCTCAAGATGTGACTGCCCTTAGTAATTATAAGAAATTAATCCATGACTGCAAGCAATATTTTTCTTAACCTGACTCCTCAAGCAACAGTTACTTTGATAAATGATTGGGGACCTCAATGAAAGTTCTTAAAAGTAACTGTAAAAAATGACTAACAACCTAACTAGGCTATTATCCTACCTAATCTTAGAATAACATAATTCTGTTATTCTACTGTGTACATATGCAGTACAAAATACTAGCCCTTGATTATTTTCCATATTTATCCAATCTATAGATAAATATATGGTGGATACAATGGTTTTTACAGGAAATTTTATCCCAAAATTTAAGTATGACAATGTGCTCTATTACTTAATTCTCTATTTTAACAACTGACTTGCATTTAATTTCATCTTTAACTGCACAGTGTGCTACTTTTATTACACATCTCAATTTCTTGTATTCCCCGCAATTTAGTTTTTAATATTACAGAATGTACTCCATAATGAGTTGGCTGATTTTTTTTTTTCAGCAAAGGTATTATAAGTAATGAAAATCTACCAGATAGCTGTTCTTCTCTAGATCCCAATCCAACAAAGCCTGAGACACAATTAAATTCATATATGTATCACCACACCACCTTCAAAAGGGTTTTGATTTTTGTTTGGAGTATCTATGAGCATTCCAACTAGCTTTTATTTGCCACTCTAAAAGGATGTTGATTTTTTAATGATTTCCTGAAAAATCAGCCACCATGTGGCAGCAATGAATGAGAATGTGAAGTTGAATGGGCTCATGAATTGGGTCGTAAGGGTCATAAAATAGCATCCAGTAGTTTAAGTATTTCCTCTGATGTTTATCAATTTCGGAGTCAATGGATAGCAATAAGTAATGATACTGGTTAAGATATTTGTTGACAATGGATTACTGTAAGAAAACAGGAGCCAAACAAAATTTTATGTGTTGTATATTTTCACTGAAATCAGGGAAGTAAAATAAAATAAAAAGAAAACCCTTCTGAAAATACACACACTACCCTCTCCTTGTGTTGGGAATAATCAGAAAAGTATTGGAAAACTTGCCCAAGTATAAAAAACTATGAGCATGAGTACTTGACACTTCACTCTTCTAAAAATAGTCCCTATTTTTTCACTTTCACAAATAAAAATCAGGCATATACACTTGCATCCTTAAATGAGCAATTTCTGGATGACCTATTTGTGATTGGTAGTAAAAAAAATAGTATGTAAAACAACCTGAAAACTTGTTTGGCTTATTTTTGTGTCAGTAAACACAGGAAGGAAAAATATTTGAAATACACATTATAACCTTGATCATTTACAGAAAGAGGTTGTCATCTTTCTCAGAATTTTGGATTAAGATGCAGATTTTCTTGGCAACAGTTGCTAAGTGAAACACTGCACGACAAAATGGACTACCATAATTCATAGGAGATGAAAATTCGGAAATTATTAACTTGCTTTCCTAGCTTCTGCAATTTGATTTATAATTGTTCATTTTGTTTAAAGGGACAACTTGTAGTTACAGCTCCATAATAAACTTTTGTGTAAAAATAACAAGGGCTAGTTTATAGTGTGTATTTTATGATTTTACAGAGGAGTAAGGACAACTAAGAATTCTGATTGATCCTTACATGACCCATTATATCTTTCAAGTGGTTATGACGACAAAATAGGTAGCTAAATACCCTCCCATAAGATGGCCATGAAAAAGGATACAGACCAGATAGAGGCCTGGATTTCCCACTCTGTACACACTAACTGTAATACCAGGCACATCAACATTTCCTTCTGTCCTTATCAAATTCTATCAACTTCTCAAGTAAAGTGAGAGGACTATGCCTCAAGTATGGCTCAAAAGGTCAGAGAGCCTCCTCCACGTACTGAAATGCACCCTCCTGAAGTTTATAGATGATATAAAATTGTGGGGGCCATTTGGTAGCTTGAGAGCAGGGCTTGTTCTCAGGAGGACCAAGCTTGAGGAATGATACAACAGGAATCTGATTAAGTTCAATAGGGACAAATGCAAAGCCCTTCCCTGGCCAGGCAGAGACCCATCAGTCATCCAGGCTGGACCTGCCTGACCTGCAGAAGGATAGTCCCTGGGGCCTGGTGGCAGCAAGTGGAAGGGTGCCCGCAGTGTCCTGGCAGCACCGAAGGCAGTAGCATCGTGGACGGCATGAACAGGGGCATGGCCAGGATATTGAGGGGTGAATTAACCCCCCTTGGCTCAGCACTTGTTAGACAATATCTAGATACCACATCCATTAACTGGGGTGAGGTCAGTGAGGTCCCTAGGGCAGTCAGTACTGGAGCACTTGGTCTGGGAGGAGAAGCCATGGAAGCAGGGCTTGGCCAGCCTGCAGCAGGGAAGGCTTCACAGGCACTCAAGAAGCCACCCTGCCTGCGGGGAGGGGATGGAGAAGATGGAGCCAAGCTCTTCAGAGAAGTATGTGGTGTGAGACACAACAGACAATAGATGGGAGGAGGTTTTTGCTGAATACATAGGGAAAAGAAAGACAAGGCAAAGCCACGCCTTGGAGGATTTGTGATTCTTGGAAATATTACTTACTAGAAAGTATATAAAGCATGTATTTACAAAGAAAGGATATAATGTATAGAAAGGATATAAAGAAATATAAAACACAGGCTTACATACTCCTAATATTGGATGGGATTTTCTCAAATATCTCTGGATTTTGGCAAACAGGTTGTTGTGGTGATATGTAACACAAAGCAGCTGCTTCTTAATATGGCGAAGTACTGACAGCATATTCTATTGCTGAGCTCCAACATTTGTGATGTTTTCCCCCTCAAAAACACCATTGAGGAAGGTGGCAGTTATTTATATATTTATTTCCTTTTGCCTGCCATGTTGTTACCACTACAAATCTTCTGTCTTAGTTCAACAAGACATAGTTCGGTTAAATAGTTTCCGATTGGAAAATGTTGATCAGTCCAAATTTTAATGCTCAGAATATGTCAGCATATTGGGAACTTTTAAATTTGACAAAATGCCAGCAGGAACCAAAATGGCTCTTGATGTAGATATTTATGTATTGCATGTTATGAAAGCTGTTTTCTACGCTGCCGGATTACCCAACAAACCACCCAGCCCAGGTTTAGAAAAATTAGAGCTTTCACTACCATGTTCCCTGGCATATATTTTCCACTTTGGAGACCTGCTTCCTTCTGGGCTTTGTTGCACTCCCAAACAATATAGCAAAGATATGAAATGGAAAGGGTCAGTCTGCAGAAACATGTAATTGTGGGGTCGCCTCCAGAGAAACGCCCTTCTACTGAAGTTTCACATGACAAGGAAAGAAGATAAACAGGGACTATGCTGCTCATGAAACTGAGATTTCAGCAAATCTCCTGCAGCCATGAGATATGCTGAGAGGATGACGGCAGTTTGGGGTGTTGAAATGACACCAGGACTCATTTTTGTATCTATCCTGCTTTTCTTCAGCCTGAATGAAATGTTCTTAGTGCACACGTTGAATTGTATGAGGCACCTGATGTGGATCAAGAATATCTGATGGAAAGCAGTGAAGTTCTCATGTTAACAAGTGTAATTTGAATTTCTGCATTTTATATTCTCTTTTAATGCATATATGATTTGTGGTTGGTTTGTTTGGGTTTTTCTTTTTTTTTTCTATGTACTAAGGCTTAAATTTTAATTATCCTTAAGCTTCTGATGGATTTTTTTCCTTAGAAAAGTTAACAAACTAATCAAACATGCTCAAAATTTGACAGAGAAAGTTTTCTCACAAACTGCCTGCAAACAGTCCTGAAAAAAACTTAAAATGCCTATGTTTTAAATACTGTAAAACATACAGGAGAGATATCAGTAAATAACTGGATAAAGGGCCTTTTCAGTTATGGGAACTGGAACATTTTATGTAAGTGCCAGTGACTGAGACTCTTGTTCCTAGAAGCAGGAGCCTGAAGCACTTTCACAAATTATTTTTGACATTCAATTACTGATCAATTTGACATTTTCCTTTTCCTAATGGGATGATCTCTACCATTGCCCTATGCCGTTTCACTGTGATGAAGACACATTTACCTATACTAACTTAAATAAATTCCCTCCCAGTTACGCTTTTCCCTCTCCTTCCCTGTTCACTGAAATCTTTCTGCTTCAGAAATCATCTGAAATTAAGTTTTGATATTATAAGTGTATTTGTTGTTGTCGTTCTTACAAGTAGTATATATGAAACATTTTTTCTCAAGACTATAACCTTATGTTACACCCTCACCAGCTTGTGAGTAGTCAGGTTCATTTTGTGCAATCCTAACTCTGGAATCATTTATTGCCTTGAACAGAAACATTTTCACTTATCATGTTACTAAGTGGCTCCTTCTGCAGCTACAGATAGCCAGCTTTGCATTTCCCACATTTCTCCTCTAGGGAGGTAAGCATCTGAACTGAAATCTGACCATGGCAGTTTATATTTACATGTATTTAAAAATCTGCCTCTTCTTGTAATTATTTCCGTAACAACCACAACTTACGCTTATTTATAGCCATCCTAAATAAACTTTAATTAATTAATTAATTTGCTAGCCCAACATGTATTTGTAGCATGAAGAATTTAACAGAAGAAATAAAAGTATTCTCTAACAAGGGACTGCTTATAGGTACTTTGCTTCCTTAGTAAGCAAATCCCAAACATGTACCTGGTATGTGAGTCTGCAGGTAGCAAATTTTAGTATATATAGTGTGGAAATGATCACATAATTGGTTTTAAGTGTGGTTATCTTTTGTGACAGATTAGAATCAGTATGCTGTTCTGATTAGCCTTGAAAGAGCTTGTCTTATTACGAACTCTAAAAGCACTGCAGCAAATAACCAAACTGATATTAACAGTTGCAAACTGAGGATATTTGCACTGTGCCTAAAAAGAAATATCCTTGCAATCTCACTGTCCCTGTAGGGCACATATTTCTTCTCACCTTTTAGAAAAGAAGCAAACTAATTATGGCTTTCTTGTTTGTAGAAAGCTGAGAACTGCCTCACATTTGTGTGCCTTAGGAAACTACAAGGAAACCCATGTAGCCAAAGCAGAGGCATGTTACACCCAGAAGCAGCCTAAGCAACATTTAATATTCGCTGCTACTGCAGGTTTTTTATTAATGTTCCCTAAACTACTATAAATTACCAAACTTTGATAATTACCAATTACCAAAATTTTTCTGAATATCTAATGTGTACACTAGATGGATCTGAAGAGAAATTAAGTATTTGTATAGTGTATCAATTGGATTGGAAGTCAGATAATGATGAAAAGACAACTGTTTGAGCCTTCCAAGCCACTTTCAGAATGAATTCTAGTCTCTAGAGAAAAGAAAATTAGATTTGTTTTGCAGATGAAACAGTCTATTCAGAATATACATAAATCTCATATTTATTAGCAGACTGCATTTCCGAGATATGAATACAGTAGAAACTTTGTTTTGCTTTTGTCCATTGAAGAAAGAAAGGGAAATACTAAGGTATCCTTAGTTTCACAGGATTTTTTTGTTTAGTAGTTTGTTGGTTTTTTTTCCTTTTTGTGCCCTTTCAGCAAATGTGGAATTTTTCAAAATCATCAGAAGAATGCTTGTACAGTAGATGGGTTTTATAGTACGGCACTTCTTAGTACAGGAGATGGTCAAATATCAACACATCTCTCTTACAAAAAGGGCTCTATATTATAATAATCAATATACAAAAAGTATATGATTACTTAGTTGGAGACGTAAGACTTACTAACATGAGATTTGATGAGGGCTTCAAATTGTGATTAAAACAGTAATTAATATGATTGGTTTATCTACATAAAATTATTTTGAATTTTTTTCCTGTTTATTATAATAATAAAACTAGGCATTAAAAAAACAATTCCCTTACATATTTTATAGTGTGTGCCAACACTTTTATGCCTTAGTATTTCTGAAAACTCTAACCCAGCATTACATAATGGCAATATTTATAGTCTTGTCCTCCATTTCTTTTTTCCTATGCCCGGAGAAGAAATTAACAAAGGATCTTCCTTCCTTATTTAATAGAAAATTATCAATAAAAGAGAACAAAAAATGTGTTCTCCCTTTTCAATAATTGATATCTGGAACTATTCAAATTTTAGGCAGCCTATAATGTTTTCAGAAGTTACTTTTTTTCCCAGGTATCAGTTTCAACACATACATTTCTCTCCCAGCATTTGGAGCTAACTCATTTAATACAGTTCACTCTCACTCAAAAGAAGCAAAGACTATTTTTAACACAGTAAAGCCATCTAACATGATTTTATAAACAGATGCAGTGTGTAGTTTGCAATACACATGGGTCAATGTTAATTCTATTGATTTGTGTTCTCTGATAGAAAGCTTTTGCTGTCTTTTTTTAATCCTTGTATGTCACACTCGGATGAAAAAAAAAAGAGAAAACATAATTTTATTTTATTTTCTCCTTATTTCTGTAAGTTTGCAGATTTTTAGTATATTCCAAAATATCTCAAACATAAGAAGATATAAACAAGTCTGACACAAAAGGAAAAGTCAATAGCAATGAGGTTTTTAAGCTTCCATAATTAGCCTGAGCCATGGAAATTAATCTCATAGAGATAATAAATATAGAAGGCAATATCTGCTCCCTTTGTTCAGTGAATCCAGCCAAACAGTAAAGGTTTTTATTGTGGAGAAATAATTTAAACTGCTCCATTTGGACTAATCCTGAAGTAAATACGAGTGCTGCCTGAAAAGGGCTACATTTCTCCCAACAGAAAGTGCATCAAATGAACAAAAAAGAACTGGTGGTGCTTGCTGAAACCTCCCAGGGTAAAGTAATCACACCTGCTTTCTCTAACCTTTCCAAGTCCCACAGTGGTATTGCCCCTATTAGTCCATCCAGAGTATGAGCACTTCACCAACTTGTAATGGCACTAAATAAATCAGCTAAGTGCTTAACGTATGAATGCAACTGCACGACACCTGTTCATGAAACTACCTCGCTCAGACTGGAAAGCACCCATGCTGATTAAACAGAAGCATGTTACTGGTTTCTTCCAGAGCAATAGCATCTGAGTATCACAGCAGAGACACAGCCTCACCATGTAGCATTACCATCTGGATTGAAGGGAAACCAGTGTGTCTCAGTGGCAGGAACTGGTTTGCAGCAGGGAATGTATAGCCCAAAGATGTAGGAGCGAAGGGAATGGCTATGAGTTAAGGCTCTGAACAAATGCTATGACAGCAAGTAGCTGGATAATATAGCTGGGGACTGCATTATCTTTATTGTGTAAACTCCCTGTGCTCCTGAGGGAGATGGAGAAGATCTGATAGCTATTACTTCTACAGTTACTTTGAAGCTACTCAGAAAAAATTGCTCACTCAGGGCATATTGTAAGATACCCTCTGTTTTCTAACGTCTTCATGAATTCATTGTCTAACATTTCATTTTCCTGGGGCCAGATTCTGCCAGCTCCTTTGGAACTGTGATATCCACCAGGCACAGTTGCATGGATTATGCTGGTAAAGGTGGCAGAATCTCATCTGTGCTAAGAGCATTATGCTAATACTGGAGCTTGCTGCAGGATTATGAATATCAAGGTTAAATGTATTCCACAGTCCAGACTTTCAAAGTTCTCTCTTCCAAAATGAATAAGATTGCTTCAGATTACATGGTTTAGTGAATCAAACATTTTGGCCTTCCTTCTGATAACATTTACACAGAACTTTATTCGTAAGAGCATAGAACTGGACTGATCTCTCCACTTTTCAGCAGTATGAACAGTCTCAGGGAACAGACAGAATTCTTTTTCAATCTGTAAATTAAATGGAAATATATTGAGGGAAAGACAGTGAGGGGCTTACTGAATGTTTTTATCTAACATCTGGCTGAATTGTTAACAGGGAAAAGCTAATCTGTGAAATTCTTCTCTCCAAAGATGAGGCTGTCAATTGAATTTTCAATTTGGAATTATATTAATAGGCTTGAATGTTGAGAAACTTTGTACAAACTCTTGCAATTTTACATAACCACTTTGAAGTAATTAAAAATAGTTTACTAAAACAGAACATTTCAAACTCAGCACTTTTTGTGAACAACCTAAGTTGCCTTTTTTTAAGAAACAAAAGCACTTAGTGATGGTACTCAATTATTTTCCAGTGTTGATTGAAAAAATATATATTTCAGTGACAAAATATCTATCGTCTTTCACATGTAATATCTGTTTCATTGTACAACAAAATTTTATTCCTCTAAAGTATGCAAGAAGTCCTTCACAAGTCTGAAAGTGCACAAAACAAGCACAATTTTGATAGCCCATTCTGTATTTATTCTTTTTCTATCTTTGTGTCTTTGATTGTTTAACTGTATATCACTGCACGTATTTTCACAGATATATTCACATATTATCTTCTTTGAGAAATTTTGCTAAATTTTAAAAAGTCAACAGATCTACCAAAGGAGGGATGCCTCTACAATGGAGTCTACTGATCTTTTATGGTACACTGTTGGGAACTCTAACACGATGTCAGATACCACCTCATAGCTGTCCAACAGAGAAAAAAAAATAATCTGAGTGTAATCTAGGTTTTAAAGAATTACCTCCCAGCATTCAAAAGTATCTTAGAGAAGCGTATCCACCTGATAAGAAATCCTTATCTTAAACACCTTAAGGAGGAGAGCTATAAAAAAACTAGGAGGTCATATTAGGTGGAACTATGATGTTTTTTGAAGTAACATAACTTTTAATTTGGGGGGAATGAAGGAAGAGAAATAACCAAACCGTGTTAATAAAATTTTACCAAAAATAGACATCTCTGGGTGAAGTCAGAGTTTCTCACAGAATTAACAGAAGGACAAGACATTTTTATGGTCCTGTATTATTATTATATGACAGTCAAACCTTTTCATAGTTTTCTGACTTAACACAGCAAAGGTGAGATTACTATGAGTTTGCGGAACTGAAATGGCTGAATGATTTTAATGAATAAAACAAAAAGGTCTGGATGAAGGAGACTGATCTGACAGAGTCTACTTGGATTTTCAAGGTTTTTCTGCAAGCAAGGTCCCTCATCAAATATTTCTGAAACTTACAATGTCAAGCAGCAGGAAGATGGATAAGAAGATAAGATCCATTAAAAATTGTTAGAATCAAACTGAAGGTCATTTTTCACAATGCAAAGTGATAACTGCTGATATCTGTTCTTGTCAGCATATTCATAAATAAACTGGAATGGAGAATAAATGGTGTAGTGACAGGCTGAGGGACACATCTGCCGCTTGCCCATGTGTAGGTTTGACCAGTAATGAAGTTTGACCAGTACGTATCCTAGACCTACACACACAGAGGACATTGACACGATACAGAGTCATTTAAAGTACTGAATATGAGACTGACTCTTTAGCCTGGAAAAGAAACATCTGAGACAAGAAAAACAGGATTATGAAATGAAACATGAACTGTTCTGTCTTTCCAGTACAAAGAAAACTAGTGGTTTCACCACAGGTATGAGAAGACAGTTCTCTACACTGTAGTTAAGATGTGGAACTTCTAGCCAGGGGAAAAGCATATGAGGATACCAAAAACAAGTGGTAAACTCAGAGAAGAAAAATTTAATTAATTCCATCAAATACTAAGACTCTGTTAAGTAATGTTAAGAGCATGGCCACCTCCTCCAGCTACACCAGCCCCCCTGCCTGGCCACTAGAGCCCAAGCTGGTGCTCAGAGACCCAGGGTCTCTGCCCAGGCTGAGGGACAAAGCTGCCACTTGCCCATTTGCAGGTTTGACCAGTAATAAAACTGCGTATGCATCCTAGACCCACAGACACACACCCAGAGACACCCAGAGGACACCGACATGACTGGCTTTGCCTTCAGCAGCACCTGCATGTAGAAGCCATATCGCACATGAGCACAGACAGCCATGTCCTCTCCTCCTCTGGTGCTGGCACAGACAGGAGGTCACTAGTGCAGGCACATACATGACCCTCTTGGGGTTCACAAGCATATGCACACATAGGTCCCCTAAGTCCAGGCTGATCTTCCTTCAGGTGGCACCTGTAGTTTCTCAATAGCCCATCAGTGTGACTGATGAGGTCTGTTTCTTGTCAGTGCCTCCATGCTTGTTTTCTCAGGTCTGTGTCTCTGTACAGTTTGTTTCTGGTTTCCCCCTTTTTCCCAAATGACTAAGTCTCTGATCAGAAAACCTCACTGGGGTAAACATTCTTACATGCTCACAGGCCTGTCGCGGATGGAGTGATTAACTTCACTAGTTAGAGTGAAGCAGTGAAATATTTACTTAAGGTGAAACAGCAATTTAGCAAAACCAGTAGTAAGTGCGATAGAACCAATGGTAAATGCAATAGTGTTTTACGAGATTCGATGTCAAGGTACACTCTATTATTTACGGCACAGAGGACAAGGTCAGACAAGCTGTCAGGGAGACCCTCCCGTTGAGTCACGAGGTTCAGAAAGGACCCCCTTGCTTTCTAAACTCCTTCTCAGAGAGGAGTCTAGGTGCGGCTGGATCCAATCCTAGTCCCAGACTTGGTCAACGGTTTATGTCTAAAGGATTATATGTGCACAATCAACCCTTTNAAGATAATTGACCTATAGTCATATTCTCATGGGAACAAAATATCTAGGTCCCCACTCCAGAATGTATTTTGACTAGGTTGCCAGCCATCCCCCCAAGTCCAGGTGCAAGTTATCACAACTGCTGTTTTGATGGCCGTGGTGGCCAAGGCCTGAGCAGGAGCCGGGGCTGGTAGAGGGGGGGGGAAGCAAAACAGGGAGAGTACACCGCCACAAGGCCCACATCAATTAGTGTGACTGACCAGGTTTCGTTCTGCCTCCCTTATGATTTGTCTCATCTTTATGTCCCTGGCATGTTCCTGTTTATCACTTCTTCCTTTTCTTATCATCATATTATTTTTGCATTGAAAAGGCAAAAGATCTCATGTTCTTAAAGGAGTCTGCACTCTCCTTCCACATAACTCTACATGGTCCTCTTTTGGCTCAGGAATCTGAGGGGTCCACCAGTAGAACATCACTTAGTACTTACTCTTATCTTGTAGCTTCCTCAGGAATCAGTTTTGATCACTGTGGAAGACAAGATCCAGGAGAAGATGTAAATTTGATTTTGATCCAATGTGGCCATTTTTATGACCACCTTATAGCAACTAATAAAATCAAGAGTTCTTCGTCAGATAGCAGGAGAAGAGAATTCAATTCATCTTCTGTCTGATCTGAAACAGATGCCTGAGCCAACATAGGAAATTATTTATCCTGTTGTTTAAGGCTTGATTTTGTGTTGGTGTGTATAGTTAGTTCCCCTTGTTCAGTCAAAAATGTGAAATGCCATTTCTTGGCTCATCTTTAAAATATGTTCAAGAAAGCTGGTGTCTAAATCTCTCTCTGATGCCAGTAGCTTGATGTTTACTTTCTAGAGAGCATTTTTCTTCCATGCCCTCTCTCAGTCTGTTATTTCTTCTGTTTTGTAAACAAACTATAGCAAACTACTTTTTTAAAGTAATCTGAATAAATCCTGCATTTGAAAATTAAATGCCATGTGTTATTTAGCTGCAGCTTCCTCTTATAGCACTGCCAGTTATTTGTACTGGCTATAATCCATAACTCTATTACTGGGAAACTGTATGAGGAGAAACTACCATTACCTGACCTAGACTATCTTCAGCTAACACCATTCTGCTGCAAATTCAATTCTGAAAGCAGCTTTGGTGCATACAGATCTGCAGATCCTTGTTTTTGCATATTGAACTATAGAAATCAGTTCTTTGTTCTAATGATTAGTTATATTTTTGCGTAAGGAATATAACTGTTGCACTTACAGTGTGTCATTGCAGTTAACTGGTGCAGAAAATGGCTCTTCACAAACTTATGCAGCTTATCAGCTTTGAATAAGCACTTGAACAGGCATGTCTTTATGATAAATGTTTAATAATGTCTAAGTTGATTGGAAAAATGGCAGGGGAGGGGGGTTATTGTTGATTTTGGTTTTAATTTTTTGGTTGCAGTATCATTATGATGGGACAAGAAACCCAGAGTATAAAGAAAGT
>VXAK01005200.1:0-54694 GCA_013399435.1 Arenaria interpres | reverse complement strand
GATTCCGGATCTGGAGTCAGGAATGCTCAGATCAAAGGCAGACGAACAGACAGGGTCCTCCTTGGACGTCGGCCATTGAAGGAAGAGAGTTGACCCTTTGATCCCTCAGCTTTTATACTGAGCATGATGCGGATGGGATGGAATACCCTGTTGGTCAGTTTTGAGTCACCTGTCCTGTCCGGTCCTCCCTACAGGTGTGACCCCTCTACGTTTTTCCGCTTCCGACCCTCCAACGGGGCAAATAACAAATTTGCTTGACCTTGGTTGTTATAGCAATAAGTATAAGCAAGGGCCTCTCTGCATACCATTCCTTGGTATAATCAGGTCTTCTCACTGTGAGAGTGAACAGTTTTCTGAACAATATGCTGTTAATTTCAGAGTTTAGTTAGTTAGAAGAGGCCCAGCTAAAAAAGTAAAATTACTGAACAGAAAATTAGTTCTGTTTTACCTCAAACCAGGACAACTTGGTATCCCAGAGTTTCGTGACTGAACATTGTATGAAATCGTATACCGCTCCATTAAAGATGGTATAATACAAAGACCCTTCTCAATATAAGTTCATGCTGAAATAAACTATGTGGAGTTAATCTTAGTAGCCAAGATCTTAAGAGAGGATGACTGAGATCACGTTCTTCAATAACATGAAAAATGTATTTCCTTTTTTGGAAAATGTAGCTAAGTATATTGTGGTTTCGTTACTTTTTTTTCCTGGCACAGGTTGGTCAGATTACCTGTTTTGTAGAATCGTGCCCACCGGCTGACTGCGAAGCACCTGTGAAGGTTAAAGGAGATTGCTGTCCAGTCTGTTTAAAACCAAATATTAATAAAAAGAAGCCATAAGTCTGCTTTTTAGGAATTTAGGGTGCATACTCCTCAAATCATATCAATGCCTGCTGATGGCAAAACCAGGTAACTGCAGTCTTTAACAGCAATAAATCAAGATTTACAACATTCTAATGGTGCTGTAACAGTGTATCATAATGTATTGTTTTATTTTCTGCCCATGAAGGTAATCACAATGCAAAAATTAACGAAAGGGAAATTAGCAAACAGGTCAAAGTTAATTGTGTGTAAAACTTCTCAGGTTAGACAAACTCAAACTGGTGCTACTTTGAAAGAACACTGTCAGGTAGTTCTAGGTACCCAAAATGACTGGGCTTAAGACTTAGTCTAAAATGAACACTTTGTTTCCTATCTGTAATTAGCAGCATTAAAAGTTTACTATCCCTTTTCAGTACCAGTCTGACTTGATATTTAGCTCTTTGTTATTATTTAGTAAATGCAGGGAAAAGGAAAACACAAGGTCACTGCCCAAAGCAATGCTGTAGAGGGCCAGGTTCTGCAAACCCACCTATGCGTGGAAATTCTCTTGAGTCACACTATTATTTCTGCATCGGGACCAGCAAGGAAATAAAACTACATGACACCTTTCAACATCCTTTCATTAACTCAAGGAGCAAAATTAATCACAATTTTCAAACCAAAAAAGACTAGAATTAGTAAGGAAGTGTAAATAAATGTAATTGGAAGATACGAAAAGCAACAATGTATATTACAGATGTCATTGACAGTGTTCCTCATTCTAGGAAAACATGCATGACAGAGTAGCATTTGATCTTAAAATGAACATAATCATTTTTTGTCA
Organism: Arenaria interpres; assembly: GCA_013399435.1. Taxonomy (NCBI): domain Eukaryota; kingdom Metazoa; phylum Chordata; class Aves; order Charadriiformes; family Scolopacidae; genus Arenaria; species Arenaria interpres. The sequence goes on along the minus strand of VXAK01005200.1, from coordinate 53,049 downwards.
AAACATATGTAATTGCTTGGCAACTTTTTTTTGTTTGTTTCATTTATTTTAAATTGTTGTAACAAGACCATCCATTCCAGTTCTAAAGCATCCTTCTCTTGATCTCAGAACAGCTCATGTATTTGTATGGCCCTGTTTTGAAAATGTGAAAAGATGTCACATGCCATTTTGTATACAAAGATTCCTACTGATTCATTGTGCATATTGTCAATAGCCATATGTTCCCGATCATATTGTGGCACTGTTTGTTGAAAAAAAGAGCAATCAAAATCAAGCATCATGATTAATTGTGGATTGACTACTTTTTCGGACAAGGTATTTGATTTTTTTAGTTTTTCCCGTTTCATCTAATGCATATGTATTTTTACCTCAATATTTTTATCATTCATGTTAAAATGGTCTGCCAATGGACTTTATTTCCCATTTAATAAATGTTTAACATTATAGAGTATATGTCTACGCTAGAATTGCAAAGTTGTGTACTTTTTAGAAAACAAACTGCATATTTTTGACCAGGAATTATATATTATCTTCAGTGAAGGACAACTGTCATACCTCATTTTACAGCTTTTTTTGTTTTTATTCAGAATTGATTCCCTCCCTCAATACTTAATATGTTAGAATTTATGGCTCTGTCCTTAAGTCCTAAGTCAAGACTAAGTAGAACTGGAGCTCTTATTTAGTTACATAGTTCACTGACTTCTGAGTTTATTGGTCAAATTTAGGGAACAAAGATTTGAGCATCAAAGAAATCTGCACAAAATTAAAACATTCTCATCTTAAACATTTCAGATTAGGCAAACAGACTGAATACTTAATTACTGCATGGTAGATCAAATACCTGTCTAATAACTAACCTAGCACAGCAATATGAGTTCCACTATAATATTTTGGCACATAATTTCTCTGATTACTAACATTAATAATTTCTAATTTGATAAACTGACACCGTGACACACATTCAGACTTTGGTGGATCTTTGAAGCTTACTACAGAAACTCGTTTCATATTATGGTAGGAGCAATATGTACATGTTAAAGGTGTTGGTAGAGGTACACGTGGAACTACAATTTATATTTTTAAGAATATTTTAATTGATTTTATATACAATGTTTTGACTTCTGTAATTTTCTATGTTAATACTTTTAGAAATTGCATGTGGCGAGCATGTTTGAGTATCATATGGTTCCTAGAGGTCGTCATTCCCGTCCTGCTTTGATACTCTGGTATTTTGTTGACTTTTGTTGAGAGTCCAAACCACATGTCTCGTCTTGTAATTCCAACTCAGATGGAACTCCCATTGACCTATAGCAGGAATTCCTCAAAGAGGAAGGATTGCGGAGCTAAAACAAATATAATTTAACTGTCTAAACAGTTAAATAAGACAGTAATACATCCAGCTGGTTACTACTTGCATTCTTTTATTCCAATTTTATATTAAATAAACTTTCTCAAGATTTCCGCTTATAGGAGAAGAGAGTTTCCATTTATACATTATAAAATAGTACCTTATATCTAATTGTTCCTTTTCTCCAGCCTCCAGAGTGAAATGGGAGGTTTTCTTTGTTGTTCACTGTTTATTCATATGGTATATAAAATGGGCTTAGGAGTCTGGATATGCTTAAACAAGTGTAATATTGAGTTATATTCTGCCATCCGTTTATAAACCATTCAGGAAAAACAGGTCTTTATCCACAGTTTAAAATGTACTCAGTCATGGATTGTACTAATTCAGTTTTATTGCAGTGTCTGCAGAATCAGCGTTGATTTTAACTTTTCTGAAACAGTGGCCAATGGTTAGATGACTATTTCCTCAGTATCCACTGTGAGAATATTGCTGTAATATGTTGCAAATTTTACATATTTATTTTCTTTTTTGATGTTACCTAAAACAAAGTCTTTGTTGTTTTTATTTTAATCAGTAAATTTACCAAAGAAGTGTTTGCACTGTATAATGAATGCTTTTCAGTTAAAATAAAATGGGCCACATTTCCGACTAAATTCCAAGTGATTTCTTCTCGATACGTGTATTGTTTAGATTATTTGCTGAAGATTCCAGTGTGTGAACTTCTATCAAAGATCCGTATTACTTACCTTATGCGGGTTTGTCATGACCAAGACTCCGTTTCTGAGAACTAAGCAATGAGCTAATGAATCATGTAGATTCAGTAGGTTCTTTAATATTGTGACAAATTGTATTAAGGTATCTATTCACTGTTCTCTTCTAGGTGACTGGAAAAAAATACACGTAGACTCAGGATATTTAAAAATGCGTTTATTTCTTAGCACCAATGTGTATTTGAAAACTCTTAGTGCTGACCATTTTTCCCGTTTTTTATGGGAATGCCATAATACTTATATACAACCTTTTCTTGCATGATTTCTTCACTTCCTCATGTCTTCAAATAGATCCAGTCTTGACTTGCGTTTCAACGCGCTTGATTCTACATTCATTCTTTATTTACATCATTTCACAAATGGATATCCACGTTCATGCAGTCTCAGCTCAAAATGACTCTTTTGTGCGAAAGAGATCTTATTTACCTCATCTTGTTTCTCCATCACAGGATATGAATTACTGCTGAACACACGATGAGTTACTGTCATCCTTTGGTGAGGTGTTAGGCACTGGGTGCAGGGTACTGGGCCAGTTCCTATGTTAGATCCAGCTGAGATTGATCTGTTTCTTCACGACTTCATACAGTAAAGCATTTTGTGATACAATGTCATTGCAATTGATGTAATTCTTAAGTTGCCTTACAGTGAAACGGGGTGGTTAAAGATGGACTCTAAGAAGCAGAGTTAAGAATTGTTTTCAGGTTGTGGTTGAATGTTCTTCAGTGTAATTTGACTTTGAGTATCGCATAAAGCAAGTCTAGAAAAGCAGAACTGCAATAGGTTCATTTGTGTATTTTCCAGCAGGCTGCTGAAATATCCTGTTGCTTTTGCAAAATGCAGATGAGTAGTATTCAGTCTCTATCCTATAAAAATTTTAGGGCAATCAGATTGTTTTCTTCTCCAAATTCAGATAAAATTAGTTTGTCAAAGTACTGGTATACATTTTTCTAGTAACTTAAATGGGTAATGCATGCTTCTTTTAACAGACATATTCCGTTCCTAAATTCCTAAGCCTAATCTAATAATACTCAAATATTTACATTTCAACAACTTTTTTTTTTTTCTTTTTCTTTCTTTACCATGAGACTAAAACAAGCAGAGACTTGAAGAGAAGGTTTTGTTTCAGTAAATAACATTGCCTTAGTCCAAACAAGACAACAGCCAGGGTTCAACACGGTTAATTGCTGAGAAGTTTGCTGACAGTTATAAAAACAACAAACCACAAAGTTTAGACATTTAGAATAAAGCTCTTGGGCTGATGCTGATATATTTTGAGAAAGATTCAGTTATATTTGAAATAAACCAAGTAAATTGATTTTATTCCGTTTGGTTGATTACAGCTAAGAATCATTTGGCTGCAGTATAATGAAAGTTGTCTTTATAGGGAATGACCTCCCTTACTCAGTAGCTTTATTTTGTAAAATAATATTTTGCTGCCAGAGTGTATGTCATTATATGATCTAAAATATTTTTCCTTTTGTTTTCTTGTTAATCCCTTACTAGTTTCATGCTCTTTTCCTATAGTATTTACCAAATTAGTAATCTTTGCAGTGAGATTTTTAATCTTGTTGCAACTGTTCCATAGCTTTAGTTTGGAAACTAGAATAATGTATCAAAAGCTGGTATATTTGACTAATTTTCTCAAAACTTCTGCCTTATTCTGTTGTTATATTGTTAAAATAGAGTAAATGGTTTGCATATATGGGATAAACCAATTATAAAATTTCCAGTAGAAAGAAAGCTTGTTTGCTGTCCTCTCATGGTCTCACTCATCTACAGTGTGTAGTTCAGTGAAGTGTATTTCAGAATTCACTACACTGATTTTTATTATGTACAAGAAAATATAAGATCTAATATGGGACAAAAAGCTTGTTAAGTAGAATATGTCAGCAATTAATAGACATATGAGTATATGCGTGTACCTTGTTTGTCCTGAAAGTTTGTCAGACTCTGAATGGAAGGAAACAACATTATCCTTATGAAAACTAATGGGAAACGATAAATTATTAAACACATAATAAATTACTAGCACTGTCCTAACCAGCTTTGCATTAGGATGTACCTAATCAGGAGATTGTATCAAGGCATGAAAAGGCAGCATTGTCTGTTAATACCGTATTTTAAAGCAGACATCCTAGCTATATCAGACTTATTTTGCAATTATCTTGGCTGTTTAGTTCCGTGCAATAGTTCCTTTTCTTTCCTTTTTTTCACACTTAGCCTGCTGTGATATGGCAAGGAAACCTCTGCACCTCCAACATGGTGTTTCTTTTGGTTGTTTTTTTCGCAACATCTTTGCTGTCCACCAGCAGTGTTATGAATGGTCCTTTCACTGAGCTTTAGCATTCCAGCCTGGTAACAGACGGAGCAGAGTACAGATCAGATATGTGTAAATTAAAAGAAAATCTGGCCAGCTGTGTTTAGCTGAAAAGCTATGAATTGAACATCCGTGTTTAGAATCAGAACTGGAACAGAACAGCAATTCCTGTGATAAAGGAATAAACCTAATTGTTGCATTCAGTAAAGATGTTTGCGTGTATTTGATGCCTCCCTCAGTGATAAAACTACATTCCCACAAGTCACATGCTTTAGAAATGTTGCTGTCTTGCCAAAATAAATCCCATTACCTACTTATATCTTTATGAGATGTTGTCTGTTGTTAACCTGGCTCACAGCCATTCTCAGGATCAGCGCAGTAAAGTGCTTCATGTCTCTTTTAGCATGACAAAAGTACCCAGAGGGGAAAAGACTAATCAGGAATTGTCCTGAGAATGGAAAAGAAACTATTACTTTCTTTTGCTGGGGAGAAAAAAAAAGAAAGATTTCATCAAGTACTCTGATTTTTTCCAGGCAGAATGCAACAGTTCATCAGGAATATAGGAACTGATTAAGTATACCAGAGCAACACACGTACTAGACTGCAATAGAGAGTCCCCAGGCACTGGGAATCAATTTCACCATTTATTGGACCAGCTACTAGAGCAGGATTTTGGGCCCCTACCTCCACTCTGTGGCATTGCCTCTCTTTCAATGAAAAATCACCTTTTCTTTTTTTCTCCTCCATGCTTTGACAGCCAAGCGATTTAAATATAAACTCAAGGACTACAAAACAAAAAAATTATTGGGACAAATCATCAGCCTGAACCCCCTCAGAGGGGCAGGTCCTAGCTGGTGAACGAGTACTTAATTAGAGGCCTGAATGGGATGCTTCAGAGGAGGGTTCAGAGTCAGCCAGTTAGAAATGTTAGCCAAGGGAGCATACTGGGGTTCCTCTCCTTTTCCCATGCTTAGGTGCCAGATTTGTTACTGTCTGCTGCAAATTTCCACAGTACAGGTTTTACAGTTCAAGGGAACATTGTGAGAAGATCCTCCTTCTGGGTTAAATTGAGTTATTTTGCAATCTACACTTTTATTTAAAACCTCAAATGCTGTCACAAAAAAGGAAGACATTTTTTAAAAATAAAATTTGTAGAAAGGGCTCTCCTGAATTCAGTGCAGCAGACTGGAGACAATGCAGGAGTGGAATAAATGTTTTCTTTCAGCTGAACTGGCTTGGCACGGTTGCACACAGCCTTACTTGTTGCCAGACTATTCTCTTATACTGGGAGTGTTTAAAGATTGCTATAGGATTATCTGGATTTTCTTTTATATCAACAATCAATTCATGCAATAACAAACAATAGCTGCCTTGAGGTGAGGTCAGAAAATGACAGCTAGTTTCTGATGCAGGCAAATATTAATGTGGATTTTAAAGCCTTCATCTTATGTTCTTTGCTTTCTGCAGTGGAATGCTATTGTTACCCCACATCTCACCTCAAAAGCAGCTAATATTTTCCATTCGAACTGCAAGTGAATTCAGAAAACATACTTTTTTTTATGATCCTTACTTTTTTTTAAGATCAAGGATTTTGCACGTTTGGAATGATACAAAGGGGCATAGCTCCTACTTCTTGCTTTAGATTGATAGACTTTCAATGCCTAGAGAAGTCACTGCAGTGTTGCCTAACAGCTGCACAGCACGTTAAACTCAATTCATCTTACATTTCTTACATTAAGACACTGCCTTGTGTTTGAATAGTGCCTTAAAAAGACATGCAGGCTTCATGGAAATTTTTAAATTGTTACTTCTGCATCACCATAATGTAAATGGTAATACTGGGTTACTCTCGCAAAGAATTTCAGCCTACAAGAATTTATGTGTGCATGTGCAGGTATTCAGCTACTGTACTGCTCGTACTGACCCTTAGTGTCACTTTTATTTACAAAATAGATCATGCTTCTTATTTCTTTTTTAGATAACTATAAGGTTTTACGGGTGCACATTTACAGTTTGAAATGACTCTTATTCAGTAAATCACACCAAGTATTCATATTCAGCCAGATCCTAAAGCTGCATTTATCTATTTTATAACCCTGAATTTTGTGAGTCACATTCTTTATTCCCCCGTGCATGATTTTGCATTTCACTGTTTTACACTGGTCAGATAAACTCAGTTTAGAAAGCAATCTGGATTTATCTGTAATTAGTTTAGTTTTCATTAGAGAAAATAATTTTCTCTGGTTTAATCTGGTATGAACGTTCTGACGCAGCTACAGGTGAATCCCTCTTTTAAATTCCTTGTAGCAAAAATCAGCTAAGTGTGACTGATCACACTTGAGAGAGCAAGAAAGTAACGGAAAGATAAAGGAAGGCTGGGGTCTTCCTTCCTTTCTGTGGTGAAAAGTTGTTTGCAGAAGAAAAAATCTGGTGACGGTAACTGTTGTTTTTTCCCCATGTACTCCTGTTTGCTTCACCCTCGATACACCAGTCAAAAGTATGACAGCTTTGAGAGAGAGACTTTGATGGGAAAGCCAGGATTTACACTGTAGTAACATACTTTGTAGGTTGTGTGTTCCTAGTGATAATATTGTCTCTCCTTTCCCTTTCAGGCCACAAGCTTGTCTGTATTGCAGCCTGTAGTTCTGTCTTTAATTCAAATAAAATTAAACTAAGTGTAGCCCACATTTATGAAAGAGCAGAAAAATATGGTTGGGGAAAATGTTTATATTAGAAGTTTAAAGAGTTTGGGCTACATTAGGCTATAGCTGTGGTCAGGAATTTTGCATATTTTAGTGTTGGATTTGCACCACTGGAAAAAAAAATGCCTTGTTGGCCTACTGAGCAGCCATGGTTTGCAGATGTGAGAACTTCCCAGTGCCAGTGAACTCCACCACAGCTTTGGAAAATTACTCACAGATGAAGACCTGAGTTCATTCAAGCCTCAGTGTCTCTGTTGAGACTAATACTGCAAGTAAGTACTGGTCTTGGTGGGTTTTGTGATAATGACTTGTTTGTAAGGGGGTAGAAGGGAGTGTCTCTCTGTTCTGTGCAGGATTACTGATAATGATTTTGCTTCTCCATTAGAAACACTGCAAACCCTCTTACCTGTCTTCTAGAAGCATTCAGATTAGCAGTAGCATATCATTATGGCCACCTTAAAAGCTGTACTATTTACTATTTGGAATATTATTTATACTCAGAAAAGTTGCTCGCGTGCTTTATTAATTGCTACTTAAAATGGTAAAAATAAAAGGGATATTTTAGAGTAGAAAAACAAAATGCAAATACCACAACAATCAGACATTTATTTTGTGAACCAAACATTGAGTGGTTGACTGCTTATTACTAGAATACAAACCAGAGTGTTCATTCCAGTCTTTACAGAAAATGGTATAGTTTCACAGATTCTTGCTAAGCAAACAAGATAGTGGTGCTAAGCCTGGTCTGAAGAAAGCTGAAAGAAATGACTGCCAGCTCATTTCAGCTGTTTTAAAATCATGGTTTTTGATTTTCTCATGGAATTATGGAGAATTTAAGCACTTACGATTTAAGATTTTAGTAAGGTATGGTCTTTCAAAAGTGCTGTAGAAACTGCTTCCCTAAACAGACTGTAATTTTTCTATTTTGCCTTCCTATCTTCATCCAACCAGGGTGGGGTTTTTTTCATTCTGAAATCCCTTAAAAATCTGTTATCAAAAGACAGGGCTGGTATCTTGTCTCCGCTAAGCCAATGTGATAATGTCGTTGTCACGGCACAGTCGGTCCCAGTAAGGACCCTCGTTGAGCCCAGATTTCACCCCAAATAATCTAACAATATTCTTCTAGTTCTGCATTTTGTGTGTTAAGAGGGAGAAGGAATTTGGTGTCTAAGACCCAAGATCAGGAGATCAGTTGCAATAATGTCAGTCTGCTACAGGTCAGCACTGAACGGTATCTTTTTATTAGGAAGAAATCCTGTCCTCTGTAGCATTCCAGGCCTTTGTCCTGACTCTTGCTTATTTACACACATACCCAGTACAGCAGAACAGAATAAACACAAAAGTTACAGTTGCAGTTCCTGAAAACAGAAATATCTCAAGGAACATTTATAACCAATTTACTTACAAATCTTTCCTAATTAGATTGCTAGGCATAGTATATGAGTTCATTTTAAGGGCAGGATTTCACTACAGGAACTCCTTTTGCAGGACACTGTCAGGTTTGTAATTTTATAATAAAAGCCTAGAGAATATTTTTTAATTTTTTTCTAGATTGTTTTTATTACACAAGGTCTATCCCTGTGAGTGCCTAGCTACAAATGAAATTGAAATCCGTGTAAAAACTAACTTATGTGGTTTTGGCCAGATTTCAGGAAATCATTCACTCTTTAGAGACTATCCATAACTCTCCCAATAGATATAGCGAATTCTCCTAGGCAGCTTGCCAGACTGTCAGGATGATGGCTGCTATCTCAGATCTAACTTAGCACATTTTGGTCTTCAGTGAAGATTCCCAAAGCTTGTTACATCAGTCTTGGCACAGCACACCAAGGAAGCATGCACGGGATCATGACTTACATGAATACATTTCTCTCTCAGGCCCTGAATAAAATCTCTGGCAATCAGGCAGAAACCCCATACTTCCCTTTTGTCTTGTAAACTTGAGAGCCGATTAGTTAAAATATCTCTATGGAATACATGAATTTCCAGCTGTAGGCAGGAAGGAAGCTTCCACTGAATACGGTATTCCTTTATTGTGCGTATTTTAATGATGAAATATTTTATATTACTATGAATTAAAGTATTTTGTGACTGCAGTAGTTACATGTAGTTGCTTCTACAATGCATATTCTATTTCTTATGCCTATCTAGCGACACCAATAGCCCACATGCCTCCCTCTTACATGACACTGGTGAGCCGGCACCTAAAAAAAGGATCCAAAATCCCATCTAAAATACTGTGTCAAAGGGGTTGGATCTAAGAGAAAAACAATATTTATGGTACCACAGGGACTGATTTCACAAGGGAGGTTAAAAGAGATTTTGCCAAACAACCATCATGAAGTGACCAAATAAGACAACAATTCACAGTTATTTTGAAGGAAATATTTGGAAAAATGGAAGGAAGGGTTTGTTTGAGGTGGTTTTGGAGGAGAAAAAGGGTTACTGAGCATCTCTATTTGGCTCCTCAAAGTGTGGAATAAGCCTTGAAGTAAACTAGAGAGGTTGATCTGTTCAGTTCATGGCAAAATTTCCACAAAATCTAAATGTAGAGTTCACAATACATAAATAAGTGAATGAATAAGTAAATTTCTTAGTTGCAAGAATCACAGCATATCTAAACCCACTATACCCGCTTTTCTTTTTTTTAATGTTGTTTTATTCATCAGTATCTAGAAAGTTCCATCCTTTCTGAAAAGAATACCATGGTGTAAGAACTATCCACAGTATTTGAAATAAGTTTTTTCTGGGTCATAAGTTGCTATTACTGTGTTACTAAATTGTATACTCCTTTGTTACTGATATTAACATGACAGCATTATTCTAATTAGGAGTCTGTTTCCCAGTGTCTGATATTAACATAGGTATTTTTTACATATAAATCCATATTTTAGTCACTTTCCTGTAACTGGCTTTTCTATTCATACAATTCTGTTTCCCTGACCTGAAGGCAGCACAGACCTGTGTACTGAGAAGCGGAAATGTGCTGTTTGGGAGTACTCTACAGTCTGTATACAATATCCTGTATTTTATGTGTTTTATATAAATGATGTCAGAGGTAGAATTAATTGTCCAAACTAGAATAAGGAAGAGAGAAAATGGTTTTCAACTCTTCCTGTCAAGCTGTGAGTTAGCCCAAGGAGTTAAGGAATTTAGAGGAGGAGGTTTCCCTGTTAAACACATCAAAATGGGTTGTGTTTTGAATGGATAATTTAAAGGGGTTTGGCTGCAATATGTTTGCAGAGATTGTTTATCTGAAGTGCTCTAAAGAAACCATCTGGACTGCTGGATAGTTAGAATAAGACGCATGGCTAACGGAACTGCTGGCCCTCCTGTCCCCAGAGTAGCTGGATTCTACATCGGTACTATTTGTCATCTTGATCCTAAAAAAATATTCTGGACCAATTCAGAAAGGGGGAAAACATCTCTTAAGCATTGTCTGGCTAAATCCTCAAGAGTTAATTGAAGGCAGGATGACCCTGAAGATAAGAAACAGGATGGTTTTATTGGATTAGCTTTTTGGCGTGCTTGGGCAATTCATTTAATCTCTCAATGTTTAAGTCTCCCATCTGTAAGAAAGACATAATAATGAAGGCCTCTGTAAAGTCTTATAAAATCTTCTGAAGCTCACCAGTGGTCTTTTGTGTCTCAGAGAAAGCTTATTGTTATTCTGTCTTCTGTGTTATTTCCCTTTCCTGTTTGTTTTTCATTTCTACTATCTTTGTCATTACTTCTAATAGGAATTTCGTTGACCAAATGAAGACAAATCTACCATTTACACCACCTACATAAACTTTTAACGAGAAGGGGAAGTTGTGTCTTACATTATCACAAAAGTTTTCCAGGTCTGAGAGTGGCTGATAATGGCATTGTGATGCCTGTCATTTCCCACCAGCTACTCTGAAGGGGAGATTAAGGCTTACAAGTGGCATTCCCTGTCCTTTCTTTCTTCCTTTCATGTACATGTAATTAGGCATGTGAAGAATTAGTAACAGCAAGACCATGCTTACGCATATCTAATTCCTGTCAGATAGCCTATACCATTAAAAATAAATCCTTGAGTCACTTGAACCTCAGATTACCCATCCAAAATTAAATTGAAGAAAAAATGTCAGTTTGAAAATCATCATAGAACATCCCAGAATTCAGTGAACCCAGTGAACTTAAAATCATTGTCAGACAAGATATACACAAGCATGTTGGCCACCGCTAGCATTAGTTAAACTTTCTGAGATGCTGAATGAGTCTTCAAGTCCATCTTTCACCAGAATTTCAGACAACCTCTAGGCCTGAATTTATCTGAAAAATGTTGAATTCACAGCCTGTTGTCATCCTTTCCGTCCTTAAGTTTTCCAAGGAAGACATGAGATCAGATGAGACGTGCCTCCTCTTTCTTAGTACGCTAGAGCTTCCACAGCCATGCAATGTCCAATCTTCCTCGGCAGTGAGTCTCTTTCTTCCAAGTTCTATGTCACAGGCATCTTGATAAAGTTGCAGAGATGCCCCATTTCATAAAAGCACCTGATGAATAGTAGGATGAGAGACAGGCCAGTTAATTCATTCTGCTGCTGAATTCAAATTCTCCTGACGGAAGATACCGATGTCTTTGTAGGCTTGAATTACATTTTCATTCCCTTCCCCCAAAAGGGATTAACAGTTTTGATTCCATTTAAGAGGTTTAATTAGTGCTTTCCCTATAAAAAGTTGAGCAGAGGTAAAATTAAGCAGGGCATTTCCTAGATATGCTCTTACTCTCTGTCAGTCTTCAAATTCCTTATCTCATTTGCCTGGATGGTTTTACTATAATATTCATATGATAATCACCAGTGATCTTGTTACACTGTGGCAAATTTTCTGAACAACCATTAACTGCTTGATGTTCTAACACTAAAAGTAAATTTATATTAATATATATCCCTAGTAGGAAGAACAACCTTCTAGTCATCTAGATGTTTCTACAGAAAATACTGTGTAGAATAGTAGGCACAATTCTGTCTGTGGAAACTGTCTGAAGATGGCTGCTTTATGAGAACCACCACTAAAATTACGGTCAGAGAAAGATGTGAGATAAAACCCTCTTGGTATGAAAGGTGAAATACCACATAGGTTTTCCTTTATTTACAACTCTGGAAATTCACAGTTTGATTTTTCCACATTTCTGTAAAAGACCAATTTTTGTTTTTTCAGGGAAGTGTGTAGGGTCCACAAGAAGAAGTTTCTTTAGTGCTGGGTAAGACTAATTCTGTGGGAAGGACAACTATTCATGATTAATAACTCTTGTGTCTGTATGTTTACAATTTATTTCTCAAATTCTCAGCATAGATGCTTTATTATAGTTCAGTAAAAACATTAATATTTTTACTGTGATATAAAAGATAGCAACATCACAATGTTACAATGACTTCACTTTGGGCATCTCAGGAATTGTTGTTAGATAGGGATTAAGCACTGCCCTTTTGTTCTTTTAAAATTTGGCTTCAGATTTGGATTTTGATCACAAAGAGCATGTTTCTAGTAGCCTCATTCTAGAACAGAAGTTTCATTCTATTAACACCACAGATTATCTTTGTCGGGCTCTGTTCAGAGGCCAAGGAAGATGAATCTACAGTTGCAGGAGACCAGGTTAAGGTGGTGGGTTTTGTGGTGGTGGGTTGTTTTTTTTTTCCTGCTTAGGTGAAATTTGTCTTACACACATCACTAATACAAGAGTCTAGGAGTGATATTCCTCAGTGGACATTTTACATTTAAGTACTCTATGGTAGAATGAGCATGCTGTTCTTATAACAGAATGCATGAGGTACAAGCAGTCTAACTTTTTAATATTTTTGAAAATTCCTTGAATTGTCACTTTGCTGGTCTACTTTTCTGATGGGGAAACACATCGTATGACTGGGTTTCCACACTTCTCATTTCCATGTTGCAGAACAGCATTTTATAAGACATCCCCAAATGCAAAACAGCGTTAGTGTCCTAATTTGCATTATCTGTGTGATAGTGCCCACTGGCCTTCCCAGCATGCAGCACTGGAATTCTTTTTACACTACTGCTGTTGTTCTGCAACAGGACCCACAGGTCCCTTTCTGCCAAGCTGGTTTCGAGCTGAGTAGCCCCCAGCGCGTAGTGGTGCCTGGCTTTGTTTCTCCCTAGGAGCAGGACTTTGCACTTCTCCTTGTTGAACTTAATCAGGTTCCAGTTGGCCCATTTTGCCAACCTGTCAAGATCCCTCTGGATGTAGCAGCATGATCTTCTGGTGTATCAGCCACTCCTCACATTTTTGTGTCATCTGCAGACTTGCTGAGGGTACACTCTGCCTCATCATCCAGATCATTAATGATGTTAAACATGATCTACCTATGGTCCATCTCGGTTCATTTATGCTCAGAGTGATGGGTCACAGAGTACTGTGACTTTTTAGCCTGTGGGTAAGTAAGAGGTCTAAATTGCAAGTGTTAGGAATCTACAGAAGTCAGGACACCAGCTGGATAATCATTTTAAAATATTCTGAAGTAACTGTCTTAGAATGGAAGAACTTCCTTAAATAAATATTTGTCTTTAAGGTACTCAGGTCCTGCAAATAGTCTGAAATCTAAGCATGGGATATTAAGCTTAATATAATGCATAGTGAGAGTTAAGAAACTGAAAATGGGGTGTATGAAAAAGAATATGCCGAACAGTGGACAACCCACACTAACCCAAAGGGACACCCTGAGAATAAGGTTGAGTATTAAGTATCACCCCTGTCTGGATTTATATTCCATTGGCCATTGAGTCCAAAGCCATCATTCCTTGTTCCAAGGAGCAGCATTGAGCATACACTTTAGCCATCCTTTTAAAACAATCACTTCTGTGAATTCACATTTTCCTTCATATATAACTGGGAAAAGGCATGCTACTGCTAATTTTCAGCTATTTGCTAACACTCAATTTAAAACTCTACTGAGACGTTATGTTTTTTGGTGCTTTTACAGTAATTTGATGATTTGTAAAGTGGCAGAGGAGTATTTGAGAGGCTGAGAACTAGGTGTTGTCTACTGTTAAATATTCATGGAATGAACACAGAGAAAATTCACAGCAAAGACCTGTAGTGACTTGAGAATAACTTTATCCCGAGGCCAGGCTACTCTAAATGCAAGAGCAGCTGATCGCAAGCCAGGGCAGTGATACTGACATGCAGCTTACTCCAAGGGATCAGGGTGATGAAACTCTGAATGACAGTAAATAAAACAATCCCAGGCTCCATACCTGCAAACTTGAGTGTTAAAAGCACCTGCACACTTTCATTTCATCCCAACTATCACTTTCCTAAAACTTAGTACAATCAGGCCAATCAGTTTAAAAGGGTGGCAATTTTTAGGCGTTTAAAAACGAATGGATTCGATGACACTTGGGTTAAGTGGCAAGTATGTGACCTAACAATCCCTGTGTGGATCTAGCCCTGCTGTCAGTTCTCTGATGCACCCTTCAGCTTGCCTTCTCTACTGCTCTGCCACCTTGGTTGCTTGTTCTTTTTTCCCTCCTTGCAACCTTAACTCCTTATCTTAATCCTTCTACTCTCACTATCTTTTTATTCAAGTCTGGTCATCTCGCTCCCACTTTGGCTCCAAGTTGGGCTTAGTTGGAAGAATCAAGCATGTCAACAAGCCCCAGCAGAGCAATTTTGAGACTAACATAAACAGACATTTTCTGTAAATCTGATACCTGGATTATTTCCATGTAACAAGGATGACAAATGGCTCACTAAATAAAAGACTTCATAAATACATTATCATTTCAATAAAATATTTCATAGTTTTTCTAAAAAGGCAGTAAGAAGTGAACTTTAGTGTAATTCTTTGCTGAGCTTCACCGCCAGACCTAGTTCTAGGTCCATATAAGACATTGGAAAACAAACTGGGACATGATATCATCACCAGATGTTGGATATATAACTTGATGTATTTCTTGTGGTTAGTGGGCTGAAGAGCTGATCAACCATTATCCCCCTTTGTGTAAGAGCAGAGATACATCTGTTAGAAATTGCACCAGGCCCTTTGGGATTTCCAAATGCAGCAATGCAGTTTTGCAGATGTAGCTAATTATACGTAGCTGAATAATAAAGATTTAGATTTTTGGGGTTGAAGGGAGAGGAATGCATTCCATATTTTATTTACTTCTTATTATAACTGTCTTCATATTCTAGCTCACTTTGTAGAGAGCAGGCTTGAAAACGAAACACTGTACTCAGTTTATTTTTTTAAGAAGTGCCAACTGCTCTCACATTGATCCCTTTACACAGCACTTGCCATGGAAATGTCAGGATATTTCGAAGATGAGATGAGCTGACTGTGGTAAGGAGTTAGGCTTATGCAGTGTCCAGCACACAAAAGCAATGCTAGAATTGTCTTAGTGATGCATAAAAATTGGTTACAAAATCATATTTTAATCAGTGCCGTTCAAATTCTAAATTGCAGAGAAAGAAGAAAACTTCATCTAAACTTGATATTCTCTTGACGATAGATGCATATTGTTTTATTTGAAGCTTCATAGTTGCAAATAAATGCAAAAAATAATTTCATGGGAGGATACAGGGCTAAAACCTAGTTATTTGGAAATACCAGTGTGTATGTCTTGGAGCTCAACAGTAGCATGTGAAGGAAAGGTAGTTTCAGGGTTGTAAAGCCTGCAAACGCAGCTGGTCAGAGAGTTGTCTCTTTAAGAGCATTATCTACCCAAATATAGCAGTTTTAGGCCAGCAGCTTAGGATTTTTGGTGAGGCAACTGTTTTTCACATTTGCTGCTGAAATGTGTATATCTTGGACAAAACCTTTTGTCTCTGACAAGTGTTTTTTGCTGTATATGCTATTCCCCCTATTCCTAGTAGTAGTTAAGAAATATCTTAACTCATTTACCTAACAGTGGTGATGTTTGAAGTCAATTTGTGAAATCAATTCAGAAAATACCTTGTATATTTTAGTGCGGGAAAACTCTAGTCAACCCGTGAGGACATTTAAAAGACTTCTAAAAAGTAATGTTTCTTCTAGACCACCTGAGAAATCCTAAAGTCAGCTAGACAAAAATATTTGTGTTCAATTTTCATCAATAAATGAGAAGGCAAAGATCAGTCATTTGCTCAAACAGCTCTTCTCACCTAATTGCTAATCTGATGTTCTGGGGTTATTATGCAGTAACTTGGTTACTTGCTTGTCAATGCAAAAGGCAAAGGGTAAATCAGGTAAGGTAAGTCAGCCAGCAGGCTCGTCTCTTCCAGTCCCCAATTCCATAGATTGGGATAGTTTTCCTGGATGATAAAGAACATTATGGCTGTGCATGTCCAGCCTCAGTCCTCCAGGATAGTGTCCATGGTAGGCTTTGTGGCTGAAATTTCTTTTTTTTAACCACAATCATGAAGATTTACTCCATGACAGAGGAATTATACGTAGTCGTTAAGAAATGACAACTACATAAGAGAAACTTCATCTTGAACCAAATTTGGCATTTCATGTTAAGGAGGCTGACTCTCTGAGGCCATGCAACTATTTGTGAGCAGAAGAGCAAAACAAGCCTTGTGAGTTCTCTGCAGCTTAGCAGGATCTCCTCAGGTGCTCATGGTCCCTGTCAGAGGCTCTGCTCCAAATAGAAAGTCACCATTGGTAGATGAAGTCCACTCAGTCTGCTCACAGGCTCAGTGTTGGGAGGGGTCAGGCTTCTTTTTTCAACCTAAAGATAAAGTCGGGTACCTGTCTTTGAAAAGAAGGAATGGGGTTTGCAAACTATTTTGCCGCTTTTAGTTGTATTGAGGGGAAGCAAAGATAAACTTCACCAAATGACATGGCTGGTGATGTTTGTGTATGGGAAGTAGCTTGCTGTTAATTTCAAAGACATTTGCCACAAGCTGAACATCCCTTTGTCTGGGTTAAAACCCATTCTCTGGGTTAGTATTTGGTCTTGGCCACTTTTTTTTTTGTGGAGATCTTTTGCTCTCAACCTCAAGTGTATATTTCAAGTGCATCTTTTCCCCAGCAAAAGAATTTAAGAACTTAAAACTACCTCCTGAATTTCCTCAAGCTCCTGCTCAAGCTGTCTAATTTACACTGAATTGCATACAGGTTTGAGGTTCAGGACAAGTCTTCAAGTTTGCAGGACAGGTCTGAAAAATACATTCACAAATCCATAATATCCCCCCAAAACAGGACACTAGGCAAGCTACTGTGTGTTAAATTTAAGCCTAGAAAGTTTCCTGAAGTTTTTATTTCCATGAAAGAAAGCAGCAATTATATGTTTAGCCATTTGTTTTGCTGTTGAAAAAAATCAGAATTATTTTCTCTCTTATTAACCAGACCAGTGTGTGGACACCAGGGAGTCCTTATAAACCAGCTTTTCTCAATATTTTACTTTCTTCCAGGTGGCTGAGGAAAATAATGCATCTGTTCCAAATCTCAGCAGACCCACACATTACAGACGTCACCGGAGCCCTAAAACAAACATGTTGTGTAAAGCTGGAAATATTTCAAGAGTTGCCACAATTATGAATTCATCTGATATTCACTTGAGAAACATAACAGCTTGGAACAAATTATCTTTTCTAAACTAGCTAGCTGTAGCTAGATTTTCCTCTGTTCGTCTGTGTGTGCAAATGGGTAAGAAGGCAGCAGGGTAGACAGATGGGTTGAACAGTATCCTGTGCTGAGCCAAAAAGGGACAGAGGAGGCTCCTGGAAGACAAAGATCTGCGACTGGGAATGAGGTAATAAGTTACCAGTCCCAGGTTTTACTCTTCTCTGGTGGTTTGAGCTGTAGTATCCATTGATTTAAATTGTCAGTGAAAGATACATGAGGAGAGAGCAAATTCTCAATAACTCAAAGCAGATTCCTTCTGCCAGAATTAACTCCCTTGCTTACTTTATTGAAGCTATTTATATGTTATTTCATCAGGAAAGTACCCCTTGTGACACACTTCACATTTTCAAGGAGGTCCTGGGAAATCGTTATGACCTCATGGTGGATATTTTTGCTTGTTTCTACCTGGGACATAGCCAAAATCGTTCATATTTTCCGTGACAGGGTATTTTAGAAAACGGGTTTTTAAAAGAATTTTCAACAGCATTTTATCCCCATTTAAACAATAAAAAGTTCCCCTTAAAGGATCCAGGCTGTTTTATTATGGTAACCTCATTTTGGTATGCTACTTTTTCTTATTTTTCCATCTTTATAGATGGTAATGTTTAAGCATTTTTATCTCTTCAGAAGTGTCTATACTTTTAATCACCTTGTTATTGTTTTGGGCCATTATACAGTAAAAATTATCATGTTAAATAATTGTGTTATATTAACTTAGTATTTAAAAATTTGACCCTTTGTCAAAGATCCAGAACAATACCATTGCTTATCAGTATAATTAAAGAGACTGTTTTTAAGTAATCTAAATATTACTTTTCTGAACATGACGAAAATGATCTGTGAGGGATAGGATCTGAGGGAAATGACAAGATGCATAAGAAAACAGGGAAAAGAAAGAAAGAGAAACAGAGGTTTTACTCTATAATAAGGTTTAAGTTGTTGATACAGCCAAGGCATTTTTATGACTTCTTTTTAAAGGTGACTGTCTAAATTATTTTAAGTCCCATAGCTTGAACTAATGCCAGTCTGTCTGTAGACTGTTTCTTGTTTTTAACTTATGCCTGTTTCCAATTTCTGTTTTATTGTAACCTCTTTTCAGTCTTTCTGTAATTTTTCCCCTTATTTATATTCTTCACTAGTTCCCCTCCTATTTTTGGCCAGGAAGTGTGTGGCAGGGGAGAGCAATGATCTTCAATCTGCCTTGGACAAGTTCCTTAAGGCTCTCCCTGAGCACATGCAGGAGTGAAAAACAGTCCTTCACTTGGACACCTGAATTGGGTAGCCAGCCCAGGTTGTTATCAATGTTTGCATTCCTCGTATTGATTGACAGTGAACTCTCATAATCCAGAGGCCTTGGTTTTTTCTCTTCTTTTGTCATGCTCTCCCAACAGTTTGTTGGAAGTGATAAAGTCCGGCGTAACTGGAGAAAAAGCAAAACTTTGTGAGCCCATCATTTTTTAAGTAATTAATTATGTATTCATGTGATTACAGTGACACTATTCATTCACCCGTGATCTTGCAGACCTAGTGACTCTCACTGATTTTATAAGGTACACTGACAGACCTTATGTTATTTGGGATGCCCTGGAGTATCCTACTAAGAGTAGCGAGAGATGAGTTTTGATAATAGGGAAAGGAGGTAAAAGGGTGACAAGAGCGCATATGTCGTTGCTTTGAAGCTTTGCCATAACTGGGTCTTCCATCCATCTTCTTCCTGCTGCTGCTACCAACATTCTTTCATGGCCAGGACTTTTCTGAGACTCGCGTTCTCCAATGAGAGAGAAGGGTTCTTGGCAAGTAAATAAATACAACAAAATTAGACATGGGGAATTTGGGTTTCCTGTGTCAAGATAAGAGTGACAATAACAAAAATGACTAAAAATTTCTGCCTTGTGAGATGTAGAGATGAAAAATATAATGTCTAGATTTGAAAAGCAAATTGGTACATGTTGTTAGTATTTCCTAGAAGTAGAGTTCTCCACTTTTTTTTCACCTGAAAATTGTATCTGAATGGAATTTGAGATTACAGGGATCTGTGAGGATGATTTGTCTTACATTAGCCACTAACTATAGCTGCTACAGTGGAGGCTAATAGTGTATTATGTATATTGGGACTACTGTATTAACTGTCTTGTGCATATTGTGGGAGGTGGGCGTCAGTCTCTCTTTTCCCAAGTAACAAGCAACAGAACGAAAGGAAACGACCTCGAGTTGTGCCAGGGGAGGTTTAGATTGGATATTAGGAAAAACTTCTTCACCAAAAGGGTTGTCAAGTGTTGGAACAGGCTGCCCAGATGTAGTGGTTAAATTACTGGTTTATATCAATAAATATTCCACTGCTTCTCTCTTATGAGTGAAATTAATGATTCTGTCCATGACAACAGGGAAGTGGTTGAGTCACCATCCCTGGAGGTATTTAAAAGACATATGGATGTAGCACTTAGGGACATGTTTATTGCTGGACTTGGCAGTTCTAGGTTTATGGTTGGACTCAGTGATCTTAAAGGTCTTTAACAACCTAAATGAGTCTATGATTCTATGTGGTTTACTGATCGCTCATGTTTTGGATGGACCAGACCTATTGCAAATGCACACTTCTGCTCAGAGGTGTCCATCTGTGCGTCATGTATGCAGTGGGCTCCATGTGTCCTTGATCTGTGTCCAGCTGACTCCATTTGTGTTGTGGAACAAATTTCTGCCTAGAAGATATCAGTCAAAAACTGCCTAGACAACAGTTTACCTTACCTAGGGGAAGAGGAAGGGAATTTGCAACCCTTCTGGTCTCAGAAGATTTGGCAGTTCAGTTACATCTGTTGCTGAAATTCTGGAAGTGGTATACAGGAAGGAAGAATACATTTTATCTATCTAACAAACTAAATATGTTGGATTTTTTCTTCCTCCTTTTCAAGTTATGGGAGAGAGATATTTCAAGGGGCAATGGCTGCTGAGAATAACGAAGTGAGGAATTTCTAAATTTGTATTTAGAGCAAGTGTTTCCTAGATCAGAGGCATAATGTGAAGGGTCCCTTTCAGTGGCAGTCATTGCTCTGGTGAGCTGCAGAAGGCAGCTCTTTGACCTTTAGAGTGAAATGCAAGAAAATTCTTTTAAGCAATTATGTATTTGGTAGAAAAGACTGTTTTGCTAGTTTCAGCATTACGGGATGCTCAATTAGTTATTTAGACAATTATTAAAATCAGCTGTAATATTTATCTGGCTATGAACTGTTCATCATTACAGTTATTAATATATTGTTGTATGCTAGTGAAGTTTTTATGTTTTGGAGTATAGATCAATGCTTTTAGAAACTGAATTTACCGTATACAGTTTAAAATGTTTGGTAAAGATATGATTTTCAAATATAAAGTCATGTTATGAACTTCAATTACTATGCCAGGTGTTCATCTTCCCCAGCCAGTTCCTCCAATTCTCTGCTGAAAATTCATGCTCCAGATCCTCTTCCTTTCCCCTGTGTTCCTTGGGAACATTTCCTTCCTGCTCTCTGAGATTTCTACAGCAGAAAGAGCATGATTCCCTGTCTTCAGTTTACCAAGCTGATCTTTATTACATTCAATTATAAGCATTTCGTATTTTTCACTAGTGAACATTCACATAAAATATTGCTGCAACAAGAAATTCAGCTTAGTGAGCTCTGACAGGAATGCTGCAGATTTGTTATGCTGATGGCAATAGGTATTTCTGCCCTGGAGTAAGGAAATCCCACTCATGCCTGGCTTGGATGCACCTCTGAAGTTGGTTGATGTTGGGCACTCAGCAAAATGATGAGATAGATGGTCATGGGACAAAGTGAGAATTTAGGAAAAGAAGGAACAGCTGCAGAGCCACCTACAACGCTTAGGGAATATTTGGAGAACTATTGCTATGTGGTAATTTTATTGCGATCATTGTATTACCTAGAGCAGTGGGACTTTGTTCAGAGGACATCCAATTAGGAACCCTGAAAGAGGAGAGATTAGTCTGTTGAAGCCTTGGCAGTAGCAGGGAAATATTAATTACAGGCTGAAAATTATCTCTGTACCTCAAGCCACGTTATAAAACCACAGAGCCTTGGGCCAGCTCTTTATTTTTCATCCCCTTTGTGACACTTGGATCTCTGTTTGCATACTTAAAGTTATAATCACAGTGTATGTTATTGCTAGGAGGCTGCAGAGATCATGCCTTGCTGTAGTCAGGAAGGGCCTGTTTTTCTCATAGCGTTTTTTTCCGCTTGTCCTCAGAACAACTTACTGCTCCAGTTGTTACCATAGGGACTACAAAGACATTCAGCATACTCTTCCGCAGTGTTTTTGCAGGATGCTCTATGAGCCTGCACAATTCCAGTAGTGCGACACCATGTTATCTTTATTTATTTAAGTTTTTATCTCCTTTCTTAAGGAAAAGTACATTCTGAATTCTAGACAAGTTCACAAGAAACAACAAATAAGACTGGCCATCTCAGCTCATTTTTTCCCCATTTCTTCATTCTCTCTTTTAAAAGAAACTTAAGGGGAAAAAAAAAAAAAAGTCACTTCAACCTTTTTAAAAATCTCTGGATCCAAAACCAGAGATTGACCTTAAGCTAACAGATTTATAATTACTTTTGTTTGCCCTCTTAGACCTACAAGACATACAGATGTAATCAAGATTAGAGAAAGTTAACACAAAGGCCATTTCATTTGTGTTCTGGGAGTAATAGTACAAGAATCCTTCCTTGTTATTAAATCATTAGATCAAAGCTGCATTATGCGGGAATGTTGTATTTATGTTCTAAACTTGGATTTCACTCAGCAAATGGCTTTAGGCCCAAACTTTGGTGATTAAATTAGGTACTTAAAGTCTGATTAAGCACTTCAATGAAAAAAAAATTTAAAAATACTTGACCCATGGTTCACGTTTATTTCTGCCCTGTTTTACTGCAAAAAAATTAGTTTTTTCAAATGCACCCTGGTGGAATATAGTCCTGTTTATTTTTCAGTGCACCTAGTCATTTCTGTGTCAAGTGATTTTGGATGTTTCAGTGCTAGGGCAAAGATGCATGGCTCTTTAGAGTATCCTCTGCTTGGCCTACAAAATTTCAAGGATCAAAAATCACTCAGCAGTTCAGAGACTCTTACCCTATCTTTAAAGCAGTGCCCTCTGTAAGTAGAAGCTTGTCATAAAGTTGTTCTGTGGCTCAACCAATAAAACCTCTATGCCTAGTACTGGGATATTTTCTTAAATGTTTTTCTTGCATTTACTAGGCTTTGCTAGTATAATAAATGGTATTCTTATCCTTTTGGAAATAAAGGGGAATTGAAAAAGCTCCACAAATATTCTAGTTCAAACTTTCCCCTTTCTCTGAAGTTCACCTTCTCGTTTGAACAACTGTATGCCTCAAACTAGACAGTCTCTGAAGCTGACCTTCCCTGGATGTTCTTTGTAAAGCTGACCTTGTTTTCTTCTGCTGTGAAGGCACACAAATGCTGTTTGTCAGATGGTCAGGTCAAGAGAGAAGAAATAAGGCTTTATTTCTGGGCATGGGTCAGGACACTACAGTAGACCCAGCAGAAATCTCCAATTTACAAAAAAAAAAATCGCTCAAGAAAGAAACAACTTAGCTATCCTTACAAAAGACATGTGGCTGTCTGCAGTGCACTGAATGTCCAGCTTTCCCCATGCTGTCTCTAGGCTAATGAATTTTACCTCTGTGCCTCATAGCTATGCCATACCCAAGCTACCACAGCCTTTCCTGCTTCTCTTCTTCATTTGGGTCTTACAGCATATTTTGCCCCTGGATTGGAATATGCAGCATATATTTGTGTGGAAAACTTCACATCCTCAGTATTTGCTGGACACTCAGCAGGACCCCAAGTTGTGTGCTTAATCTGATAAACTCTCACATCCCTGACTCTGTGAGCTGTTCGCACTATGAGGTTACGTGAGAATTCATGCATACTTGGATATGATGGGCTTCTAAAAATATCTCCTTCCAATGTACATGCACACTGACAGCAGAAATGCCAGACATTCCTCACTGCTCAAGGCTTTTCAATTGAATGTGTGTGTGTATGAAAAAGAAACCAGTTCGAGGAATGAAACCAACTCCCCGTAAGGCAGTACTCTAAGAATTCTTTAGCAGAGTTTCTTTGCTAATTGTTCATAGATTCTCTGTTTCAAATAATCGGCAGCTGTAGCCCAAAGGACTGCAGATCTTCTCTTGCCCTTGGCTATTCAGTCAACTTGACTAACTGTGAAAAAAATCAAAGAGTGACTGAGGGAGGGCTACAGTCAAAGGAAATTTGCTATTGAAACAGAAGTGAATCTGCTTTCCTGCCAGACTTTCCATGGACAAAAGGGTATTTGTTTTCCCTTTGGTACCCATGGTGGCATGGCTTTCATTAGAAAGTTAGCAGGCCAAGGTTACAGCTGTACGGAATTGCCAGCCAGCTTTTGCAGCCAAATGGTCTAAAGCAATCCATGAGAGCACAGCTGTCTCATAGCACAATGAGGTGAGGAACATATGATGAATAGCTAAGTTTGTGTCTGTGGGTGAAGTGGGGAAGGAGAAGAGACCACCGAGGCTATTGCAGAATGCAAATAATACAAATTATTCTGAGAATCTGTTGTCAGTTAAATGAGCTATACATCTGATAGTGGCTGAAAGAACAGATGGATCGAAACCAGGATGTCACATCCAACGCATCTTATATGTGGCCAAGAAGGGCAGGGAAATGTTTGAATTCCCAGCTTCAACATCATTCCTATGGTTATGGTTTCCAGTAAGATCCCAAAGCTTGACGAGCCTGTTTCCCATAAAAGATGCAACCAGATTCTCAAAACTCTCAAAATGCTCAGGAGATTTAATGAGATTTCTGCCAAAACCACATAACTATTAGAAAAGATGTCAGCACGCTTGGTTCTGCCACCAACCCAAACTGTAAGCTTCTGGTAAGCTTAAACCTTCAAGCTTAAGCCAAAATGAAAAATCTTTCCCTCAGCCCATATTTACTAGCAAATGTATCTGATGGTTTGCTGTTGGTAGAACTGTCTATATTTGAATTCAATAGTAGTGAACAAATCATTTCATGTATTAATTGTGTCTGTCATCTTTAGGACTTACAAGTGCTATGTGGACTCAATTATTTTAAAATACAGTTATCCTTAAAATCAAATAGGTGTGTGTTAAATCAAGAGCATGTTATTTCTTGTTCCTTTGAAACTTTTCAGGGCCCTGAGAACCCCAATAGACCTTACTGGCCCTATCCAGCGGCCATGTAACCTCTCCCTTTGCCTGCATGTCGGTTCAGCTCAGCCTAGGGAATTCTGTCCCTGTCCAAAATCCATTGCTACTGTGTCTGTTTGCAGCCATTTCCTCAGTCCCATCTCCTTTTGCTACTGATGGGATCCCTGGCATCAACTGTGGACCTGGATCTGGGGCTGTTGATGGACAGCCCACAGATCTGCCTGCCGTGCTCAGCCCCTCTGGGACTGTGCACTTCTGCTGAGGGCACGGCTTGTGCTAGATCACCTTTGTCTCCTGTGCCTGTAGGCAGCAGCTGGCCCTTGCTGCTCCCTGACATCAAGTTTTGATCAATGGAGTTATTTTTTCTTTTTAACTTTTAAAATAGAAGTACATTTTGCATACAGCTCTGCAGCACTGTTTAAACCTCAGCTGGTAGTGAAAGTCTGATTCTGCCTTTAAAGAAACAGGGAGATGGTCAAACTTCTTCATGAAATGATTTGTTTAGCTTGCCTCTGTTTCTGACTCAGGCAGGTCTTTATGTAGTGTAAACACCCTTTGTACAAATGCAAGCTGATACAATATAGGGGAGAAAAGGTTACAAGATTGGAAAGTCCTCAGTATTTGGCAATATTTCCATGTTTCCAGAGAGCTTTCTCCTGCCAAAAGCCTATCTCATGAGGGTGAGCTAAGCAATAGTGATGGACAGAATGGCTGCATGGACCCTACTCCTGATGCACACACATGGGAGAAATAAATCATAGTGGCCAAAAGTCTTTAGTAGGGATCAGCACCACAAATGGCCTTGTGTCTTTCTCTCCTCTTCGTTCTCATCATTACTCTTAAAGGCAGAAAAGATTAAGTCATGCCAAGTTTTCTCCCCTCAGGCTTATCTAGATTACCCAATCTTAATTCCTTCAACCTTTATTTATGGGCCATGTTTTTAAGACCTTCAGTCATTCTTGTTGCTTGTCTGGACTGACCCACATTCTTCTTGATCTGTACTGCCCAAAAATGGACACGGTACTCTCACTGAGGTCATACTACTGACAAGTAGAATGAAAGAGTTACTTCACGTGTTTTGCAGACAAAACTATTGTTTATCTATCCCAGCATGGTATGTTCTGGGTTTTTTTTTTTTTTCTTGTTTTTTTTTTTTTTTTTTTTAAGAAGCCTAACATTGAATCATTTTCAACTTGTGACTCACTGTAGTTCAGAGACCCTTTCCTGTAGCACCAGAGATCATAATAATTCATCCTGTCATATACAGCTGATTGCAGAACTTGGTATTTATTCTTGCTGAATTGTATTGTATTCTTCCCCAGACAATTTCTCTAAAATTGCTCAGTGGTTCTGCTTTAAGCCTATTTTTAGAACCACTGGCGTTGGTGGAAGGTGGCTAAAGCCACTGTCACTGATGCCTCATTACCACAGGTAATGTTTGCTGTGCCACTTCTGTCACTCTGCATTAGGGTAACCCAGATACTGATGGCACCAAAGACACTGTAGATAACTACAGGCATTGTAAGTGCTTAACCTTCTACCACAGGCAATGATAATATGGTTCTTTGTGATTTCTGAGTATTTGAGGATTATTTTCTTAACCAGCCCTGAGTCCCATTTAGATGCCCTAGGCTGACCTAAACATCCACAGCAGAATGAAAGAGAGCATACAGGAATTCTGGGATGTCTGTGCCCTACTGGATGGCAGCAAGGTGTCAAACAGAAGATGCTGGGACCTTGCAAATGGCATTGGGCCCCTCTAATAAACTGAACCAACCCCTATGCATTTAATAGAGGGGGAACTGAAGTGCTCTCCAGGCTCCATTGATGGCAATGTTATAACTCCATACACTGTAGCTGATCTTAGCCTCTCATACTGCTAGATACTTATGTGTTCTAATTGCAAATTTAAAACAATTTAAAACCTTAATATATCCTAGCAGGAGGAGGAACTCCATTGCTGAGAGGGAAATGCTCATTTTTATCTTCATGTAAGCACGATGTAAAGGATTTGCTCACAATTCCTCCCTTCTCTGAAAAGACAAAATGGGATGCTGAGATTACAACGGAAAAGGTAAGGGTTTCACCAAAATGTTAGGACATGGTGTTTTAGGGGATGAACTTTCTCCTTGCTATGGAGAAAAATTAAAATCCATAATGAATGGTAAGTTGAATTTCCTTGTGAGCAGCATCTAAAGGTGTAAGATAATTGCACACATTTAGTGAGAGATACACGATCTCAGCTTTTCTCAGTTGAGTTACTTGCCAAAGTCTAAATAATTATTAGGAATTTTCCTTAAAGTGCAATGATCTTTTATAATTTAAAATTAATGAGGTCTTCACTTGGCAGAGAACTTCAGGAATTACCAGTGTTCCCTAACATTAAACATTTTAGCAAATTCTGAACTGAATTTGTTAAAAAAAAAGCATGAAAGAGATGTTGAAGGAGTGTAACAATTTCTGAACTGAATTTCTTGAACTCTTTTGATGTCACTTGCATGCTTTTTCTTTTTTTCCAGAGAAATGTTTTATGGTATGCAAAGGGAGCAAAAAAAAATTTATTTCAACATATGGGAGTAGGACTGTTTTTCTCTTAGATTTTAGTCCTTGGGGTTATTTTTCATTCTAAATGAGAAAAACGTTTGTAATCCATTTCTAGATCATTAATATCTCAAAAAAAAAATCTTACAGTATTTCAGTTTCAGGGATGATGGATCTAATACTCCATACTTTTCTGGGTATTGCTTTCAGGATGTCTCTTTTGTGTAATAATTTGCTCACCCAGTTCTTTAGAGTTACTATCAAAATATCTTAATCCTGATCACTAACTTCAGAATGTCCCCAGAATAGACAGCAGTATCTAGGTATCTGGCATGTGCAAAGCTCATATAAAGAGATTAACATTCAGCTTAGCTGATCACTCTCTATTTTCTTTTGTATCACTCTATCCAAAAGTAAATTAATTTCACCTGCCCTCACATCTTTTGTGACACTCCTTAAAACTGGAGGCAAAATCAATTTTCCAGGGCAAAGCATGGAGTTCATAGAAACAAGGGTTTGTTCTAGGTAAGTAAGAATTCATCTTCCATAAGAAATGCACCAGACTATCTGAAGGAATTGTTGTAGCTGGCCATGCCCGGTCTGAGGGTAGAACCTGTGTCACAAAGAGGAAGCCATGGGTGACAGTGGTCAGAGACCAGCTTCTGTGGGGAAAGGCAGCATGTAGCTGCTGACCAGACCTGCTGTCATGGGAGTTTCACTCCTTCCCAGAGGTCTGGATCCAGAATGTTGCATAAAAACTGCTGAGGGTCATCTGCCACTAAAATAATTTCTCTTTGCTGCAGCGGATGTTTTTTTCATTTGATTTTAACAAGACCTTACTGCAATCTCATATATCATTCCTATAAATCTGTTGTTATACAGACTGAATGGACGGAGCTCTTTGGTCTCAAAGGACAGTGGACATTGGTTTACAATGTAACTTGTGGCTGATTACAAATTGTGTTCCTGTGGGCTGATGCTGGCGTCAGTGTTGTTTACTGTCTTCATCAACAGCCTTGGCCAATAGGACAAAGACACCATCAGCGAATTCATAAAATTGAAGCCAGGAGTCAATATGTATTATATTGGCACTGCCACCAACAGTGACCTTGACAAACTGGAGCACTGGGACAATAAGTACATCACGAATTTCAGTAAAGACAAATGCAAAGTCCCACTCCTGGGATAGAACAGCCCCAAGCAATGGTATAGAGTGGGGAGAGTCAGCAAGAGAGCAGCTCTGCTAGAAAGGGCTTGGGCATCCTGAGGGATAGCCAGTTATACAAGTTGTCTGTGCATACTTGCAGTGCAGGGCCACCACATGTTGGGCTGCATTAGCCAGAGTATAGTCAGCAGGTCAAATGAAGTGAATATGCCCCTCTACCTTACGTTCATTAAAATTATATGTGGACTATTGGGTCCGGTGGGTGACCTTTCACTGCAAAAGAAATATTGACAAACTGGACCAAATCCAGCAGATGTCCACTAAGACAGGTAGTGATCTGGTGCATTAAGTATAAGAAAAATCTAAGAAGAAAGATGGGCTTATTCTTCTCAGTGAAGAGAAGGAAAAGGGGAGATATCCGATTGTTATCTTCAGCCACCTAAGGAGGTGAAGACACATTTAAAATCTTCTTAGATACAGTCAGTGAAAGGGAAATTCCAGCTGGATATGAGTATACAATTTTCATCGTGGCGGTAGTTAAGCACTGGAGAAAGGCTGGCGTATCTTCATCCTTGAGACAGTCAAACTCAACTTGGCAAGGCCCTGAGCAACCTGACCTGGCTTGGTAGCTGGTCCTGGTTTGACAAGGGGGTTGGACTAGATAGCCACCAGAGACACCTAGCAACCAAAATTATTTCTTTCTAAACAGCATGCAAACCAAAGCAATGCTATATTGTAATATCTCTGGTATCGCTTTCACATCACTTCTAATTAGGGGATGGAAGGACCGAAGAAAAAGCAGAAGGGTATGAAGTACCAGCTACTGAAGATCTTTGCTTTTATTAATTGAGAAAAAAACTAAAAGACCATGGCAACAACTGACTTTTACTTAATTCAAACAGTCTTAATTAAGATTAGTAGCATTTTTTTTTCCCAAGTCTCTTTATCAAGTTTATGGTGTATTCATTTCTTATATGACACTTCATTACTGTCAACCATGACCTGAGAAACTTGACAGATGGAGCAAGAACAACAGTTCACTGGCAGAACTAGGAACAGAACAAAATGCATTCCTCCCAGTACAGTGTTCAAAGCTTTGGACAATTTTGCCTGTTTCCTGTTGGGAGAGCTCTTTTTTTGACTGCTGTCAGTTTCAATGGATATCCAAAACTAGGTGAATGTTGTGCATATTCACACTTGGACAAAACATGGTCAGCTTGCTGGATCATGTTAGAAAGTACTTCACTGGCAAGCGTCTCTGCTGATGTAACTTCTAACTTATTTGTCTTAAATGATATTTGTGTCATCTGAGTCCCCATATTCCAGTGAATTTCTGAAGAAAGAAAAAGGCAGGCATACTTTGAGTCTGTTTTTTCTCCCAAGGTCCCAGCATAAAATAGAAATGTGAAGAAATAGTCATAGGAAATGGCTCTTCTGTTCCAGCTGCTCTATTATGACAACTTGAGCCCTTGAACGTTCTGTCTCCTGTTGAGCTACTCCTTTTCCTGTCGCGTTTCTTCGTCCTGACAGCTAATTTGCTGGCTCCCTATTCACTTCTGCCTTCCTCCAGACTTTTTTCACAGCCTGTTTTGTAGCTTTGCTGTCCTTTCTGCTCTCATTTTTGGATCATGGTGGTGTGGATACTTCTGGCAGGTCATTGTAATTAATCATGTGCATGTGTCCAGTCTGCCTTGCTGTGAGATGTCTCTGAAGAAAATATACAGTGGGATTCCATTTTTCCTGGAAATTTTTACTGTTTGAGCTTTAGTGGATTCTCAGTAAGTTTCAACTTACTGGATATCTTACTATTTGACTCTACTTTTTCATTTGGCTGTCAAACAGAGAAACCCAAAAGTCAGCCACTGTTGCTTGACTTGCAAAGTGTGCAGGACTTATCTGGATCTATTTTTAACTTCTGTTGGCTGAATATATTCCTTATAATTGACTTTCTGACTTGGATGCATATACCAACTTGTTTCCCACCTTTTTTCATATCCATTCATTTATATGAACATACATGATGAAAGGTCACAATAAACAATGGGTATGAAACTGGCAAATTCACTATGTTAAAACTGTGAATAATTGTGGGAAATGTTTGCAAAGAATGATAATAATGGTGAAAGCAACAAAAGATGTTAATTATTGTCAGATAACTATGTGTGTGTTTCAGTCCAGCAATGGCTGGAAACAGATATTTCATCTTGGTGCAACAGGCTGCTGTGGCAGATACTATGTATGGGGAAGTTCCTTCTCTCTCAGCAGCTGGAAGCTGGTTCATACCTTAAAACATGAAGACTTATATATCAAAGAAGAATTCTCTGAATCTTTTCTATCCTCTGGATAATTTTCCTATTCATACAAAAGTCTAATACTTTTGGAAAACAGCTAAGCTATTTGGCTTCAGTAATGCAATGTCTGAATATTGTAAAAAGTCAAAATATTGTCACAGCCCATAAAACATATGGGGATATCTCATGACAGAGTAAATTCAAGTTAACAAAATTCATACACTGGAAATAAAATAAAATGCAGTGTTTAGGGCAGAGAGAAATTCTGCTAAAGCTGTGAGCTGGAATGAAAAAAAGATCTGGATTTCTCTGTTTAACAAACAGTAAGTGAACAGCATCGGAGCAAATAGGGTGACTCAGAGTTGTTAAACAGAAGTATTAACATCAGTTCCCAAAAGAAATAGCTTGTTTTTAATCGCCATATCCAACTCCCACTTACAGCAAGAGCAGCTGCAAATTAAGATCCAGGGCAATAGAATGTTATAGGTGTGCTGACTCTTTCTTGGGAAATTGTGAAAGACATGCATTGTGGCTAATGTAAATTTTCTTCATTCTAACAATATTGGTGATATAACCATAGAACCAGTAAAGGAGCATAGGGTCTACTAATGAAACATAGCATAAATGTATGCATTGTGCAGGAAAACAGAAAAGAAAAACAGCTGGTAAAATACAGTACTTCACTGAAGATTGTTTCAGATATGGAACTGTGATAATTTTGGATGAGATCCATTTCACCTAAAACATCTATAGCAATAAATAAACAGTGCTATAATAACTTCAGTTTGCAGTTTGGATGAAGCCACCCTGCTTTGGAGCAATAAAAGCGTTTATTATTAATGACATGGACTGTTTCATGCCAGGCCGCCTCAGTGCCAAAGGCAGCTCCCGGACATTTTTAACTTAGCATAGACATAGTTCTAAGGTCCCTCTTCCTTCCCAAATTAGAATTTGAATTCCTACAGGATTCATATCAGTCTTAACTTCAAGATGTCCTAAAATTCTGTGCGTCAATATTGATTAGACACATGCCAACTTAGCTTGGAAGTTCCCATGGCACTTTTTCAGCATTTCACATTCATCTGCAAAGGGGCTGTTATGCAGAGAGATGTGCTTTTGTCCATGTTTCAACAGACATCCATAGCACTTATTTTTTGTAAGATACCCAGGTAGTTAAAGCACTAATTCAGAAATTAGGAGGTACAGGTTTCAATGCAAAGATATTGAACTGCCCTCACTAGGTGGTTACTTAATTCATAAGGAAAATATTATTCACTTCAACTCAAAGCCACTGTGCAGTTCAGTCTAAAGGCAGCTTCATGTGAAAAGAGAGCAGGAAAGAGGTGCCTAAATGTTGTCAAGTGGTTAGTTCTGCCACAGTTTAGGTTTTCAGATCTTGTTTCTTGGAAGGTATATATGTTTTATTTTAGACTATTAACAAAGCAAATAAAACTTTCCTTCAAGCCGGCAGCAGATCTCTGTTTCTGCTTTGTCTCACCTGATTACTTGAGCAGCAGCATAGGAAAATGGTGCCTTCCTGATTACTCTCCCAAGTACCTGGCTTACCTCAGTGCTCAGTACTTTGCCCTCAACATGAAAAGCAAGGATCTTCCACCCAGCTACTCCATGTTTGTGTGCCTAAAAATTTCTCCTTTCAACAAAATTGAGCCAAGAACTCAAGTGTCTTCTTTCTTACCTGAGTTCTCTAACCGTTAATCTGTTAGGCCAAAGAAAAATATGTCCACTGAATATGGTTACCTAGCCTTATAAAGAAAAAGCCAAGGCTAGGCTGCATCCTTGCTCTGTGTACTTTTAAAGGTAGATGTAGACTTCCAAATTACCCAAAACCCACGAAAGAGGAAGGTGGCCTTGATAGCTGCAGACGGTGCTTCTGCTGGGCAGAAAGTCTCTCCTTTTTCTAATTTGTGGAGGTGTCTCCATCCATTAGGTGGGATACTTAGGCACCGATTTTAGACAGGCCGACTTTATGTTCACTAATTATACTCTAAATGTTATTCAGGTAATTTGCTTCATGAGTTCATGAAATGCTCATTTCATACCTATATTACTGTCATTAGATGGGAACCATTAGCAGGAAAAAGACAACAGCTCCCTGCCTAGATCATTCTAAGCTTGAAAGACAGGTTTCAAGGATATTGCACACTGCCCTTTAGAAAGCTGCTAGATTTCATTTGCAGTGCTGGCAGCTAACAAAGTCAAGGAAAAAAAACAACAACAAGACAACAGACTAAAATGACTGAGAAACATTCAAGGCCTACTCTAAACTAAACTTAGATTTTACAAAGGAAAGGGAAACACTATGGCTAATAAAACAGTCTAAAGGAAGCATATTATCAAGATCTCAATATGAAAAAAGGACAGAAAACTGGGTTTTATAGTACAAGGATAATTAAATCCAAAGCACAGCTTGAGAATAGTCAAATAAAGTGATCTTGCTCTGGGAACAGTTAAAACTCATGGCCAAGAAGGTGAGAGGACATTGGCTCAGGATCTGAGACACTAATTCTGAATCCATATTTATTTGATCTGACACAAAAGTCTACATATTTATTAGGAAACTATGTGCCTGGGACTATCTTCTGGCACTCAGGCCAAGTGGCATGGAATTGAATTCGTTGCTGTCTTAGCCACCAAGGCAGCGTAAGCAGGGAGGACATCCCTTGAGTTAAGTCCCTGGCCTGCATGAGCACCGAGGCTGTGCCTGAAAGTTGTTTGATAGAACAATTTTTGGCCCAGGAAAAACAGTCCCAGAGAATATTCTAAGAACTTAACATGTTCAAGTTCCAGTGCTCAGGAATGTTCCCTGGCACTGCTTGATTTGTTAACACAGGAGTAGCCAAAAGCTTTTTGCTTTAGACACTTAGAATGACACCTGAGACACAACTAGCAAAGGAAAAGCTCTGTAGAAAATTCAAGTATTCATAGAAGAAAAATAACACAAAGGGATGGAGAAGTTGATGGATGAGGGGAAATATCAAATTGCAGGTAAAAATATATTTTTTTGTTGGATAAATCACTGAAAAAATACATCCTGATTAATCTCATTTGATTTTAAAAATCTGAGACAAAGAATGGCACTATGATATTAGAACTATCATTCTGATGTCATTACGCCTGTCTATTCTGAAGCATTACTGTGATCCTTTCCATGTTCAAACAACGCTGACCATCTTTTTTTTTGCACTTTCTGTAGCATTTTATAGACGTACCATTTCTATAGAGTAATAGACCTGTGCAACTTTAATTCTTATGCACTGAAGTGTTCTTTCTCCATGTCCTTATTCTTGTTGGGTATTATTTTTTTGTATTCTTTGCCTTCCCATTTTCCAACTTCTAATTTATATTTGTTAGTACCAGTTTTTCCAATTTTCTAGACATTGCTCTGGTATTATAGCTGTATTTTCAGCTACTGTTGGGGATTTTTTTTGGCCAGTCTTCTTTCAGATTTCTTTCTCATTTCATAATCTATAGGATTATTAATTTCTGGGCAGAATGTCCATAATTGATTCCCAATTGCCTTATGATTTTTCTTCTTAAATTCTTTCTGCCATCTGACTTGACTCATAATTCTTTTCAGCTTTGGGAAATGTCTCCTTTCAAAGCACTAATTACATATAGTACTACTTTGGACTAATTTATTGTGCTTGATGTAGCAAGTGTAATCAAACTTATTTTTTTTATTTATACTACCATTAATTTTTACTTATACAACCAATTCCTCTTTATGTCTCACAATAAGATTTCACTGTTTTGGGTATATACTCTCATTGAATGCGAGAACTACTGTGTAACAAGCTAAAATTTGAAGGAATGTTTAAGTACTGTCAGCATTACATTTTTGCATTTCATTCATATTGATTTCTCCGTATAACAGATTTCTTTTCCTGATTCATTGGGCTGATGTTCACCAAGCTGCTCATCCTATTCTGTAGAATGATGGAGATTCTCAAAACACAGCATGGAATATTCTGTCTTGTACTCTATCTTCTAAAGCACTGATCCTTAAAACTTAAACATTATTTTTGTTGAGAAGTGTTACTTTGCCAGACAGTGATTTCCATATAGATTATATACTACTGATTTTAAGATTCTAATTATTGGTTAGATTAATTGCATTGAATGAATGATTTAATTTTGTATCCAAGGCGAGCTCTGGGTAAGGAAGAATACAGAACATAGATCACAGATGATGATCCACTAATATTTGCCATGAGAATTATTTTAGAAAAAGAATTTGTCCTGTTTCCAGTCTGCATATTTAGGGAAGCTGAGTAAGTCTGTTTAATTATTTGGGCTTCCTTATTATACCGTCTAGAACTCAGCCGTGTTCCCATTAAGTCAACTCTCTGCTGACTTCATGGCAGTTGTATTGCACTGGTAAATCCTCAAGACTTTTTCCATTTTAATTGCATTCTTATTTTGATTAAAAATGATATTGCCCACAGTTTTGGCTATATTTTTTATTCTTTTGCTCAAGGAACAGCAGGATTTCTGCTTTTACAGTGTAAATATCAGAAAGAATGCAAAAATCACAGGTGTTTCTGACTGATTTTAGTTAGCAGTAAGAAAATATCATAAACAATCCAACTTGAAAGCACTCCATATACAAGAACAGGATTGGTGTTGGCCAGAAAACACTCCTGAAGGAATTTTATTTAGATATTTAGAAAAATCAGAACAATCACCCAAAAGAAACTATAAAGTAATTGTGAGAGCTATATTCACAGCCAGAACAGGAGAAATAAAGCTAATAGAGTAATTCTTTTAATATATAAAATTGGCTGTGCTCTGGAAAGTCTCAGACTGAGATCTGTAATTCTCTCCATAATGACTGCTGAATTGCTAGCTCCTATTCACATATTAATTCTTTTCAAATGTTTTTTGGTGTAAAGGCTCAAGATATTTAGTCGTGAAAAAGACTCAGGCTTCAAAGCACAGTTGGTCTTTCACACATACCCCAATGATTTGGGTTTGGGTTTTTTTGGGGGTGTGTGTGTTTGTTTTGTTTTGTTTTGTTTTTTTAAACTAAACAATGGGAAATACCTTTCTCACTGATTTATTGCTCCTTACAAATATCTGACAGTTAACCTTGGCAGCCATTTTATTGCAGGAGGATGCAAGAAAAATCTGAAAGTTCTGGGACTCTGCTCATCTGGCAGCTAAAGGATTCCAGCAAAGCCTTGCTTGGCCTCAGGCTGAGAGTATGGAAGTTTTAGTTGTCCATGTGAACACCCTAAATCAAAGAGGAGCCTGAATATTCAGGGACATTTGCCAATATATCTGCCTGAGAGAATATATATGAGAGTTTAGCTGTTCTTATGAATGTTTCACACTATTTTAGTTGTCAAAACTGTATTATATTCATTTGTATTCATTGAATAATTACACTGTATGCTTATCAATACAATTCAGGAAACCTTCCCTAATCATTATTCTTCCCAAAATTCTAAGTCATGTAATATAATAGTATGACTTCCTGTTGATTCCTGATACAATTTCTAATGATTAGCAACAAATTTACAAAATGATGCACACTGATGGTACTGGGATTGTTTCCATTGACCACAATAGGCTGATTCCCAAGAAATATCTTCGGAAATTTTTAAAAACATACAAACTTATATCAAAATTGGGAAATTATGATGTGTCACAATAAGTTTTTTAATAACATAAAGAGCAAGAGGAGTCACTCAGTAATAATTCCACAGAAGTCAGTGGATGATGACTTTTAAAGTTCTTTTTCAATAGAATTTTTAATGTCCTAACTTTTTTTTTTTTTTTTCATTTTGTAAGGCACTTGTTTTTTTCATCCTTTGCTCGATAACTCTATACAGACAAACTTACTATGGTGCTATCATAGTGCTGTCCATCCATCAATGCCCTTAGATCCAAAACCATTTGTGGCCTAGAAAAAGTGCCTCCAGAAGGCATTCTATCTCAAATCAAGAAGAACTCTCTGCACCTTGCATACTTGAAATGCTATTCTGTGAAGAAAAACAGCTGTGTGCATAGTAGGACATAAGTAGGAATATATACTTGGAGAATCATCAGGTAAAGTTCCATAATTCTGTCTACTGTGAACCTTAGCATAGCCCCCACTGGGCACCAGATGGTTTCGATTGTGCAAACAGCTGCATTTTGGAATGTCCCACTCGTGCGTGAAATGATGGCTTTCCCATCTCCATGACACATCTGATCCAGTGAGAGGAAAAGAAACTGAAAATTTCAGCTCTGTGTTCTTGGACATGAGAACTGTAGAACCAAAGAACATTGCAAAACTGTTCTTATGTCAATATTTGCAGTGAGGTAAAGTTTGAGTCAGCTGGAGATCTGGACCGGTATTTCTGCTACTTTTTGTGACTTTGGGCTTTAAAACACATTTTCTATATATAGGTCTAGCAGAGCATGACATTTAGGACAGCTGAAGGATAAGGGGCTACATTAACTGTAAGAATTACTTCTCATGGCAGACTTTTACTCTTGGCAGAGAATCACAGGTTTGGTTTAGGAGTAAAGCAGAAATAAAGCTGATGGTGGGCCAATACTAACTGGCCAACTTTGACTTCTATTACCCTCAGGATTTTTGCATAGTTGTATTGCTACTACATTAGCTATAAAGCAGTATGTGAACACAATAAATAGTTAATCAGGAAAAAAACCATGTCAGCTGTGAAAAGAGTTGATTCATTTTTTTTTTCCCATGTATCAAAGAAATGGCATTTAAGAACAGTTGTCCCATAAACACAGAGGGGAGAATCTATATGAAAATCATTTATGGAGGTATTGTCTAATTAAAGTTAAATTAAAAATTGATGAAACCGAACAACTAGCAGCAGCAGAGATTTGCTGATAATGCAACAGCCTAAAGAACTGTGGAACAAAGATATCTGCATACTTCCAGATTCTTGACCATCTGCTATTTTTCTTCTGCCTTGTTTGATTTCTTATTCAAAACTTTTAGTTGAATCACTGCAGCTGGGATTTTTAATTAGTGCATTCTAGGGCCTGAGAGGCTGTGGCATTATTTACATTAGCAAAATTACACTAGTGTTATTTACCATAACAGACATTCCTGCTGAAATGGGAAGGTGGTGAGTATCTTAAAGATATCAGAAGAGTAACTCTGTGTAAAGCAAGCATTTCCTCTGGAATTATCCAATATGTTTATGATGAATATAAAGCTTAAATATTTTGGTATCAGCTTTAGATATGTTAAATTCACATCAGAAATAATCTCACTGAACTTATAATTAGATACAATCAGTAGCAATCCCCTGAATTTACTGTACTGTTAGCCCAAATGTTCTTCTCTTTTTATGTCTTATTGTTAAAATGGAGTTTACACCTAATGAAAATGGCTTGCATTTCTGATGGTCTACAGAGTAAAAATTTTGTGCACATTTTTTGGCAAGAAGCCTCTTTTCTTTTTTTTTCTTTTTTTTTAATAAATGATTGCCATGGATAATACCTTTCAAATTTGTTCTAAATATTTGCTGCCAGAATGGCTTGACTCCAAAAGTTCTGCAAGTAGATGTTCTTGAATGTTGCCAGAATTAATTCTGAAGTCTTCTGTTAGTAACATAGATTCGCTGCAGAGAAAGTCATCAAAAGTTTTAGCAGGTTGCCTCCTGTATGCCTTACTTTACTGCTTACTGTATTGCTAGTTCTTCAGTCAGCATAAATCAGTCTAGTACAACCATGAGGATTTTTTCCAGCTCTGATCTAGTGTCTAGTCAATCCTTGGCATGTTCACTAAAACAATAGATAACTTTGCCAAGCTGGACCAATCAATTTTATTTGAATGCTTCTGCTTTGATATAAGAAATGTGGGCCTATAGCATTGATCCAAAAGCAGTTGTTTGATGTCCCAGGTAAAGAATCTTCCCTACCATTAAATTAATTTCATTGTCTCCTTCTCTTACACTTATACTTGTTTTTTTTTTTTTTTGATGCAATTCGTACAACTCAGAATATCAATCTCTATCACTGTTTGTTCTGGATCTTGACCCAGCTTCTGTAGGAGTCAAGGGCAAACTCCCACTGGCTGCAGAGACAGAAGATGAGTCATTGAAAGTGAAAAAAAAAAACATGGAGTACTAGTTCACATGCAGACAATGATCACACAGCAACAGCAGTAATTATGTAGAAGAGATTTTTTTTTCTGGGTATGAAGAAGTCAGGATGTTTATCAGAGCTCTTGTCATGTTATGTTCTGGAATTAGCCTGTTTTTCTGTTGAAAAGTCCTTTTATTTGTTGGCTTCTTGCCAGGTAGGATTTTTATTTCCATACTACCTTGCAAATTTCCCTGGAAATGTTTGTTACTCAAAACTGTGCCTGAATATTTATCTGTTTTTCCAGTACATGTTAAAAAAATGTATTTACTAACATGTAAAAAACCCAACGGACAGAAATAAAGCAGAAAACAGTAAGGAATTTGGGTCTGATCTTTCAAAGGTAAAAGTTTTTTCCCACCAGCTTTGATGCTGTTCCTCAGGAGAATTAAGTATGCTTAATTAAGTCTATTTCAGCATTGGCCTCCTCAGTTGAAATGCAGTGTGGGTTCTGATAGAGGGACTTTTTAGGTAAGGCCCAGAATTTAGATGTCAGAAACTGAGTGCCACACAACTCGTGTGTCTTAAAGTGTAAAACTAATCCGCCATTATCAGAAGAGCTTGCTTGTTGGATAGAGACTTGGTCAAGAAATGAAGGGAATTCCCAGAAGAGTGACCCAAACACCTTTATAAAGGCTGAAGACTGGGAGAAGGAAAGTTTAAGGGGGAAAGCAGGGATGTTTCCACACTTGCTATTTAAGCAGATGTACTGCGTACTTTGTTCACCTTTTCCAACTTCTGTTCTATGATCTTATATTTGTCTGTCTTCACCTACTGCATCTTTTATTTCCTCTCTGAGACTGTTGTGGACAGCATCACAATTCTTGACAGTGTACTGGCACAAGATAATGTTTATATTAAGGATTCGGAAAGTTTTGTCCTGTAATACCAGTACTGGGTACTCGATCCTCCAGACAGTGTAAATTGGTGGTCGGCCCCACCAGAGCAAAGACTTAGCACTTAATGCATCCTAATAAGTGAGTGGGTGTTGGCTGCCTTTCCTAGGCACAGCTGGAAGCTGTGTCATATAAGATCCTATACTTCTATTCTAGAGTATACAAGGCATTAAAATATGACTAATACACTATGAAACAGAAAGATACCAGAATTCTGGCGGTTGAGAATACACACAAGATGGTAGTTTTGCATGTTTATTATCCTAACTGGCAACATTTGGATTTCTTTTTTCTCTTTTTTACGTGTGCAAGTTCTTAAGCTTTGTGGAATGTGTATTTTTTCTCCACATATTCTTATAGCCATGCATTTCTAGTCAGTGGTAGGACCTCACAGGTTTGTCACATAATGATTATTCCCTTTTCTTTGTGGATAGATGCTTGTTTCTAGAATAGAATTTTGCCACCTTCTCTAGTAGGTTTTTTTTTCGTTTGCTCTGGGTATCAAATAAAGGTAGTTTTCGCATTCTGTGATGTGTAAATACTCCTTATTAGAGATCTCTTCTCTAAAAAATGTTTTTTCCTCATTCTCTTGCAACCTTTCTCTCAGTAAGAGATGTGCCTCCATTTACTTTAACAGATTCAGCTGGCTAAGAGGTGGTGGTGTAAGATTTTTCTTGAAACTATATCTAGTCTTTCCATAACCTGTTAGAAACCTGTGACAGATATATTACAATTTCTCATTTGGACTTTGCTGTTTTAGGATTACACAATTCTTTAAGATTTATTATGCTCTTGTTTCAGCTCAACCTCAGCAGTAATTATATTTTTTTTCAATTTAGCTCCATTTTGCTTTTGCCCTCCGTAAAGACACATATGTATTTACAGACATGTACAAATCCATGTTTCTTTAGCATAGCCCGTTGTACTAAATGCAGAATTTTGCTATCTCTTTTTTTCTCCGAGGAGGATAAATTTTTATGAATTCATAGAATTTGGAGCAGAAAAGAGCCTGGTAGACAATGCCTATGGGAAGTAAGTGTGAACTGATTTGGAAGAATGAGCTTAAGGTGATTTTTTAGCAGTTCTTTACCACTCACTGTTCAATGGCATAATGTGCATCTTATCTAATTCTATCTATAAATGAACTGACTCCTAAATGAAGATTTTTGATTGTCATAATAACATTTCTCCCTGTAGTGGGAGCTACTCTAATGTTTTCATTAGTAGACAAGAATGCTATTATTTAGTCCTGCTTTTTTGCTGTTTTTATTTGCACATTTATCCCTACAGTAATTTTGTCTGAGTCAAAGCTGTTTCAGTTTTTTAAAAATTTATCCTGGGAAGATGATATAACATAGCATCCTGTAGGAAAGGTTGGTATCTGTCTGAAACATAAAGGACTTACTTATGATCACTTCGCAATTGTTCTGGACCGTAAGCTTAAAAAGGTGACCAATGCATTATGTCTATTAGGAGTAATGCAGGCAATATAGGATGTGAAGCTATTTAGGTGGATTTTTTTCTGAAACCACTAGTTCTCATGTGAGACATTCTGTGGCTTGATTCACATATATTTTGTCAGAAACAGTCTCATGGTTTGAGGGATAATCTCATTTCACACGGTGCAGGAGGGGAGGGAAATTTTTAAGTGCAGTCAGTAAAATGACATTAACTACAGTGAATATGCATATGCAAACAAACATAAAGTCCTGTGTGAACTGATCCTCAGCTTCCTGTGGGAATGACATCTTCAATGGATTATGTTTGAGCCCACTGAAAATCAGTTGGGATGACAGCTGAGCTGGAAGCTATGCAAGAATACTGGCTGTTGTCTGGTTTCGTATATGTTAGTCATACCTATACTTAGCCTGCTGTCTGGGGTAGAGACAGTAAAATTGGTATGAAGGATGGCTGTAAAAGGAGCTTGATGTGTGATTCGTCCAGGCAGTTGTAACTATTGTCAAGATGCTTCCTGAAATCTGTTTTCTATTTATGACCTGTTTTATGGCTCAAGGACTTTTTACTCGGTTGTTAGTACTGGTTATTTTCCTACCTTATGTTTGGTGCATTTCTTAATAGCAAGGTAACTTCTTAAAAGTAAAAACTCTTAAAGTGTGGGAATTATATGAGGGGAGAGGAATTACTGAGTTATGCATATGGGCAATGTAATATGAAGCCCAGACAAGAGATCTGGTGCTAACTTGCTGGCTTTTCTATCTGTGAATATGTATTTAGAATTACATTACCTTGCTTCATCAGAAATGGCTTTATATGTAGGGGTAGTATGTGAACAGATTAAAACACTCATGCTCTTTGACTGAAAGCATGAGGGTTATGCATAAATAAGATTACTTTAGTTTCTTCAAAACTCCTGCCACTAAATAGTGCTATTAGGATAATTTAGAAGTGATTTATTGATGTGAAAATTATAGCCATGATATAACTTACATTTCAAAAACTAAGAAAAAGTTTCAAGTAGGAATAAGAAGGCTTTTGTATACGTTGATAAGGTCCCCCTGAGTCTTCTCTTTGGGCTGAACAGTCCCAGGTCCCTCAGCTTTTCTTCGTATGTCAGATGCTTATCATCTTCATGGCCCTTTGCTGGATTCACTCCAGTATGTCCATGTCTTTCTTGTCCTGAGGGACTCAGAGCTGTACCCAGAACTCCAGATGGCTCTCACTACTGCTTCCTCATCCAGCTGTCAGTGTTCTGCCTAATGCAGTCCAGGAGGCTGTTGGCCTTTGCTGTGATGGCTCTTTGCTACCTCATGGTCGACTTCATATTACCAGGACCTTCTCTGTTCTCCAGCTGGTTGCCCCCACCTTGTGCTTTTCCAGCCAGAGAGCGCATGAAGCAGTTTTGGGTCCCTCAAAAGAGGTAGTTTCACACACAGCTCAAGACAGAATAGTTTTTCAACTTTTTCAGCCAAGCTGGGTGTATAAAACTGACTGTTCTAAATATCCTTCCCTTCAGCCTGTGGAGTATTTTTAACTATCTTGTCATACCCTTATAAAATGAGCAAGACGTTATGAGTAGCAGCCTCTGCCTGAATAGTTAGAAATTAATCTGGAAAGGAATCTAAAGAGCAGAAACATGATAGAAGTGCTAAAGTGGAAGGGCTTTGTAGGACCTCTAATGTGCATCCTCACTTCCTTACTTTCACCAAAATTGCATTGTTTTGGAATTACTATTGCTGCTTTTAACTTGCTAAAGGGATAT
This sequence comes from Arenaria interpres, assembly GCA_013399435.1. Taxonomy (NCBI): domain Eukaryota; kingdom Metazoa; phylum Chordata; class Aves; order Charadriiformes; family Scolopacidae; genus Arenaria; species Arenaria interpres. The sequence continues at coordinate 9,851 of VXAK01005200.1, read as the reverse complement.
TTAATATATTATTAAAAATAAATAACTTAATAAATGTTTGTTTTCAAAACTGATTCCTAGGAATTATCTTCTTTTCACTTAATTCTAGCTGAGGCTTAATGGTGGGACAAACCTTTGCAGACCAAAGGTATCATCTATCCTTATTTGAATGTGGATATCCTCTTTCCAGACTGCTAGTCTGCCAATGCTAAAAACTCCTTCAGTCCTGATCTGGAAGGAGTATTTTCCTTGTCTTTGCACAGCTGCCACAGTATCCTATTTCACATTAACTGAAGTAATTCCAGGGTTTCTCTGCAATCCTAAGGTTGTTTGGCCTTGGCATATAATTTGTAGATGTAGTGAAGAATATGTTCAGTGTCTCCTGTCTTTATAAGGAATCATCAGAAGTCACTGTTAATCGATAGCTTGCTATTTGGGAAATTATTTCATATAATTCAATCTCAAATGAAGTTCACTAGAGTGTACTGAACAGTATAAATGCTAGCAGCTGTCAATTGTAAAAAAATAATTTATGCTAAGATCTCCAGGATGTAAAAGAAAACTGAGTAGCTTGGCAGTATAAAATGTTGTGTGTAAGGTAGGAGGATTTCCTGCTAACATTATTTTTGGCTTTTTATGCTTTGTACATTGAATCAGTGGCACTTCATTCAATGTGTATTTTCCTTGAATAACCTGAGAAAGTGAGGGCCTAATGGAAAACTTTTTAAAGGTCTTGTTGACTTAGTTTAGGAATAAGTTCCATGATATACATCATATGCTACTCAAAATCAAGTTGTTTGTCATAATTTAGCAATATTTTACAATGTGCTTTTCATTCAATACCCTTCTCATTTTCACTGAGCCTGCAAGTTATACACAGTACATATTCAGTATACAAACTCTGTACATATTATATAATCTCAAGGTACCTAAAAAATATTATCTAAGCCCTTCTATTCATTATATACATGCTATTGGTCTTTTTTAGTGCCTGAAGAGATGAGGCCAGACCTGTGTCTACCTTTAAAATATGAAAAATATCAAACCTCTGCTGTAAATGGAGCTCTGCTCAATGCAGCAACATAATCTGTCTTTAGCAGGAACAATAACTTGGATTAAACTCAAGAGCAGCCCCTTTTCTTACCGTGAAAGGAAGAAGCTTTGAGATGAGCAGCACTGTAAAACTTCTGTGTGACACATTTGAAAAAAATGATCAAGGATGCTATGTAAACACTGTGTCAGCGCTCTGCAGAGGAAGGAGCTCTCTGCTCCCATCTTTTGGTGATTAGCAGGAAATCTGCTGATTTTATCTACACAGTATGTTTGTCCAGGGCTGCATCTGAACAGAGGCACCAGGTCTCTTGAGCAGGTAGATCACGCACATGAAGCAAACCATGAGCTCTTCTGTTCACTGGCGGATGAAGACCTGGGTGGTGCCTCCAAAATCTTTGCAGCGTGTGGTTTTGCAAGTCACTGGTAAGTGGTAGTGCAAGAATGTGAAGGGAAATAGGGGTTCCTTTTTAAGTTACAGATCCTTCTCAAGGGAAAGAAATGCTACAGCCTCCACTGTAGAAACGTGGCTGAGTTAACACAGGTGGCCTTTTGCCAGGATACTCTGCAGGGCTGCATGATCGCAGTGGTTACCCGCTCCCATGGGAATCACAGTACAGGAACAACAGGTACTCCCTTAGACACTGACAATTGACCAACCTGGTCTGTGCGCTTGGAGATGAAGTTTTGTACTGACATAAAAATGTTAGCAAAGCTTGCCAGGTGAAGAAAAGTGAAATAATGTAACAAAGTGGCACTTACCTCTTGGGTTATTTTAGCAAACAGAGAATTCATTTGGAAAAAGTCTATTAAAACCCCTAAGTATATCTTGCTTGTGTTTTCTCAAGTAGGTACTGGCTATGCTTCTTTCCTCAGTAAGGTGGTCCTTGATTTGAGTGCATATTCAGTGCTTGTGAGAGAGGGAAAACTGTCTATTAAGGGTGCCTTGGGAAAGTAGATAATGGCTTTCAGAGCAGTCTGGAGATAATGATGGTTGTCCATTTTAGGGAGATTGCACATTATTTGAGTCCAGACCTTGCTGTCAATGACCTCTGGTGGGAAGGTCACACTTACAGAATGAAAGTGCTTTCAGATCTCGACTAGTTTCTGGTTTAGTAGAAGAAAAAGCAACATATGGCAGCCTGAGAATACCACGTATGACAGACACCTATGTGATACATGAAATGAATCTTCAAGTCAGCTCTAGACTTGAGGATGTTACAGAAGTAGTTTCTCTGCTAGCTTCCTGCCTTACCTCCCAAATGTTTCCCCGTGAAAGCAATCACTATCTGTGTGAGGACAGAGGGCTGTGGAGCAGGGGGTGTTGATCCTCCACAGCTCTTGCTGAGTTCCTGTCACCTTGCCTGCCCATTGGCACAGAAGTAATGGAGAGAAACAAAAATCCAGTTCAGCTTTGTCTGGGTTCTGCATTTCTTTATGGATTACAGACTATTCTAAAAACCTGGCAACCTTAGCCTCTTTTTGCAGTCAACTGAACAATGAGAGTTTAGAGGATTTATGAACATTTTCTCAGCAAGATACCATAAATTCTGAATATACTTCAAGGAACGAGCTGAAATTTTTTCATATTTGTTCTCACTTAGATAACCTATTTGAAATTATTGAAGATGTCTATTGTTTTCTTATACTCCCTTTTAATATGAAACAGCTGCAATGGTTCTGGACTACTTACCAGTCCCTTCACCCAGATAAGGCAGAAACTGGTAAGTAGGGTCATAAACAGAAAGTGGAGACTTATATCACAAGAATTCTTGCAACATAAAACTAGTAGTTAATAGTTAGCATTGCCACATTTTCAAAGTTTATCTCATCGTATTCACAGCAGGCAAGCCAGGTTATTTGGGCAAGATCTGGTATACACAAAATGCATTAGTTTTGTTTACATTACATGTGTGCAGGTTGTGGTTCATTATTTATTAGAAATGCTGTAGCTATAGACCTAAGTGTTGAATGCCATAGTGTATTCTGAACACTAATCCATTCTGTTTTTTAGAGATTATTTAGGTCATTGTTCACTCCAAATGGAAAGGAAATTCCTTACAAATGCCCCAGGGTACCTTAGACACAATGTTAATTTTGGGGTTGAAATTGTTGTCATTTACTTTACTCTTTCCTGCAACACCCACCAATGTAATATCTCAGTAGCATATCTGGAGGAAAAGTGTCCCAAATCAGTAAACACTATTTTCTACTTGATGTCTCATCCTCAGCCACTGCACAACTGGAAAAAAACTTTTGTATGCAGGTGCTCTGGTCTTCAGACAAGGAACTGGACAAAATATCTATCCAAAGTTTAGCAACTTGGCATGTATGAATAAATAATCCTTCTTCTATTTTTTTCTCTCAGTGCATCATTCCCAAACTCCATTCACTCTCTCAAATTCCGTCTTCCTGTCCCTGGATATAACATTACTACAACCTGAAGTAAAGAAACAAAACAAGCTCTAATCCCAATGGACTGCAGTGAAACTGAGGCAAGAGTAAGCAGAATCAGGCCCAGAATATTTAAAGTGCAGCTGTGACGGAAATGAGGAAGGAAAGAGAAATGTGGGAGGATGAGTAACAAAAACAGAGAAGTATATGGAAACTCCTGAATCTTCTCAGGGGCATTATCCACCCTAAAACACAGAGTGTTGGCTAATTTTTTAGATCTCCAACATAACTATAGAAAATTATTTTTCTGTCTCTCCCATTGTACCCAGTATGGATTTCACCTACATGCCGCTGACCTCTCTGCAAGAGTCTCAGCGCATCTTTTGAACTAATAAATGTATATATCTGCAATTTATGGTAAAACAGCTTTAACCCATAGCTAGGATGTCTGGCAGGAGATTTGATTCTTCTAGTTAGTTAAGCCTGGGGCAAACTGCTGTATTTTCCTGGGCTAAAATTGCTTTCAGGAAAAGAGAGTTTGCAATTGGCCTAACCTTCTGAGCTCTCAAGCAGGGAACTTGCTGTTGTTTTGTTCTCACAGGATGTTTCTCAGCAAGAAAGTGTATTTATAGTAAACATGGGAGAACACAAAATTAGATTTAATTTGCCTTGTTGACAAGTGGGACAAAATATACAAGCATTAAAATCAATGTCTTTTAAAGCTATCCAACTGTAATAAGTTTCATTTTTTAAAGCAGATAGCTTCCACCTTCTGCAAAGGACACTTTAAATTTTCCAAGTCAAGTCCCAAATACTAAGGAAAAAAAAAAAAGATAATCAGTATTTAGATCTGAAATGTATGTGCAAGAATTTAAAAGGAGTTAGCTATAGCATCCAACAAAGTCAGAAACAAAACTCCTCAATTTTATTCTTATTCAACTTGCTTACATATTTGTAGTCACATCTCAAAGGAATTTTAATGGAAATTCTAGTTTAAAACATGTTGTGATTCGTAAATAAAAAAAGACAGTGTAAGTGAAATAAACAAACCCAGAGTTTCCTTGGACACCAATCAGTTTTCTAAAGAAATGAATTTCAGTTTATATTTAGTCACAAAACTCTTTTTCACAGGCTAGCAGCCTGAGAGCAAGTGTAGGCTGTGGGTCTAGAAACTTTGTTTGGACAATATTGTGTCCAGATGTGCTTTCTGCAAATAAATGGGGTCCAGAAACTTAGATTTTGAATTCGAACCCATTTAAGATTAGATATAAAAGCTCAAGACCTTGTACTTGAACCTCAGTTCCTCAGGAGGCATGATGCTAAATGAAGATTTACTGAAGGCTGACATTCATGCTTCAAACCTTCCCAGTGCTGCTATGGGAAATAAAGTGTAGAAGTACCATGAGAACATGAATGAGCAGCACAGGCAGAGTAGCACAGTATAGAAACATTAACTGGAGTGTTTCTGTGTAGGAACCAAACTCCTGCCTGCAAGGACAAGGGCAAAAAGAAGAGCCTGCAGCAGCATGCAGCAGATACCAACAGGGTGCAGTGGGACTTAGAGCCTGCATAGGAAGTGACCTTAGTCACATACCACTGGTAAGGCCTTCTTTTCTATCTTGGTTTAACTGGGTATGAAACCTCACAGTCTGCTGGTAACGCACAACTACACGGACATTTTTGTAAATGGCTGTGAACTGTGTTTGAAGAGACAGCAATTAGCACAGCCAGTTCTTACATTTTCCCCCTCGCTATTTGAAAGTAAACACTCATGAACCTCTCCTTCACCCCATCAAACAGGAATTAAAAAATAAAATATGTTTATGTTTATAAAAACAAACATAGTGCTTAGACTTTCAAAATGAGGATGGCAGGCAGCAATGTATTCTTCAGGGACACTCAACACCAGTAAATGTTATATTATGATTTTTCATCGAAAATTCTATTCCTTTCAAAGAAACGGTTGGCTTAGTTACCTGTGCTGGCTTTCCTTTAAGATCCCTGGTTGAAGTCAGGAGATCTTTAGAAAGGCTGCAATAATTGTAGCGTGAGTATAGTGATAATGTAGGCAAAAGGAAGCTTTAAATTATTTATCAAATACAGGCACCAATAGCTGCTCTCCCACTTTGTCTTCTTACACTGCTGCTGGAGAAACAGGGATAATTAATCACCCTGCATGGAAGTTACTGCATTGCAGTCCTTTAGGCCCCTGAAATCCTTGAGGAGCGAGCTCTGAATTACTGGAAGGTTCTCCTGTACTGACAATCATCAGCTTCTGTGTCTCAGCATGACTTGATTTTTTCAGCACAAAAAATCACTGAGAAATGTGGAATAACTTAACTGGTGAATTTATTACCTAGTGAATGGTGTATTTCCCTTGCACTGTGTATTTTTAAATCTGGCTGGTTATAACAGATGTAGCATCTTTGCAAAATCTGGCACTGACATAGCCTTTATTAAGGTAAGTATGTAAAGGATGTATCTGAATTTGCTTGGACATAGTATCTTGTTTTGTGACAGAAATCTGTGATTTAGACTGTGTGATTGTGCCAGCACAGGAATACGTCATGCTTTAATCAATTTGAATGTTTAACTTCAATTCACATAATGTGATATACATGGAAAATATGAAGTACTCTTGATATTATTACATATAAGTGCTATTTTGGAAAGCTGCCATACCTAAAAAGAATTCATGTGCAGGAGAAAAAAAAAAAAAAAAAAGAGTGTTCAAAATTTCAGTTATAACAGAAAGAAAAGTTCACAAAGAGAAGGCCTGGCACTGGGCGCAGTTACATGATGAAATAGTGTAGATTCCCTTACACTCGGTGCTAGTTCATCAGTGCTCAGAAGGTCCTCTGGAAAGTTTTGCCTTTCTTAATAGGATCGACTCTAAGGAACAGAATAATAACTAGCAGTTAGCAAACTAGACATTGCTAGGGCACTACTGAGACACTTCTTGGGCCAGTTTCTCGTGGGAACAGGGTTCATTCCTCGGAGCAGTTCATACACACCGCTGCCTGTGGCGAGAAGAAGACCTTTATAAACTAATCTGAGAAAATATTGAGCAGAGTTCTTATGAGAAATACACTGACACATTTCCTTGGACAATGCAAAGTGTCAGAAAGAAATGAAAAAGTCCAGAATATCTGGAAAAGGAAGGGAAAGAATATTATCAGAATATCGTATCTTTGATACCATGAATAAGAAAATTGAAGAAAGCTGGATTTAAAGGCAGAAAAAAAAAAAAAAGGATTAATGAAAAAGAATTGTGACTTTCATACACATTTCATATCTTTATTGTTCCTGGTATATATACTAATTATTGTTGAAAAAGAAATGCTGAAATTTTTTATGTAACACAAATTCTCTATATGTCTGATTTGAAAAATCAATGTGACAGAGCAAGAAATCTAAAAAGAACTAGCCTGTAGGATAGATATATCTGCCCCAGAGAGGCAACCACAGGAAAATTTAAGTTCCTAAAGAGTATCTGAGCAAAAAAGGGACATAAATTGCATTACGTTTTGTGAGGCGGAGCTTTGCACCTGTCCCTGCAGAGCACTCACTGCCAACAATCAAGAGGGAGAAAGGAGAGAGTATTCTACTTTGCTATAGTAACAGAGAGGGTGATGGATGCGGGACAGAACAGTGTGGCAAAAGCACCAGGATGTTATTTGTGTATGTGTTATTAGAGTGTCAGCCTGAGGTGCAGCATGTAACCTAGTCTGTAATTTACATAGTTTGAAACTACTCCCTCTTTCATCACTTGTCTTTGTTCCTGTTGCCCATTAAAGATATTCCATCTTTTCATATATTTCCCAGGAACCTGATAACTTCCTGAAAATCTATGCTATGGTCTGAACTTAAACACTAAAATCATTGCAAAACCAAATGGCAGGTGACAGACACATCAGATTCTCAAAGAACAGCCAGGACCTGCCCGGATTCCTTCTACTTCACTTTAGCCATCTATAATGTGAGCAACTGTTCTCAGTTTAGTCAGGCTTTTTTCATCCCCATCAATGAAGAAAAATTTTACAGTTTGATAGGATTAACTTTGTAAATTTCTATGCTGAGATGAATCCTGTCTTAGACTCATTCTCTTCATTGCCTGCAGAAGGAACCAAGGGTGATGACTTTGAATGTAAACATTGCAGATATCTGAAGTTAAATAAAATCACTCTTACTGAGGTTGTCCTTTGTGAGCAGACAACTAATACAAGTTTTGCACCTTTTTGTTTTGCAGTGTCCCAGTGAAGGGTTAAGCAGTTAAGAGGTGTTTAAAAATGTCTTCTTCAAAATATTTCCCATAGTAGCAAAGAAAGAGGATGTGTGAAAGCAGCCATAGGACCTACAGTGAGCGCCAACCCTTCCTTTCCCATGAATGGTTAGTTAAGTCAGCACAACATTTCTTAAAACTAACAAGAACCTTATGAATATCCCTACAGATAACACAAGCTCTCTGCTTAGCAGGAATGACATTGTTAATTGAGTGCAGATGGTTTAGGTTGCTGGTCAGCTAAATAATCAGATAAGTAAGAGTGACCTGATGCAAAGGAAATTACAACATCAGAATACAAAAAAAATGTTGTTGTTCCTATGTAAATTAAAGTAATTGACTGTAATTCACTCTGCTAGGTATGTGTGTTTAGTCACAACTGGGGAAAGGATATAGTCATTCAACCATTCAGCTCAGGTACTATTTCTAGCTGATGTTTGTCTGGCAATGCTACACCTGGAAAACACTCACAGTTTCTGTTCTGCAGAAGTTTCTTTCTTTCACTGTGTGGAATGTCATCTGCAAGCTACTTTATCTACCATTTATATAACTCCGTGGGTTGGATTCACTGGCCATAATGAGGATCTCTACAAGGTGCATGTTCGTACTAGTCATTAAGGTGCCTTTCATCCTTGAGTGTAATTCATCTCATCCTGGAATAGATATCCATAATAAGTCAGGAATGTGCCCTTGTATGCTTCTTTCTCTTCATTGACAACCTCTTCAGTCCTGAGGGAGACACTGTGGGGGTATCTGTCTATATTTAAAGACTGATGATGTGAACACGTCATTTTAACACATTTCCTATCTTTCCTGAACAGAATCAAGAAGAATATCTGTACAAAGCTCCTGTATGTGCCCAGTAGAAAGTTCTAGAGGCTTACTGTACCATGAAAGTTTTTAACTTCCCATTTTTTTGCCTCAGCTTTCTCTGGCAACCTCTCTCCCTACATCACTCCAGTGGATGTATCACAAGGCAGAGACTGGGAGAGAAAAGTCCCTCCCACTGTAGGAGATGATCAGGTTTGTGACCATCTGAGGAACCTGGGCATACAGAAGTCTGTGAGACCTGACAAGATGCATCCCAGAGTACTGAGGGAATTGGCTGACATAATTGCCAAGCCACTCTCCATAATATTTGAGAATTCATGGCAGTCAGGTGAAGTCCCGGGTGACTGGAAAAAGGGGAACATTGCACCCATTTTTAAAAAGGGTAGAAACGAGGACCCTAGGAACTACCAACCTGTCAGCTTCATCTTACTGCCTCAAACAGATCCTCCTAGAAACTATGCTAAGACACATGAAGGACAGGGAGGTGATGTGAGACAGCCATCATGGCTTCACCAAGGGCAAGTCCTTCCTGACCAACCTAGTGGCCTTTTATGATGGAGTGACTCGATCAGTGGACAAGGGAAGAGCTATGGATGTCAGCTATTTGGAATTCTTTAAGGTCTTTGACATGGTCACCCACAACTTCCTTCTTTCTAAATTGGTGAGATATGGATTTGATGGGTGGACTGTTCTGTGGATGAGGAATTGGTTGGATGGTCGTATCCAGAGGGTATTGGTCAATGGCTCAATGTCCAGATGGAGATTGGTGACAAGTGGTGTCCCTCAGGGGTCCGTATTGGGACCAGTACTGCTCAATATCTTCATCAGTGACATAGACAGTGGATTGAATGCACCCTCAGCAAGTTTGCAGATCCCACCAAGCTGAGTGGTGCAGCTGACATACCTGTGGGAAGGGATGCCATCCAGAGGGACCTGGACAGGCTTGAGAAGTGGGCCTATGTGAACCTCTTCAGGATCCTGCATTTGGGTTGGGGAAATCCCTGGTATCAATACAGGCTGGGTAGTGAAGGGATTGAGAGCAGCCCTTCAGAAAAGGACTTGTGGGTACTGGTGGATGGAAAGCTGGACATGAGCTGACAATGCGCTCTTGCAGCCCAGAAAGTTCACCGTACTCTGGGCTACATCAAAAGCAGCATAGCCAGGAGGTCAAGGGAGCTTATTCTGCCCCTGTACTCTGCTCTAGTGAGACCCAGCTGAAGTAGTGTGTCAGCCCTGGAGCCCCTAACATAAGAAGGACATGGACCTGCTGGAGTGGTTCTGCAGGAGGCCCCCAAAAATGACCAGAGGGCTGGAG
>VXAK01005173.1:839-11316 GCA_013399435.1 Arenaria interpres | reverse complement strand
ACCCCCCCCACACACACTTTTTTGCTGAAACTTTTCACTTTGTCACATTTTTTTTTCTTGGGGGGGAGGGGGGAAGAAAGAAGGCAGACATGGACTCGCCGGGGTGACAAGCTCGCAAATTAAATTTTCATGGCAAAACAAAAAAAAACCACCACAAAAGAGTCAAAGTCAGCAGCGTTAAAGCTTGAGGAGGGTGGAAGGGAGTTGGCGTTTCTTGCATAGAGAATTGGCTGCCGCCGGGAATAGACTGAGAGCCCGGAGTTTGGGGGTGGGGTGGGGGGGAAATAGGCAAAATAATAAGAAAGTAAATGATGAGACAAAATACTAATTAAAGTGACGCGAGAAAGTGAGAGGCTGTTACAAGCTCTAACCACCTGTAGAGGGAAATCTTTATACATAGTAATTTCTGGTCGCCCATCTATAGGGAAGGGGAAGAGGATTTCGTGTGGCAAACTTTGCGATGGGCAAGCCGAGCTGCCGAATGGCCGAGTTAATCCTCTGGTGGGGGCTTGCAACCTGCAGAGCCCCCCTTAGCCCCCTCCCCGGGGAGAAACGAGGGGTTTAGCAGCTCCCGAGTCTCAGCCTCCACCTTGGCTGCGGCCATCTGTGGTGCGTGTCCTGATCCCCTTTAACGCTGCTGGGCTGGATGTGGTCACACCAACAGGTGCCTCGCCCGAGAGGAGCGAGGTTGATTTATTGCTAATTTCTAATTTCGAGCGGGTTTCTTAATCGGGGTGGGGGGGAAAGTTGGACCTTCTTCACTCTCTGAGGGGAAGGTTCCCAAAGTCGCTGGGTTGAGGGTAGAGCTGACTTGCTCTCCCCCAATGGAAAAACCTCTTCAACCCCCTCGGAGAACCCTGCTCAACTTCTGTGTAACCCAAAGAGCAATCTCGTGATTGCTCCCATCGTGTCCTCCGGCGGTTCCGTGCCACACCTCTTGTGGTACCTCTTTCCTCTGAGGAACCTCGGGGCGCTCGGCGGAGCCATGAAGCAGCCCCGACCTCGGAGGGGGGACCCCAACGTGCGACTGGCAGGGTGGTGGCCGAAGGCCTCAGGAGGTGCGAGGTGGCAACTGGGGGGTCAAAGCCGCGGCAGGGGGGGTGCAAAAAGTCAACAGTGAGCTGGGCTGGAGGCGGCGTTCTCCCTTCTTGCTTGCTCGGTGCACGGTTCTCACCCTGCAGATCTGTCAGGAACGGGCCAGGGCTTGCAGAGCCCTTGTCTCTTAATTCTCCTGCCTGTTGTACCACTGGCCCACCTCCCCTGCAGAAACACGGGAGCTCCTCAGTTAGCTTGGCCTTGAATCACCTCTAATGCCATCTGTTCACCCCTCATCTGTCGTTTGCCCATCCAGCTGAGGAAAAGGTGGAAATCCTGTGGTTTATTGCTGTGAATCTTGATGCGTACGTCATTGGGGTCATCTGATTAGCCAGAACGGCGGGAGGCAGAACACCATGGGGCAGCGCCGCTCTCTCCTTTCCTCTGCACGGCTCCACCACAGCTGGAGTCCATCACCGCTTCCATCGCTGGAGTCCAGCACTGGGGTGTGGGTTTAGGTCCAGCCTGTGCCCTCATAATATGCATTAGTGCCTCTAATTTCTGGTTCGATGACCTGTATCATCTCCTGCCGAAAAAAAAAAAGCCAAAACCCAAGTTGCTCCCAATGCTCGTTTTCTGAGGTTCGGCCTTCATCTGTTTTCTTTTCTCTGCTCCTCACCCCCCACATCCAAAATCTTTAGCTGATCTGGGTACCTGCGTGTTTTGAAACGCCGCCAGGTTTAAACAGCTTCAGGAGCTCCTCGCTTGCTGCCTCAAGGAGACGGCCTGCGACAGGATGACTCTTTGTCATGAGTTTTCCTTAACTCCTTTCACTTCCCCTTCTCTGGGAACTTCTGAGGTCCTACACATGGTTTTCTCAGTACAAACTCTCTTTAACCCAGATATCCTCACATCCACTTCACCTATGAGTCACTGCACTTTCCAGCCTACAATTACATTTGCATAGCTTGTGCAACAGAGGGAATTCTCCAGCTTGCACACAGCTCATCTACCTTCCTTCAGCATTCCAGATGCTGTGCCTTTTCATGTCGGGTTCAGAAGGACTCTCTGGGGTGAAACAGCCAACCACTACCTTTCTTTCTTTCTGCCCTGTCCTTTCTCTCTACTTCTGTTTCCTCCTAGTCCGGTGGTGAACAGGACTACATCAACAAAGGGTCGTCCCCTGAAAACACTCACCGAGGTTCAGATGCTCATGCTGAAGGCTATGTCTTTGTATGTTCTTCTGCTACTCTTGAATTTCTCAGGTCAAGCTACGTCCTGTGACGCCGCTTATCTCGAGGAGGCTGCATAAGCTAATTCTATAATGACGTTTTTATTCAAGGTGGTGGTAGCATCTGCCACCGTGCAGCACATTGAGTGTCAGGTGGACAGCCACGTAGATGAAAATCCTGCATTTCTTCTCACAGCGTCTCTATAGGTTGTCTTAATTTCATAGTACTATTAGGGACCCAGGTATGATCATCTTCATAGTAAATGAGCAGCTAAGCATGCACTTTCTTATGAAGAACCCTCAGAGAGGCAACCCCACTCTACATTAGACTCTAGGAATAAGAAGCAAAACTCTTCTACTCAACTACATATGTAGTAGGACTGGACCAAAAAAATCAATGCTGGTGAGGTAGAACTGTATTTTGTCCTTTCATCAGACATCTTCTGCTACTTAATGACCATTGATCAATCGGGCTTCAATTGTGCTGAATGCTGTACTGTATGAGGGGATAACTGGAAGAACAAACCGGCTTATTGCTTGGACTCACTTTTAGTTTGTAGAAAGATGAAGAAGAGGGCACAAGTCCATCAGCTGTCTGGCAGAGGTGCTGCCCTCTCCCACTTTCATGGCAGACCTCTCCAAAAGACACTCCAGACTTCGTCGACACCCATGCACGGTCTCACTGCCGGGTTCCTTCACCTCTGCTTTCTCATTTGCAAAGTAGCATCAAGCTAAGATGAGTGGCTCCGCTCCTCTGCATACTCCACGGAGGATTTTCGATACTCCATGACGTTTTTCCCCTTGAAACACCAGGATTGCAAATAAGATTGCAAGACTGTCTCACCCCTGGTATTTGCCTTATTGCAATGCATTTTTGCAAATTCTTGGTGTATAGGAGATTGCGTTTCTTCCACTTTTCTAATTTTGTGACCAGCTTCTGTTGATTTCCATAGTGAGATCAACTGTGAGGCCACGCATCTTGCTCTTGCCACTTGTGACTTCCTGCTCCTCTTTGTTCCGCCCAAGATCTCCTTCCTATTGACTTGTGTCTGCCTTTTACTGGGATCTTACCAAGATGATTCGCGTAGCCAGAATGCCTTTCCGCAAATACCCTGTTTAATTTTCCCATGTCTCTTCCAAAATAACAAAAAACTGTGCCAGGGCACAAGTCATTTTCTTCTGTTCTTCATGGGATTCTGTCTTTGTTCCCTGTCCTCCAGTTTGGATTGCAACCTCATGGGGCAGGTACTGTCTGTTGCTCATTACAATACTCATGGTTAGATAAAACAATGACAGATTACATATTTTTTTTTCTTTTCCTAATAAGGATCAGCTTTATTTTAATGCCCCAACCCCTGTTTTCAGGTGTTGGCCCCCAGCTGGAGTGTCCCACGTGGTGACTTCTTGATGCTGTGTCTGCACGGCATCCAGCAGAATGGGAGCTAAGTCTGTGGTTGCCCATATGTAATAAAAGGCTCACGTTTGAAAGTGTGACTTGTGACATGTGTTGCTAACGTAAGGAGCAATCAACTGATACAAAATTAAAGCAAAAAAAAAAAAAAAATAGAAAATTAACATGTTTCTAAATTTAGCTAAGTACTCGTTGTCAGTCCTGAACAACAACTCAGGGTAGCTTTTATATGCAAACCTTGAACCGCTCAGAAAATCATTACGTAGGATATAATTCAGACTTTGTCTCTCTGCTCCTGTAGTCCTACAGTAATTGCAGCTACTGCAAAAGCAGCACCAAAGTGATGCCCTGTGAGGGATTTGCGGAGGTCTATGTGTTTCATCAGCTGGCTCTGCAGCAGGCGTTTGTAGCAATATGGTAACAGCCTGCGCTTCTCTGTGGCTCATCCATGGATCTCCAGATATTCCTCTAATACTCAGTAAGTCATGTGTGGTACTCGCTTCCCCGTCCAGTTCACGTGATGAGCTGGGTAAGTATCAACGCGCATCTCTGGTCATTAAGGGAATGCAAATGTAGCCCCAGCAAAGGAACGGGGACGCAGCTGCCACCCATCCTTCGCTTTGGTGGGCCCACCAGGAAGGGGACAAAAGAGAAACAACCACTCTGGTTCCACAGTGGCCATCTGTTGGCCGATGGCTGTGGTGTTTCTGAAGACTATCTTAAGGGCCCATACTCTCCCGAGTATTGAAGTGTGTCCCTCTCCCTGCTAATTTCGTGGCCTGTCCTGTCTTCTCAGTGATAGCTCTTAGTCTGGTAGCTGTCACAGTTTTCCCCAGGGGGAACTGAAGTGTGTCTTAGCGGTGAAAACTTGTAGATGTTTCCACTCCCATGCGCAGTCACATGAATTACCTCCTTCTGATTCACGATCAAATAACGCCATGTACCAATCGCTGTAGTCATTCCTTTGGCAAAGTAAAAGGACGTGAAGTCTTCTAAGTTTCTACAGAGAAGATTCAGCAGCTGCAAAAAGCAAAGCCATTGCTGCTCGGCCAGCTGATCCTCCCGGGACTTCCACAAGTTCTGTACACACTGATGGTTTGCCAGTCACAGCCAGGGAACCGGTGGCTTAATTTGTAAACTCTGCATAGCAAAGACAGCTTGGATCCAAGCAGAAACAGCTTGGATCTCGGTGCCGTTTATAGGGCTGAACTTGCTATTAGCATGCGGTGCATAAATGTTAACTGGGGATAAAAATAGATGTTCAGACAAGAAGTCATGTGTGATCTGGGTCTTGTGCTCCATTCATGTTTTCGTTTTCCCTGATGTTACTGGAAACCACTTCGCCAGATGTTTCAGCCCTACAGAATGTGGATTTCTGGAGGTTTGGGCTGTAGCTAGCTAGGAATGCCAGAACTACTGAATGGTGTGAATCTGAGATTTTTCTTACCCCAAAAGGTAAGTAGAGAAGTGACTGGTAAAATTGCCGTCCTGTCCTGGTTTGGCTATCCATGGGGTTTTCTGGCTGAGGGGCAATTTTCTGTTGTCATTTTTGATAGCTAGATTGAACTACATCATAGGGAAGAACAAATCGGAGGCAACAAGCTAGGAAAGACCAGTGTTGCAGGGGCATCACAGGTCAGGATAAGAGCTCACAAGGCCAGGTCTTCATAAGCCTTAGGCATCGCACCTTGTCTTTCACCTCACCATCTATGAAATGCAGATAAATGAATGTATTTTCTTTTTCCACCCTACTGTCTTCTTCCTTGAGAGAACTTGATTTATTTTTTTCCCTTTAATTCGATCCTTTGGCTTCGTGTTCTGTTGTACCAGTAAATAAATTCTTCCTAAATTCCTTTAATATCACCCCATTCCATATCCCCTTCTCTCCCCTGGCTGTGATACCGGCTAGCTTGAGGTAAAAATTGACACAGATTTTTGGCATTTCTTCGTCACTGCCTTCTCTTTTTTCTACCAGTACAGGATCCTGTATAATGCACCTTGAAGTGTTGGCTTATCCAACACTTATGTTCTTGTTTACAACCCTTTCTTTAAGGTGGTTACCAGAGATGCGTGCACATTGTGTTAAAGGTCATGGGTCTTTCTCACGAAAAGTTCCATTTTAAAGGCTAATGAAAATCAAATCTTAGTGTAAAGGCTCATCAGATTCATAGCAGGATTCCTCAAAGGTTATGCTCCATGTATCTGAACTATGATGTCTGTTCACCGTATTTCTTCCATAGGTTCAACTTTTATTAAAAAGCGGTATGATTTTCTTCTGATACCATCCTCAGTATCGAGACCTTAGTACTCCTTTCCACCGGCTTCATTATGCTAATGTTTTTCTTCTTTTCATCCCTGTTGCGCAGAAGTGTGTCTCTAGGGTCTTGCAGCCATTGGAGGAAGATCCAGTTCCTATCCTTTTACACGCTATAGCCATGATGTATCTCTAGAATGTAAACAGAAAAGCTAAAGATAACAAAGCGACCCAGGTGTACTGGCATTTCAACCCAAAATGGTTAAAAGTATTTGTTAACGCGTGAGGTGACGCTAGCATGCGAGTGGTCTACTTTGTTGGTTTCCTGGTCTATGCATCCGGTTTCTCCACAAATTCTGTAAACTGAAGTCTTAATAAGTCCTTGATCTTCTGACACAGGTGAGATTTTCTTTGCTAACGTACTGCACAGCCTCTCATCCTGCTGTTGGAGGAAAAGCACTCTTTTCCTCCTCATGCCTCCTTGTATGCTCTGATCTCTCTGGTTGTTTATAATATTCATGTCTTCTTACTGATGACTTTTATTGATTATCTCGATGCTATAGATATCTTCAAGAACATCCTGGTTAGGTAAGTAGGTGTTGTCTTATCTTCATTTTGTGGGTAGGTAAACCAAGCAGAAAGCGATGGGTGCTTCACCTGAAATTTGGGGAGAACTTCAAAAATATACTCAAGGAAAAAGCCTTTCCATGAGAAATTTCAGATCAACACTTGTTGCAGCAAATTTGTGATTTGAAGAGGAATATGTAGACCCTAATCCCCTGCTTTAATAGCAATTGCTCTTCTCCAGGTCCTTTCACTACCTTATACTTTGCCACCCATAGTAGGCAGTAGATTGTTGGTTGAGTAGATGTTGCTCTGATCTATTTCTATTTCAATGTGATTGCTCTTTCCTCTGGGTATTACGTTTTCCTGTAACAAGAGTTAACTAGTATAAGTTATGGATTGCCCTGGTACAAGGTGAATTATATTCTAAAAGCTGAGGGGTTTTTTGTGAGCTCCTGGTATATCTCGGTGGCGCTTCACTCTATTTCTGGTCGTCTTCTGCTCTCCTTATGTTTGGTAACATATCACGTGTCGTTCAGCTCTCCAGGTGAACTTGCCAAGAGCGGACTCTGTGGGAGTAGGACTGGGTTAGGAGAATATGTTATAGCAATTATATTAATGAATCAGTCTCTGGCTCACCGGTCAGCAGAACTCCAAGGCTCTAAGGAGGTAACTCTTGAACTACAGCAAAATGTTAAGCTATTTCCCCCTCGTTTTGTGGTGTTCCCTCTGGCTGATCCTTATCTTGAAGAGAAGGTGAAAACCATCTTCCAGGGCAAAATGAGAAAAAGGTGGAAGCCTTGAACTTGCTGGGTGAAAACCCCCAAAAAGCAATGAATACTGCTAAAATAGCTTTGACTTTCAAACTGAACTTCTTTGTTAAGTGGCAGGTCATAGTTGTTTTGAGCAGCAACTTTGTGCAGGCTAATCTTTTATTACTCCTGTTAATAGGAGTATCCCAACGTCTGCCATCGTCCATTAGGGCACAGTTTGGAAGGGAAATTTCCGAAGGTGAGGACGGCCCCATATGCAGCTCCTGTGTGTTAGAGACCGGGCTGTCCCCTCTGGCACCTTCAGTGGCTCTGAGTGAGAGGCTGCATGCCCACAGCCGAGGGGTGGGATCCCCGCTGCTTCGGCCGGGATTACCTTTCAGTGGAGTTAAAAATCCAGGATCCACTGCTTTTGTTTAGACTTCATTGGTAGGGAGGCTTAATTATTTGGAAACGGGGAGATCGCTGGTAACTAAAATACCGAGATAGGAGACAAAATTTCCTTTTAGTGCTTCTAATGATCAGAAGAAGTGGGAACTGCTGTTGGGTGCACGATTGCCTGCCAAACATTCTTTCCCATTTGGATGGTTTCCATTTCTTCTTCTTTTTTTTTTTTTTTAAGCTGGATATTCACTGGGCACTGGACTTTGCTTCCACCGAGCCTTTAGCAGCAGGCAGACAAGACAGGAGAGGGTTCTGCTAAGATGGAGGTGACACATTTGGGTGGAGAGGCAGAGGAGAGCGAAGGAGGAGGCAAGGCTGCTTGTGTGACATTGAGGCTGAGAGATGGAACTACAGCTTCCAGAAGAACCTGTTAAAGGTTTTGGTGGAAGGGTTTAGTTCTTTCACTAAGGTGGGAGAGTTTAGAAAAGGGAAAAAAAAAACCACCACCCACTCATGGGACTACAAGGAGCTGCTCAGGATGGGGATTGGGGAGGGAATTCCAGGCACTGGGGACGACCTGAGGTCCAGGAGGTGCAGGGATCGCCAGTGTGTCTGCTCCTGACCTGCCACCGAGATCATCCTTTGTACACAACTGTGTTGATACCTTTTCTTTGCAACAGAGGAAAGCTAAACAGCTTTTCTCTGTTCACATGCACAGAGCTGAGCGCTACAGGGAAATGCAAAGCTCTTCGGGAATGGGAGGGAGGGAGGAGAGGTGACCATCCCCTCCCTCCACAGTAGGCCATGGGTTGTCTGAACCCTCTTGGGTCTGAGTGGCAAAAACTAGTTAAGGTGCGCACCCTGCATCCTCAGACTCCTGTGTGGCCTAATGTTTTTGTTTGTCCAAGATGAGCTTCCCTGCAGCTCCTCAGAGAAGGTATGTTTCGTGGCTGGCTCTTTGTCTGGGGTCTTGAGGTGACAAGGCGGGGCAAGGGTTAGCGGTTTTAAACTGAAAGAGGGGAGATTTAGACTAGATATTAGGAATAAATTTTTCACTATGAGGGTGGTGAGGCACTGGCCCAGGTTGCCCAGAGAAGCTGTGGCTGCCCCATCCCTGGAGGGGTTCAAGGCCAGGCTGGATGGGGCTTGGAGCAACCTGGTCTGGGGGGAGGTGTCCCTGCCCAGGGCAGGGGGGGGGAACTGGATGATCTTCAAGGTCCCTTCCAACCTGAACCATTCTGTGATTCTATAAAGATCTGTCCTTGGTATAAGGACTTTCCCTACCGTGGTATTTCTTGGTGTCCTGGCTTCTGGGCTGCTAGTGCTGTAAATGCTGACTTTCCGGGTGTATATAGTGAAAAGAGGGTATAAGTTGGGTCTTTCTTCCCTATATGAAGGGCAACATTTCTCCCAGTCCTGGGAAGATGGGTTCGTGGCAGGTATGCGTGGAGACGTGTGGATGACAGCGCGTCTCCTGCCTTCTACCAGAGAGCTCGTGTAGTCATTTGAAATGCATGATCTATCTCCCCGAGCCTGGTGGTGCCTTCGAGGTGATCTCATAGAGGTGTGTGATGTCCCCCTCCCCGGGTGCTGCTGTACCAGGAACAGCAGTTGGCGATGGTGTTGTCTGGGAGAGAGAGAGAGGGGGCGAGAAACAGCCTTCCCTCATTGATTGCGGTTTATTGACATTAGGAAATTCATTGTCTGCCAAAGAAGTTGGTAATAATTAAGTGAGTTAATAAATAAGGAATGCGTGTGTACAGATTAGACAGTAAATAACTTACCGGCTTCTTGATTGCCCCGGCGTTTTGCTTCTCTCCTGGTACGCAAGGTGTGAAGTTGGCTGATGGTGGGCAGAGCATAGTAGGGGATTCTCGAAGCTCACCTGGGGAAGAGACGGTCCCCCCACGAACCTTGGCTTTCCCTCCAGTGCTGGCGTGTGTGTCTGAGCCTGTCCCCGGGGGCGGGGAGGTTGTTTAATGCTTTTAGTGCCATTTTTCCGACAAATGAGAGACGTGCTTAAAAATAGCAACAGCCCTTCGCGCTTGCCTTTTTTTAGGCATTTTAAGAAAGAGCTGCGTCCCTTTGTCTGGGAAGACGACCTGCTCTTCAAGGTCCTCATTAGCTCCTCTGGGACCCTGGAAGGGCTCCCGGTGGTCCCCCTCCTCTCCCGGGTTGCATGTGTTAATTGTCCCCTCTTCACACGCTCGGTGGCAAGCGAGGTCGCTTCAGAACTGTGTTTTGCTTAATGGGAGCTGGGGAGAGGTGTGGTGCGTGAAGGAAATACCTCCCTTGGCCAGATGAACCCCGCATTTATCAGCAAGACAATTCTCTTTTGTCTGGTTGCTATTGGTGCCCGGGTTTGGGGCAGGGGGCTGGGGTGGGGGGTGTGTGTGTGTGCGCCAGTGTGTGTCTCTGTGTGTGTGTGTGTGCCACCCTGCAAGCTCAGGTTGAGCCATTTGCGTACAGACTGTAGCAGCATTATAATTTTTAATTGCAATTTCATTTGTTATTCTCTCCCTTTCCCCCCCGCCCCACTCCTCTCTCTGTATAATCTGGATCATTGCTCTCTGTAGCTGATTCCGTGGGAGACCAAGCAGAGTGCGTGGGTGCAGAATATAGAAAGCCAGAGCCATAGAATCTGTTATTTGCGTCATTCTAGGAGACGGGGCTGTTTGCCTGACAAATATACAGAATTAATCCTGGTTTTATCAATATCTGCCTTTTGCTACAGTAGCCAAATAGAAGTGTAAGGTGGTAGGGGGACTAGGTGCTGCTGCTGCTGTTGTTGGTCGGATTTGGGGAGGGGGGCGCAAGGGGGGCGAGAG
>VXAK01005170.1:251-12863 GCA_013399435.1 Arenaria interpres | reverse complement strand
AGAGGGGATCTTATCAATGTGTATAAATATCTAATGGGCAGGTGTCAAGAGGATGGAGTCAGGCTCTTCTCGGTGGTCCCTGGCGACAGGACAAGGGGCAACGGACACAAGCTGGAACATAGGAAGTTCTGTCTGAACATGCGGAAAATCTTTACTTTGATGGTGCCAGAGCACTGTAACAGGCTGCCCAGAAAGGATGTGGAGTCTCTTTCTGTGGTGATATTCAAAGCCCACCTTGATGTGTTCCTGTCCAGCCTGCTCTAGGTGAACCTCCTTCGGCGGGGGGTGGACTAGAAGATCTCTGAAGGTCCCTTCCAACCGCTACAATTCTGTGATTCTGTGAATAAAGTGTAAGTTTCATTTTAGCTTGAGGTAACCTGTGTTGAGTGGGTCTGTTAACTAACAGCCTTTGCTTAGGGCAGGTCTAAAAGAAAAAATAAGTCTAAAATTAAGACAAATAAGAAAATGTTTATGGCTTCAAATATGCTGGATATAAAAGTCTTGACTCCCTGCACATAAGTGTCTATGTAGAAGAAAGTAAATGGGAGAGCAGTAACAGCATCCAGAAAAAATATAGGAAGACTGCTTTGGGCAAAACTGATGTATGGCCAAGTGGGAAAAATTATTTAAATTAAAAAATTTCATTTAGAATGCTAATGAAGAGGCAGGAGGGGAAGGCAAGCCTGTTTGCATAAACTGAACTTTTCTTGAATGTCAATTCCACTAGAAAAAAAATGCTGATGGCACCATCATATTTATTTCTTATTGAAAAGTTCTGTGAGACTCCAGTATTCATTTGTTTACAGGCTTGGGTTCTTTTTCTAACTTAATAATTATTGTTCAGATTGGTTCGATATTGGGCCTAAATATACACATCTGATTTCACAATGCATGTGCCATATCAGAAATAAATTGTTGGTTTCAAACCAGTAGGGCTACATTTGTACTGAAGGCAAAAGTTACTGAATTTTATTTATGAATATGGCTGTGCCACTATTGTTTGGAAATAAATCAGCACTAATTGCTTGCTCATATTCAGCTTCTCTACACTGACAGCTAGATGCCAGATTTTATTATTCTTGTAATATTACTCTAGAGATGTATTTTTACATACTGGATGAGAGAGGTGGATATCAGACGAATAACAATCAGTATCACTGGTTTTATAAGACACTTGCACTGATCAGTACTACTTTCTTAACCTGCAAAACCGCAACATTTTAAACAATCCTGCAATACAGGAGATGGCTGTTCAGAAAGTACTGACTCCATCTGTCTTAAGTATAGAAACTTAAATAAGATAAACTCTGAACATCAGGTACCTAGCTGTAAAAAGAGGATAAGGTAATAGTGGGTCAAAGAAAAACCCTTCAGGCTTTAGCTCTGTTGTATTTATACCATTGAATGTTTCTTTACTTTATTCTTTTAAAAGTGCTCAATGTTTTATAACAGCTGTAAAAGTAATTTGACTTCAGCTCTTCCAAGTGCACACAAAAGCCTTCCAGCAATACAGCACCCCTAAACACCATGTCCCTCTATATGTATCATCTTCAACAAACCATATACATTTGGGTTTCTGGGTAACAGTTTAAATTTGACAGAACCCTGTACTCTGGTTTGTTAACATCAGGCCCTTAAAATAAATAAGAATAAATTCTCACTGTTCCAGATCTTGTTGTCAGTCTACCATTAAAATAACTCATGTTACGTGAAAATATTTGCAGACTAATTTTATCAAGATCAATTTTATTAAGTCATATTGGAATGTGGATTAAAATAGTGAGATATTTCTCTGGTGTAGGTCTTGACAAGCATAAAGTAGATAATTGGTGCTATCAGATATTTTCCAAATTCACTTTATGGTGAGAATTTTGAATTGTTGCATATTTACAAATTACCTACCAAGAAAATAATTCTTTTCCTCCATTCCCTTTGATTCTATCTAATCAATTCCTTGTAAAGAAAAGCCATTTATTTTTCCAGGTCCTGTTGGATAAAAAATGTCTCCAAAGTAATAAAATTTGAGCCTTGGGTTATTGCAGAACTTTATCGAGTGAAAAGCTTTTAATCAAGAATGCATTTTGCTCAGCTTCATCAAGATAGCTATATCCCAGCTGCAGAATTACAGCATGTAGTGTCCCTGCTACACATTTGGGCATGAGTTAGGTTGAGAATTTAAATTTACAGCCTATATAGAAATACATTCTTGTCTGTCTGGCCACTTGAATGAGTGTTGGTTATCATCTTGTGAATCTGCTTTTGACTCAGGAAGACTTTCAAAGTCACCCCCTGATTTTGCCTTTTTTAAAAACTAACATATCCTGACAGTGACACACAGCTAAAAAACCATATCTAGATTGAATGTGAGAGAAAAGAACATTTGCTTATTTGGATCAGTGACATTTCCATGGTCATTGGGAGATTTGGAAGCAGGAGTGCACTACAGCTCCAAATAATACACCATCTTGATTGTCGAGGACATGCATGTTCTATTTTGCCAAATTGTTACAAGTGCCTTCAACAATTCTCAACAGCATAAATCCCAGATAGATGTTTTTCTTGCTGGCTACTGGAGGCAAAAAGACTGTAATCAAAATGGCTTCCTTGACCTGAAAGTGATATTTTGATGACAGTGGATTCCAAAACATCTTGCAACTACCTTAATAAAGTAGGTAAAAAAAGACTACATCAGACCTGAATCTGTACTGACTATCTGTAAGCCACAGACAGCTACTAACAAAGAGCTCTAAAAGGTTTGTGCACCTCTTGTCTCAGTCAAATGCATACCTTACATATTGTTTAAACGGTGTTTTTCTTTTTTTTTTTTTTCTTTTAATGAAATGTTTTTAAGCAGTCTGACAGTGCCATTAATACTGAAATTATATTGTATGCAGTTTAAGGTATTTCTTAAATTTCAATACTTCACTAACCTAGGACATCATCATCATCTTTCTGTTAAAAAGGGTATATGTTATGTTAAAAGCCCATTATGTTCTTACGTAAATCTTTTGGTGTAATAACAATGGTTACCTTTTCTTTGGCTTTGGGCCCTTAATTTCTCTAGCAGATTATTAATAGAATTGCAAAATCATATCCCTCTACAGAGAAAAAAATTGAAAGTGTAATGTATTGGTGACTTTGCAGTACACATACAATGGAACTATAATAAAATGTGTCATCTCAGTCTGCAGCCAAGTTACTTTGTATTACCACTGTAGTAAGAGACAGAGACAGTTCCTGTGGTGTAAGAGCATGAAAACCAGCCTGTGTTTTCACACAGTGTACTGCTTTTGAAATATCATCTCAAAGAAGTGATCCATAGAGTATTTTCTGCTGTTTTGTGCAATGTTATCTCATAAAATGCTGGCATGCTTCCTGGATTTCAGCTGCTGAACTGCGTTTTAGGATAGCTTAAGCAACATAGAATACTTTCTTAATATTATTTTCTATGTTAAAAATTTCTTAGCCATTAT
The DNA here is from genome assembly GCA_013399435.1 of Arenaria interpres. Taxonomy (NCBI): domain Eukaryota; kingdom Metazoa; phylum Chordata; class Aves; order Charadriiformes; family Scolopacidae; genus Arenaria; species Arenaria interpres. The sequence goes on along the minus strand of VXAK01005170.1, from coordinate 9,390 downwards.
GAAGATGCAAATAGGAGTAGGAGTGTCCATGAAGTAGTCTCCCTTTTGGAATCTGAACTGTAAAAAAAAGCATTTGCAGTTCACCACTACCATATTTATAGTACATGAAATTTTTCTTTCTTATTTAAAAAAACCCTTCAGCCCATCCATTGTGGAGTGTTCTTTATAAAATAGTCTAATCCACCAAAATAAATGTATTGAAAATGCTTCTTTTCTTCTAGAACACAGAAGCCTCAGAAGAAGTTATTGGTAAAATGCTTAAAGAAATAAATCACCTGATTCACTATATTATAGTTATCAGACTTGTTAAAAGGATAAATGATTCATCCTAATGCACACCATTTCAGGTTATGAGTATGCTTTGGAAAGTGTTCATGTTGACTTCTAATTCTGTAGTTGTCAAAGTAGAGATTTACCCAGATATAACATCAACTATTATTCTTGGGAGCAAGGAAATTCTGCACCCCAATTTTAGCTCTGCTAGTGGTTATGCCATTTATTTTGAATGACAACATGCAGCAATTTAGCTGGTAATATATAACATGACTGCAGCTTTTCAGCCTTTTAACTAATGAACAGCGATCATGGTATATTTTCAGCCTAAGTAGTTTTGTTTCTTTGGATTCTGTGTGGCCACTATGTTTCCTGGAGTAATATTCATCCCAAAGTTTGAGTATCTGTAGAATGCAATTATTCCTTACGGCAAGAAGTTGTAACATTGCACCCAAATTAAATTTCCTCCAGTGTTCTGGTGCTTTCAGGTCAGGGCAAAGTACCACTTCGTCACCTTACAAGGGGACTGAACCTAAATGTTGGTAGGTGTTTTCATTCTTTTTCTTAAAACAGCAAATGAACCTCGTCATGATACCATGGGTTTTAAAATAATGCTAAGGACTAGAAAGAGATTTTTTCTCCTTTCTTATATAGTAGTAAGTGTATTTCAGTGAAGCATATTGCTTTTGAGACCATTCTACATCTTAATACAACCTAAAACATATCATTGTGGGATTTAATGTTTAGCAGGAATGAAGTAAAAGTTGTATCTGTCTTGTTTTAGGACCACGCATAATGCCTGTAAATCAATAAAATGAGGCTAGTCATCCTATTGACAGCTCTGAATAGCTCTTTTATTGTACTAGATGGTATGCTCTGTGCCAGGAGGGGAGGGGATGTAGCGTAGAGAGGGAAAGGGCATAGGAAGGAGAAGCTTGGCTTCCAGATGTCATAACAGTGGTCCTGACTTTGTAATCAAAATCCCTTCATTCCTCTTATTTTTTACACTTTTCAGTAAACTAAGCAGAACAGGCATTAGTTCAGATTATTTTACGTCATGTTTGATCTTTTTAATCCAGATGTGTTTATTTCAGGTTTTGGGTTGTTTTCAATGTAGCAGCCAGCCATGACAGCTTAGATAAAATCCAAACCATCTGTTAAAATCTCTGCCTAAAACACCATAGATTAAAAAGCAACTAGCAGTAAATCAGAAAAAAAACAGGTTGAGCCCTCTAAATGACAGGCTAATATATGTAGTTTTACGTGAGTATAGTGTGGGGTTTTTATTATTGAAACCTTGAGAGACAAACACACATATCGTTCATATCCTTCATCTATCATTTAAAGTTTGTTGTCATTGAATCATCTTTCACATACAGATTCTAAGATTCCACAAGCAATTTTATTTTAGTTGAAACTGATGCTCTTCATTTGGTTTCCCGCCTAGTTTCTTGAGGAAACCAGGCCTATGAAATTGTGTTATCGGCCTGCGTGTCTCATTTTTGATCTCTTCGCCACCATCAGCCAAATCTGACATAAGGCAAGGAACTCAATAATGTGAATTTTCCAAGGCCTGTAGAGAGGGAAATGCAACATGTATTTCCCTCTGCCCAAAGGTATAGCTCAGCTCAGTCCTGGGACGCAGCTGAGACACAGTGCATGTTGCAGCCACCTTCCCAGGCAGGTAGGGAAAGAGACGGGAATGAGGAGAAAAGGGACAGGCATCCTTTAGAAGCTACTTGTTTCTGGTTTCTCTACCTAGGAACATGTTTCCTAGCATCCCAAATTCTGAAGGTTGCAGTGTGACCCGTGTGAAATGGTGTGATACTATTGTACACTTCTTAAACTGCTGTATCAAGACATTGCAGTGCTTGGATGGGAATGACGACAGACTTGACTCTTCAGTGAGAATGTCCTTATCAGCCTATTTCATTATTTATTTCTATTCTTTTAGGCAAATTACATAAAATCAGTTCACATAAAAATAATAATAAAATGTATTTAAGTCTCCTATGATTTCTTGTATGAAAATATCATAAGAAAAAGCCTCAGTGGGTAGGAAATGAGAAGGGGAATGAGGACTGGAAGTTATTTATATGGTAATTTTTCTTTATCTGAAGTATATTTTAAAGTAATGAGCATTTGTAAACAGTGACTTGAGATCAGTACAGAGATATTGAGTTATACAAAGGACCATGCCCCAAATTATCTTAAATTATACTTGGAGTAGAACTGAGGACCATAGAGATAAACTGATAGTTTTTTGTGTAACTTAGGGCACAATTTTATCTATTTTTCTCTAGCAGGAGTATTCATTATAAACACAATTTTCCATAAATCATGTTGGACTTGCAGGCTACATTTATCTGATAGATAGATACATAATCCTGAAGAAAGTGGGCTATATTCCCTGAATCACAACTGAGCTGCAGTGGTGCAGTAAACTAAAATATACCACATTCTGTAAGAGCTTTCCACATGATAAGTGACAGCAATGTATGAGGCATAAAAAAAGCATTCTGACTAAACACACAGGGTCATACAGCCCCCAGTCTTCATGTAGCAACCAAGGCAAGATTCAGGGTTACAGATAACATAGTTATCTGCAAGGGGGGAGAGAAAAAGGAAGACGATGAATGCTGCCTTGTCACATCTTTATGCTGTATTAAATATTTGAAGACATTTAATCACAACATTGCAATACCAATATATTGAGGAACCCCTTTCCATCTCAAAGTCTTTGCAGCTGTAGGAAACTGTGTCAGATATCAGAAATGTTTCCCAGATGTTGAAGTCAGAGTGTCACTGATTTGTATCAAACTAGATGCCAACAATTTTCTAGAGGAAACTTGTGCCTGAATTAATTTTCTGCCAAAACTAAGTTTAACTGAAAATCCTTTGATCAATGTTATTGAACTAACTCAGCATCTGAAATGAATGCTTTGTATCTTTCAGTGGTCTGTGAGAAAATAAAATTGTGCAGCGTGAAATAGAAGTGCCAGAAGAAAACTGTACATTGTAGTGTTGCTTCCAGCAGTACAAGTAGTATAATATAAATACAGAAGTGCATTTCTCCACAGTGTTAAACAGAGAGTTTGGCCTTTCAAAGTGCAGCTAAGCTTCATCTCACTAATAATAGTTTGTCCTGTATAGCCATAACTGGCAAATCTGTATTTGCTATTACTCACTAGGAATGCAGTTGGCTTAGCAGGCCAACTGATACTGTTTTTCAAATGAGCAGCATATTCTGTTACACGGGTAGTTTATGTCTTTTGTCATGATTGACATCTGCGCCAGCTTCCCCTAGTGAGAAAGGTGGAAAAATAGAAAAAATACCTCTAGCTCCTTGAAAGATGAGGGCTCTTTTTCATCAAAGGGAAGGAATTGTGGTGACAATAGTAAATGTGGGGTGATGACTGGCAGGGGAATAACAGTTTTATTTTAATGACCATGATGCCTGCTTCTGTGGGCCTATTCATCTTGGTGGTTTATTTGCTACATGGATAGTCATTAAAGGAGATACGCCAGCAAGGGATGGAAAAAAAAAGAGAATAAGTTTAACAGAACAAAAATGATAAATTCCAATTTGGCTACACAGGTAAAGTTGGACAATCTTTTTTTTTTTTTTCTAGTTTTAAATCTAGGATCTGTGTCAGATCATTACAATCCTCTAGCCTAGAATACAGGAGGATGATTTATGAAGCCTAGAGAAACTGGAAACACAATGTCAGTGAGGGCTTGTACGGCTCATGGACTTCATCTTTCCTAACCCTAGCCTGGAATGTACGTGGCAACATAAGCAGAAGCACTGAGCTGTCAGGTGTAATCTAGGTTATGTCCAGACACGGTGCAGAGATGTTGCAGTTCTGGAGTCCTGTTGAGACTTGGGGATTATTAGTTCAGATGTAATTCTTGAATTAATGTGCATTTCCTGTGTCTAGATCTGATCTGACGTGGCATTACTTTGATCTGTGTGGATTTGCTAGTTTCGTACTCTGCAAGATCAAGCACTGAACCGGCAGCAAGAAGTCCATCAATTGGCTTGCAAAATACTCAAGGGCATAAATACTAATGCATGTCTGCATAAAGAATGGAATAAACCAGAAAACATAGGTAAGATAGTTTACATATAAAACTCACTTGTTTAAAATCTTTTCTCAGAGGACTGTGCACCTTTTGGCCAATAGACTTTTTATTTCAAAAAGTTGTTACTGTGCCTCCATATTCCAACTGCCATTCACGCCATTTTCAGGGAAAACTTCTGGAAATGCCACATCCCTGGGGACTGCAATTTATTACAGCTAAAAATCAGGTAAAAACAATCCAGAGACAAGAATGAAGACAGTCCTGGAAGAAGGTCATGGATTGCTTTCTCAAAGAGAAACTGAAAAGCAGATCTGTCATTTCAAAGGTATGTACTCTGGAGTCCTGAAGGAACAGTTTCAGAAGGGTCATCCTACCTTTTGGGCAGAGATATACCCGGGATTGGATCAGTTTGTTGGATTATTAGGAGATGATATTCAGTAGCACATGGCATTTTTATTTACTGACCCAGCTACAAGTAGAACAAGGTACTTGGGGAAAAAATTGAATCGAAGATGAAGAACAATGCCAAAATGTAGAGCTGCATTTTTCAATAGCTCTGTTGGACATTTTCATGTTCATTTTTTATTATAAAGACACACATTTCTTATTTCTGAGTGGAATTCTCATTTTGTGCAGTATTTACAGATCTTCATACAATTGTGCAGCTTTTAAGAAATTTCCATGCTTACAAATTGTGACAGAAATTAGCAAAGAAAGACAAAGCTTTGTCTGCTTAGAAGGCTTAGAAAAAAATGTTTAGCTTCAGAATTGACAAGCTTTTACTTTCTATAAACTTTAAAAATTGTCACCTTCTATAAAAGCTTGTAAGAAGTATTTATCATTTCAGCAGAGGTTATTTCATGATTTTAACTAATCAAGTTGGGAATAGAGTTCCTTTAAATTCTATTTCAATACTTACTAATTGACAAGAGGAAAACAAATATATACATGAAGAACTGTCTGCTTTGAATGGAAGAACTGCTTTAACATCGCAACTATTACTGCAAAATAAACTGAACAAAAATTGTTTACAATTAGAAAAGATATTTGTTTATCCTTTTTTTTATGACACATGTACAACCCCAGGTTGACACTGAAACAGTGCTTCAAATCATTCATCAAATTGAGCAAATTGCTAAATATTTTCAATAAGTCCTGAAAAAGGAAACACAAGCTGCATGACTTACTGTCTAACTTGTCTGAAAATGCCTTAAATAAAGCTGGTCCAGGGAGAGCTCTGGAATTTGTGAAGCCCGATAGTAGAAGATCCCTCTTCAGATATGAGTACACACATCCAGCTATCACAAAGCTTCTAATTTCATGTGTTACACCATTATTCAAATATTCTGAACCAGTTTGCCCAGCTCCTAGTAAGTACTATGTTAATGTGAAAAGAAGTGGTGATATTTCAAGATTAACCTTCACAATTAACATCATTGTATTATTATTTACAGCAATCTTTGGTAATATATACAAATGGCTGTGTTCTACTTGAAGGTCAAAATGCTCATAGAAAACTGTGTAGTAGCTAGCTCTGTATTTTTCTGACAGAGCTTGTCTTCAGAAGACTGTTTTACCACTATCAAAAGAAAAAAGCTGCAGAAAATAAAATTCTGCAATTTTTCAAATTCAAGCACACAAATGTTTGTGCAAATACTGCTCTTCCTTGGTCCAGGCATGTCAGAAGAAGACTGGCTCTTCTGTGAAGAGGTTTTGCCAGCAAATCACTGAGGGTGTATTTTCATAAGATGACTTGTGCTAAATTAACGGCTTTTCTCCACCGAAAGATGCATGACCTGTTTAGTTCTCTCCTACTTGCTCACTTTGCTTTACCCTCTCTAAGGCACTTATCTGATCACATAATAACTTTATTCAGCTCCCCAAAAGAGCAGAAAACTAGCTTGGAAATCAAGAAAGAAAAGGAAACATTTTTTGTTGGGCTGGTTATTTCAGCTCACTGTGTGATCAGAAGACTAGCAGAGGCAGTCTCCTCCCATGACTCCTCCAGCTCACTTGAGACCCCATCAGCTTTCTTCTGACGAAAACTAGCTGTGCTCTCCTATTTATCATTGTACATATCATCAGTTCTTGTCCTTTACTTATATCAGCACCGAAATAACTTTCTCTCCCAGCTGGTATTGTGACACATAATTCTTCTCTCACGCACTTTGCTCTTTATTTATTTAACATACTCCTGTCTCGGCAAATCCTTGTCAGTGCTTTCCTTATGTTTGGTTTCCAATAGTTTTATAGCTTGGTATTATTTAAAACATTAATATTTAGTCAGAAGAGATGGTAAAATGCATCTGAGCATATATTATGAATATATCCACTGAAGATTTACAGGATTTCTGACTACAACACAGGTTTAGATTAATATTAAATAAATCAGAGGCTGATTCATTTTCAAAAAAGATAACTGCTGATCTGATTGAAGAGCTTGTGTTAGAAGTTTTGGAAAGATTTTTGAAAAAAAAAGAAGAGCAAAATATAATACAACTTGCTGTTATAATACAAAGCAGACTTTCAAAAAAAAAGCAGTAACAGCTCAGTAATGGATTACTAAACTTTTCAAAGACTCCAGCTTTGGTTTGATCTTTGAACAGACATTCACACAACACTCTCCAGCAAATAATATCTAATTTCTTTTAAAACTCTAATCACTTTTTTTTTTTTTTTTTTTTGCTTTTGATACAGGAGTAGAGCTTCTTTGAAAGCCAGGATTCAATTGTTTGTGCCAAACAGAAGGGAACAGGGATTACCAACTGGACCTTGAGTCATGCTGTGGATGGTGCAGGCCAGCGAGAAGCACTGAGATAACACCATCTGGGCCCCAGAGTAACCTCAATTTTCTCTTTGCCAAGATACAGGTCAGCCTGGGTACAATAACCTGCAGTCCACCATCCCATCCTCATCACCACAGGGGCCCATTTGACCCTGGGGGAGTGGCACACAGCCAGGCCCTGTCATTATGGGGAGAAAAAGGTTTTCCTCGGAGTTGGGAGTCAGTGGGTACATTTTTGGGGCCCCATAATCTACAACTGTTTGTCAGCCAGCTGTTTGGAGTACCCTCGTGTTGCTTGGGTTGCAGGCACAGCCAGATTTTTCTTTCTTCATGTCTTGCTTTCTATGGGCTGGGACCAACAAAGCACTGCCACGATGTTTTGGAGAGCTGACTTCAAGGGAGTGATACTGGCAGATCTCCTAGCCGCTGGGACATTTGGTATACATTCTTTCTCAGAAGACTGTGACTTCCTTCATTTTTGTGGTGAGAAGGGAAGTACAATCCAGCACCATAACTGATTGAAAAATAACACGTAGGTAAAACCAAGGAACCAATATGCCTACGTAAATTTTTTGCCTTTATTCATCAGTATGTGATACTACAGAGTATACAGAGTAACTGAAGCTGTGAAATCTTCCAGGTTTATTTTTTTAAATTCCCACATGTGAAGGAAAGTTTCACATATTTTTTTTTTTTGGAACAATGCTCCTATTTATTTTAAGAAACACTTTATATTTTGAGATTCATAGCTTCAAGAAATGCAGGAATGGCCAAACTGGTGGGTTTTGCAACCTGAAAAAACAATACTTGGACTACAAGGTGAAGTTAGTTTTGCAGAAATACCTCCAATTTTAACAATTCTTGGAACACATCTTAGCCACTTAAATATGCAGCACTTTTTAACAGAGTTGCATAGATGTGTTGTGCGGGTGAAAAAGCAGAGGTAGAAAAAATTTCTTATTGGGCTTAAAAATACTGAAGGCTGATGTGTATTCAGTTTTCCTAGAAGAAATCTAAGTTCTCATCACACACAGGGAAGGAAGAGCTACTCTACTGTAGAACACTGCATTGTATCAATCTAAATTAAATTCTTTGGGTAGGTGGATTGACTAAACATGTTTCTTGGAGCTTTGAGAATATCTACGTTTTCTTGAGCCAAACAAGCCCAACGATAATTTTAAAATATATTTTGGATTAACTTAAATTTATTCAACATGTTTGTTTGAGACCAAGCAAAACATTTACAGATAGTCAGAACTTTTAAAAAGCTCGACTGCAAGTATTATTACAATGTATGTCATAGGTTATTAACATTTCCTCAGAACCTAAGTCAAACTCAATTTGCATTTTAAGTTTTTAAATATTTTATCTCTTGAATGTTATCTTAGCAATATTATTTATCATGGTTGGGTTTTGTGTGCAGACTTCTGACTGTTAATTTTTGAACAATATATTTCATTGCATTCCCAAGCTATCTGGTTCTGTACATGTTGGCACTCTCTTGCTTTCATGCTGAGAGATTAGTATATTAAATATTTTTAAAATGAGCTTTTCTCATGCCTATAGCTCTTCTCTTCACTCCTTTTAATTTGACAATAAATTTCTATGCACCAAACTTTTCAGATTCTTCCATTAATATGCAGGTTAAACAGTAGAAACAACTTAGTAAAAGAGAACTGTATGGAATATTAATTTGAGGTTTAAGTTACATTGGCCCCTTTGGTTTCATGTTTCTACAAAAATCTATCTAATTTTCTGTCTATAATCTTCCTTCTGAGAATCCATTTCCAAGTCCCTCTTATGGACTACCAGCTGTAACTATTCAGAATAAAAGAAAATTATGTACAAAAACCCGGAACAACCTGGGACAGTGTGCTTGTAGAGCAATAATGGATGATAGTTATTAAACAGATTATATCTGTCAATTCAATATCAGAGGATTGATTCTAGTGTTGCTGAAAGCTGTCTTCTCTTTTAAATCATAACACTTTTCTG
>VXAK01005169.1:289-14638 GCA_013399435.1 Arenaria interpres | reverse complement strand
GTGTGTGTGTGTGGGTTGTACCTCAGCGTTAGTTTTACTGTATTATTTACATAATTATTATTTTATTTTTTAAAGGCTGTTAGCTTGAGCTTTGCATGTGTGGCATCGTGCCAGCAAAAAATAGTGAGGAAGAGTAATTCCGGTAGCGCTAAAAATATTTCCGTTTCAAAGTAGCTTCTGAATAGTGATTCCTTCATTGGTTTTTTGGTGGTTTGTTGTTGTTTTTTTTCCTTACAGTATGTAGTCTGGCCTCTTTTTTTTCATTACGGTATGTATTTTACCCTCTTTTGATTTTTTTGATATAACTCATGTCTAGAGATGTTATGATTTTTTTCAATTATAACGTTTCGGGTGCATCGTGCCTAGAACATGGCTGCTGGACGCCTGCCCTTAAACTTGCCGCGCGTATCGTAGCCACAGACACGGACGCCCTGGGACACGTTTCTGCCTGGCGAGGGGAAGAGCGGGGTCCAGCCCAGCTTCTCCTCCCCCCTTCCCCTCTGTTTGCTTTTTGAAGGCTTGTCTCCTCTGGGGATATTTATTTGCATGATTAGCTCTAGCGGTGTAATTATACAGGTAAATTTGTCCTAATAGCCAAACCTTGGGTCTAGATAAGAATTCCTTAAGGATTACTGGCCACATCCTCGTGGAACTTCTGAGAAGTTGTGCAGCTGGGGGTGTGTGCTGAGAGGAGAGCCTGTCGTGGCCGGGCCTGTCTTTTGTGGTAAATCATTTTTTAGAAACAGTTGAGCTGTAGGAAATACGTACTAATCCTTTCGCTTCTAGGTTGGATGTTGTAAAATGGTTCTAGGTTCAGCCCGTGAGCCACCTCCATCCACCCTCGGGTCTCCGGGACCCAGCCGATGGCTGCAAACCCAGCTTCTGCTCAGCAGGTGTCCGCAGGACAGGGGACAACTTTTGTGGGCAGACTGAGCAGTGATAATACCGAATTGTGCTTTCGAGGCTGAGGGCTCTGCGACCCTCGATTTAGTCCCATCAAAGAGGATTAAGACCTTGGTAGCTTTGTTCCTTCCCGTAATTTGAGGAGTGGCTCAGGGCCGCTGGAATGTCATTCTTCTTTCCCACTTGAAAGATAAGAACTTGAAATGCTGTCGGATAATACAAATAGCCAGTGTGCTCTGTCCGTGGAGAGGAGCATCTGAGGGCAGAGACAGACAGACAGACCTCCGTGTCCTTTGTGTGAGCGAGTGACTGGCACCTCCGTCGCCCCTGGACGGATGGCGTGTGTTGCAGGATCCCAGCTCCCTCCCCAAACACTCCCGACGGTGTTCCTGTGGAGCTGTTAGCTGTCATCATCTTTATTTAATTTTTGTTGTTAAATACCATAATTTTTTTTGAAATAGAGCTCTTGTCAAATGAGCCCAAGACTAGGTATTCATGAAACTTGCTGGTGTCAGAATTTTGTTGCTTTCCCCAAACCTCCCCTTGCCCAAAAGCAAGTCTGTGGTGGGAGTTTCATTTTTTTTGAGAAGACCGTTCTGACCCATCAATAAAGCTCGTTGCCAGGACTCGGAGCTTGCAGGTTTTGTTTTGGAAGAAAACTCGTGTATGCCCTGGCACGTCAGGTTTTGTTAATTATCTGTCCATAAAATGGAGACTGTACTTACCTACGTGAGTTTGAAAGTCCTATTTCTTCTGACCAGCGGGGATGAAGCACACAGACATGGTGATGTTACTGCCGTATCCTTGGTATTTCAGCTATTGCCTAAGTCCCTTATTTCAGTCATTTTTTGCTGCTGTTTGTGTTCTCTCCTTTTGCCAGTGGCCCCTGGCTGTTTTCCTCCTCTCACACAGCCGGCGTTACCTTCTTTCTACATCCACAACTCTTATTTTGCCGTCTTCTCTAAGCTGCCATTTCCTCCACTTGTCAGTCATTTTCTGCTTGTGATTCAAGCTGTGTATCTGTCTGCGTCTCCCTGGCCGTACAGTTCTCATTATAAGCCACAGTTCTCATTACAAACAGTCTGAAGAGCCCTTTTCTGGCATTTTTCTTTACTTTCACTGCTGAGCTCTGTACTGTGTACCTTCAGGAAGTCAACGATTAACCTTCTTAAATTGGTCACTAAACCAGTTTCTGATCATTAAACTGTTACTGAGACTTTTTATGCTCCTTGAGTAAAGCCTTTCTGTAAACTGCGTGTGTTTGCGTGTTGGCAGTACAGTACACGGCAGAATTTGATTTCTCATGGAACTTGGACTGAAGTCCTATAAAACTGAATCATTTTCCTTTTACCTTCCTCTCCCAGGTTCTCATGCTGAGCAGCAGTAACCAGAATAGCATTGTGTCCTTGATTCTAATATTGTATGTTTTATTGGAGTCTGTATGATTAAGATTATAACGTCAGGACTTTGACTTGTAAAAGCCAGAAGGTTTTAAAAATGGCCAAGCCAGAACCAAGCCTTGCATATGAGCGTGTGCTCTTTCCCATGGCACAGGCTCACTTGGCAAACAGGGCTGACTTTTTAAAGTTTGGCAGCAAAATGTCTATTTTCAACCAGAGGTTACGTTTACTTTCATTTTACAACTGGGGATGGTTTAAGTTGTGTTTTTCCCTTTTTACGTAAGTCAGAATTTAGGGTTCATTGAACCAGTGAAAAATAAATGTCTTTCCTCGCCTCATTTATATTTCTTGGCTTATAACTTTTCTACCCTTTTCTGGTTCTTCTTTTTTTTTTTTTGTTTTGTTTTAAACTCTTAGCATTTAAAAAAAGTAGTTGGAACTTGTTTGTCTGTTTCTGCGGAAATTTTTCTTTAAGTGTTAAATTAAAATCTACTGGGCTGTTCCAGGAGCATCAGCTGACACTGCTCAGGTGCTTGTGTTAAATCCACCACAGACACGTTGAACTACAACAGGCGTTTGTTGGGAAGGGCTGTTAAGTATCTGGAAACTTTGTGTACACAGATTGAGTAATGTCTGAGCCACAAATTTTCCTTTTTTTAACTCTACTTTTTATCGTAAGTTTTCTGTCTTTAACAAGAGTTACAGTGAGGAATTTGGGTGTCTGAAATTCAGTATCAATTTGATCCTTGGAATTTACTATGACTCTGACCAAATTACTTCCCTTCCTTGGCTTTGTTTCATGGGTAGGACTGAAATGTTCGCTGTTTATGTAGCTCTTGGGGATGTTGAAGTGCTTCGTTATGCTTTGAAAAGTGTTTTTAGAGGTGAAAAGAAACGTTTCATGCAAGTAGGAGGCATTTTGCTTTGTTCTGTTCTTGCAAGTCCCTGGGCTCTCAGGGTTTTGTTAATAACCTGCTTCCTGACGGACTCCATTATCAGAATAAGGTGAGGAAAGAAGCTCCTTTTCAGCAGGTGACGTTCTTGCCCTCCTCCTGTGCTGCGCAGTGTCTTCTGTCTGTGCCCTTGGCATGTGCAAAGGGCCAAGCCATTTTCCTGCCACGCTTTCTGCTTCCAGACTCTAGGAAAATGTTTTTTTTTTTTTTTTTTTTAATCAGTAAATATATTTATGGGATAAAATAGCTCAGAAAACTGTGATGAGCTACTGAGCGGTTTGAGCTGATTCACTTTTATCTCCCACTTGGGTGCTTTCTCCTGGAGCAGTCTTGGGGGAGGCGATGTGTTTGTGCACATCTGGCTGCTGATCTTTCGGTTGTATTTGGTTGCGGTAGATTGAAGGGTCCTAGCTGATATTTTCATCAACGTTCTTCCTCCATAAGTCTCTTCCCCTGTTCTCTGAAGAAAACTGGTGGCATTTACTATGAGTCAGTTGACCTTGGTTTATTTTTTTTAACGCCCAGGAGCCAGCCCTGCCGGCCCTTCTGCTGCTGCAGAGGTTTTTGGCTCCACAGTTTCATCCCACAGGGTCTCGATACGCTTCTTAAAAGGATGAACTGAAGCAGCTGCAGGTACTGGCACCTCTTTGTGTCCACAGAGAGCAGTACGGTAAAGTAAGTCTTCCTATTAAATTAGTAGGAAACCCCTCTTTTCCTCCCAACCGTGTGTTTTATGATAAAAATATTATGTTGTGAAGTTCTAACAGTTTTAATGCAAAAAAGTAATCATGATTAGCCTTCCCCAATTCCTGAAAGAAACTGACTGTAAAAACTGTGATAGTAGAAACGAGTAGTTCATTTCAGGGCAAAAAAGGGCAGCCTTTTTGGTGAGTTCAAAAACTTCTGTTTAATTTTAATTTTTGTTCTGTTTTCTTTCACTTAAAAGAAAGGAGGGGGAGGCAATAATTGCTGCTGCTCTGAGAACCTGCAGAGGCTTTATTTTCACTTGTAAGATCAAGTGAGGTTACTTTCGCCAGTTCTGTTCAATGGGCTGGTGATATTAGGGATACGTATAATTATTCTTAATAATTAGTCTTTATAATGTTTTGACAGACCATTTTGAATATTCTAAACTTGGATAAGCAGCCTCACAGCAAACACAATTGTGAACTATTTTGCTCTACTATTTTTAGTGGTTTAGGTGTTAGACGTCAAGTTTGGTTTGAGGAGTAGAAAACCAGATTAAAGATATTTTTGGTACCTGCTGCTGTTTAGTGCTCTTAAATGAGAAGCACTTTAGTTTGAGATCAACACTCTTTCTTTGTTTGCATGTTATTTATGGATGGTTTGGTAGGAAAATCACAGTTCGGTTGATTTGTGTTTATGAGTGTTTTTCTGGCACGCAACGTTATTTTCATTCAAAGCGGTTAACCCTGATGTGACCCATTTCCTAACTCACATTGTGCTGTAGTAATGGGACATCTTTGAAAACGTAATTGATTTATAAATAAACTGAACTACACAGTTAAGATTAAACGCTATTATGTGCAATAAGAGGTTCAGGCTTAGAAAACATGAGAGGTCTTAATGGAGTGTTGGAATAGGTTAGTGCTGGCCTTCTGCCCTTCTCTTCCACCCACAATTTTCTTCCTTAAGGTATTTCAGTGGGGTTTTTTATTATTTAACCCCCTCCCAAATATTTTTCTCCTCTAGACTGTGACTATCTTACATGCACAACATGGAGGAGAAATATTTGTAAGGAAACTACATGATTTTAAGCTTTTTGGTGGAAAGACTAGTCAACATTATGGCAAGAAACATGTAAAAATTATGTCAGATGTTTACTTTGATCCCTTTAAAAATATTTTTCTTTCCTTTTGGCAACTACAATTTTACTTTTAATACCTACCTGTACAGCATGCTTTTTTTTTTTTTTTTTTAATTGTTGTAAGGAATTCAGTTCCTTTTATATTAAGCCCTGAAATGGGAACTTAATCTGCTGTGACTCATTCCATTGACTTTTTGGTCTTTGCAATAGACTTCAAGATTTTCCTTATTTGTAACTTATTATTGAAAAACTCATAGGTCCATTTCAGAAGTTAGCTTTTCTATACCGTTTCATGTACAAATAAGGAGGATTTAAAAATGTTGCTTCTTTGAGGTTACTGCATTCACTCACTCTTGAGCTATTGTGAAGGAAGACTGCCCTAAATTGTAGAGTAAGTGGCTATTTCCTTGCGTTTTAGATGGTTACCCAATTCTGTCTTTGCCAGGGACTCTGACATATTAACTCTCGTGTATTTCCATCCGTTAACATTTTTATCTTTTTAACTGTTAAACAGAATTTCTGGGGTTTGTAGGGCCTGATTGAAGAGCACAATCTCCCTCCAGGGCTGGTCGAGCGTTTCCCGATGAGGACCGTCGGCTGTAACTGCCTGTACGTGGTGTTTTGTCTTGACGTATACACACCTCGATACTGGGCAATTACTTTGGAGCTGGTGGCCGATGTTCCAGGCTGGCAGTTTTCATTCTTCCCGTTGCGCTTGAGCTGCTCGTTAGGCTGACTGGGGCGATTTTTATTGCACAAGTATTAAAAGGCTTAGCCGGAGTGGAGCGAGGCAGGCGGCGGTTATTAGAGCCGCTTTCTAAATTATTTATTTAGCTAAAAAGTGAAATCTGATCTTGCTTTCCTGAACCTGCCGGGAGGTAATAGCGTTCGGTTTCTTTTTTTAACTGTGTGAAAAAGAAGTAAAAATGTAAATTATAGTCTTTAGGTTATTCATTTACGCAGAGGAAGTTGTTAGTTATAATCAGAGCCGGTCGAAGAATAGCGTTTGTGTTGTGTTTATAACAGGTCCTAACAGAACGGAGGGGCTGAAATGTGTGGGCCATTAACTGAACCCCTAAAATCCAGTGGGAATGTATATTTTGATTTGCGTGCACTGCTCTGTTTCACAAGTTCTTTGATAACGAGTGTTATTTAAGCACTTTATTTCATAAAATACTGGTAGTTCTTCAGGCAGCAGTGTGGAAACATTCTTCTTCCTTCTGGTCTGCACTAACCGTGTCCAATTGCTATTTTCATGTCAGCTCTAGTATTGAAATCCTCAGTTGTTCCCTTTTCTCTCATAAATGCTCAAAAGGCATATTACACTTCGGAAATTGCAGCTTATAGCATTTTTCTAATTGCTTTCAAAGCCGTTGAGTTATGCGAGCACATTAAGCAACTGGCACTTAAAAGCTGGTGATCTCTTACATAAAAATATTAGCCCAAATATTGTCATATGTATGCTTTTCAGCACATCCAGTTTTATGGCTGATTTTAGACCCTGTGGTAAACAAGTACAGCTAATGGAGCTGTTGGAAGCCCCTCGAAAAAGGGATCACAGGACTGTATATGCTGAGGGTGACATTCAGCTTTGATTAAATGCTGTAATAAAGCCCGCATCTGTGTTGTTATTTTCAAAAGGCAATTCAGAAGGGAGCACCGAATACAACTCTGCTCTTGGTTTATCTTTTGATCGTTTTCCATCTCAACGTGTGTCTCCGATGTTTCGAGATGGAGCGTTTGGGATCTTTAACTAGGGCTCATTTAAGAAATCTTCTGCCAGTGATGGGAGGCAAAACATACAGAAGTGTGGATCGTACCCAGCATGATCCCTACCAACACCAGTTCTCCCTTTCCCTCTCACTCCTGCCTTCTCCTGACACCTTTTTTTGACCAGACATCTGGTCCTGGGCAAAGATGGAAGTTCTGGTAAGGTGTACATTTATCATCACCTTTTCTTTCCTCTCTTCTCCTTCTCTCCATCCTTTCTCTGCGTCGTGCTGTTCACCCTCAGAAACACTCTATATTTTTGTGAAGAGGTTTGCAGCACCCCATCATTCCTGCTGGCCTTTCCTGGACTTCGCAGAGTGGATGAAAATTGGTTGATGGTGCAAAATAGTAACCCCGAGCCGTGATGTTGTGCTCCAGAGTGAGTGCTGTTGCAGCAGCTTTCACCGAGGAGAGCAAGTAGGTGTGTGAGGAGGAGACGGGGAAAGTCAGGGTGCACGGCTCGGTGTTGTGTTGTTGCCACAGGAGCTTGGTTCTCTTCTCAGTGAGTTGAATTTCCCCTCTCTGGGAGAGTTTTTCAAGTTTTTTGAATATTCCTTCTGTTAAGAGGAACAGAAGCTCTTCCGCCAGTAAAATCCTGAGCGTACACAAGAAAGCTGTGACCACTGTACACTGTGGGATCTGAAAAAGACTTTGTCTGAAAGCTTGTCCTTTTGCCTTCTCTTGCTTTCGTTTAAATCAATAGATCAGATCAAAGATCACCCTCTCCCTTGCCCTCTTTCTCAAACTCTGCCCCTCTCTCATCTTCGGGCTTCCCACTCTCCAGCCCTGCTACGTATGGATTGTAAACGAAGTGTGCTGCTAATAAGAGTCAATGGGAATCGCCCAGACCTGCAGGGAGCCGAGTCCCTGACTTAATTAAATGTTATCAGATCTGTACGAATGCTCAAACATTACCCATTGCAGCCCTGAATTCTTTAGATGCCAGCCCTGAAGTTTGCCTTTTCCTACAAATTTTGGGGATAAGCAACACATTGCTAGGAAGAGTTACTGCCTTTGTAGTTCAGTTGGTGTTGAAAGCCTTTCCAACCAGGATTTTAGGTAAGACAAAGGGAAGAGGTTTGCTTGAAGCTCCTTCCTTGCAGAGCTCCTGAAGTCCATGCCGCAGGGCTGCCCTTTAACACTGGACTGTTTGCTTGTTGTTGTGAGTGGAGGTGGAGGAGCTGATACAGTAAACTGAGTTTGGCTCTTTCTGCTCTGCTAATGAAAAGAAAATTCAGGAGGGGAATCAGAGAAAATATTATATTTTGGAGAAAAAGTCATGATTTGCTGTGACATACCTTAGATTAGGACAAGTACATTGCCTCAGCATTTGGAAGGTCCTCTCTTTGTTTACAGGCTATAGCAAAAGCTCTCCAGATCCTGCAAGAACTAAAAAAAAAAGGGATTCTTCCAGCCTCCACCCTAGTGCAGGTGTTGGATGTTTCTGACCACAGGATTCTTGATGCAGAAGCCTAAAATGATGTAAGCTGCTTTTCGGATCCCGTTTTGAAGGTCTGGTCCCTCGGGGCTAAGGACAGGGTAAAAGGGGAGTTTTAAGGTTTCAGCCTCCGCTTTAAAAGTATGTGTGAGGATGTACAAAGTTTGAATTAAAGCGTAGCAGTGTGTATCCTGCCTAGGTGTTTGGGGAAAGAAAAGAACTGGGTTTGCTGCTTATCAGCGATATCGGGCTGTGCTAGAAGTTGTCCTCATTTCTTAAAATCTGTTCCTTGATGGCAGTTTCAGGCACTGAGATGGTGAAGTCAAGTGTGTTTTGATTTGTGCTTAATTTCAGGCACACTGACTCTGTGTTCAGTGAACAGTAGAGAGCCATATAATTGAATCTCAATTTAGTATGATTCCTTTTTTTTTTGGGTCAAATTTTTGTCTTATATGATCTACCAACCCCCACCCCGTAACACACAGCCCGGTCATTGTTGTGAAATTCTTTGTTTTCAGGTGAACAATCAGAATAATGTTCAACATAAACCTGTTGGAGAACCTGAAGGTTTACATCAGCAGTCGACCTCCGCTTGTGGTCTTTATGATCAGCGTGAGCGCTATGGCAATAGCTTTTCTGACACTGGGTTATTTCTTCAAAATCAAGGAGATCAAGTCACCAGAAATGACAGAGGTAGGTACAAAAAGTTCCTGAGCTGAATGGTGAGAATGCTAAGTTGAAAAACATACCCAAAGCTAATGAGGTTTTTTTCCCCCAAAAAAGCTAATGAGCGTGGTTTTTCCCCCCCTCAAAAAAGCTAATGAGCACGGGGTTTTTCTCCCCAAAAAAGCTAATGACTTTTTTTTTTTTTCCCCCTCATGGAAGTGTCCAGTCTTATGGGAGATTTTCTTCACTTATACTCGCCTCTAATTTTATAAGGAAAGAGGCTATTGGTGCGAATGTTTGAATAGTCTTTGTTTTATTTCGAGGATGAGGGCGAATCATCTGACTTGCATCTTCCCTACTATGGCTGGAAGCCTTTCTTTTTCTTGCTTTGCTGTGTCAGCTCGTTTGCTTGTGAAACTTCTTACCTAGTAGTACTGTTCTGTAACGAGGGAAGCTTTGCTAGAAACTGCTCAGCCCCTGAGCGTGGTGAGAACGGACCAAGTCAGTATGTGCCTTCTGTAGGTTAGAGGAGGATATTCTCCTCTGCGCTGAGCAGCGATCAGGCGGTGACTGGGACTGAACACATCAAACTTGTGCAAACAACTCGCCCCCTTGTTTAGATAGCCACGACAGTGTTTGTGCTTGCTTTTTGAGCCATGTAATTTTTGTTAAATGGCTTGGAACTGCCGGCGGGCTGGTGCATATCAAGGTCCGCAGCGCTCTAGAGAAGCGGCAGCCAACAGTTAACTTGCTAATCTGGCTGAAATCTTCACCTTTGTTTTAAGGACTGGAATACCTTCCTCCTGAGGTTTAATGATTTGGACTTCTGTATATCTGAGAATGAAACCTTAAAGCATCTCATCAACGATACCACCACTCCAGAAAGTACGGTGACAAGCGGACAGGCGAGATCTTCTACACAGTCTCCACAGGCTCTTGAGGACTCTGGTCCAATAAACATCTCTGTTACAATCACACTGACGCTGGACCCACTCAGACCGTTTGGTGGATATTCCCGCAATGTCACACATCTAAGTTCCACAATTTTTGGACACCAAATTGGACTCTCAGGTATGCAAGACTTGGCCTTTATAAATTTGAGTGGTAACTATATAATCAAATAAAAATTTACCAGCTTATTATTGGTGAGATAAATCTTTTGCTTAGAACACATACGTGTTTCCAGATTTGTTGTGAATTTGTACATTTCCTATGTAAAGCCCTTCACTTGTTTGCTGGAAAAACTTCCCTGCATTCAGAACGGAAAAAAAACTGCATGTTTGCAAGATTAGGCTTTTCTCTTTTAAATGATTAACCTAATGACAATGGAAGGTAATTTTTAAGCCAACAAAATTCCAAGTAGTGAAAGCTTCAACAGTGACTTCCTTCAGTTCTGTCTTGATACATCTTCAAGTCCTTAACTCACATGTTAAAGGCATTAATGTTTATGCATTAGTGATCAAGTAGCTTGTTGTCTTAAAAAAAAAAAAAAGTTTATCTAATATTCGTACATGAATAATCTTTAATGTTGCAAACAGCATCAAATAAGATAGTTACAATTTCTGTGGTGTGAAGAGACTGATCTGCTGCGTGGCTGCCCTGCCAGTAAGTTTTGACAGGAGATTGTAGGAAATTAGTGGAAATTGATAAGAGAACCTAATTTAATTTTAGCTTTTAGCCAGGGCTGCATTTTATAATAATGCCTGAAGGTTTCTTGAACCTGAAAGACCTGTGAAGAGACATTTACCGTAGCTGTAAATCTCTATTACTGTATTTTGTTGCTGCTTTAAGAGCTATCAAATGCAAGTTCCATTTCCAGCAGCCTGGGTTTATTTTCAGTATAAATATATCCACATGGAGTTAACATCAACTACTTAATCTGCAGTTCAATGTCTGTTAGTACCTTTTTGTCTACACAAATATCTCAAATTTGAAAAGTAAGTGTCAGGAAAAGGAAATGTGGAACAAAGTCTTTGGGAGGAGAAAGGCTAAAGATCTGATTTTACTTTCTAATGAAGTTCTGTGAACATGCATGATTTCACTTATAAATAGTGAGGTTTTAATTTCTGAAAGAAGCCTAATCACCCCACTTCTGCTGGGGGTGGGAGAGATTAGAAAGAGCAGCACCTGGGGATTTTGTGGTTTGGTTTTTAACTTCCTTTTTGCTCTCTTTGTTAATATTGAAGATCCTGGATGACTTCGAAGGTCAGGGTGATGGTTCGTGTTGTTCTTATCCTAGTGATTGTTGCTCAGATACTTTTGTGGACAAAAACCAGCTTTCTTTCTCTCTCTCTCAAAGGCAGAGAATCCCACGAGGAAATAAATATTACCTTCACCCTGCCGGCTGCCTGGAATTCAGACGACTGTGTTCTTCATGGCCACTGCGAGCAGGTCGTGTTCACAACCTGCATGACTGTGACAGCAGCCAGCAATGTATTTCCCGTCACAGTGTAAGTGCATTTCAAACACTCCTTCATAGAGTGGTTACTGGGTGATTAATTCCTCAGCTGGTTCTCTGAGGTTGTTTCTTTTTGATGAACGTGGAAATTGTGTACCTGCCTGCCTTCCCCCACACTGAAAACCCTCTCTCTCGTCTTAAGACTTTTGCTGTCTTTTAGCAACGCTAGATTTTTCTATGGGTGTTTTGAACTATAATCCCTACCTGCCTTTGGACATGCTACGATTCTATGCTACCTGTGATTTAAACTTCACTAGGAGCAAAAGGATCTGTGAATATTTAAGAAAGATACCCTATAATTTAGTTTCACTGCCTTGTGTGAAAGCTGAGGCTTGACACTAAGGTTCTTATCCTCTTCCCTGCTGAGAGATCAGCGTAAGCCAAATGCTGCTTTGCTGCCATGTCCCAGCAGGTACAGACCTTTCATCAAAATAGTTTCCCTTTGTCTTCTCTAGACTCTCCGACACTATTCAATATACCCTGGAGAACCACCGGTTAGATTCACATGGCTCTGTGAAGCCTTATGAAAACTAGTGTTTTTCTAATTCACCTGTGGGATGTTGACTTACTGGAACAACATGCAGTTAAAGGCTAATCTTAGTATAAGAAGTGTTTTTTTTATACACCCTTACGGTTAAGCTTTGGGGTTTTTTGTTGTTGTTTTGGGAGGTCCAAAATAAAACCGTGCTGCTGTTGAAGAGACTGGGCTTGACTCAGTTCTGAAAGTTTTCCTTACTGAATGTGGAGAATGGCAATTGAAGTGCTAATTATTTCTGGTTTTCTGCAGTCAACCACCACATTGTGTTCCCGAGACATACAGCAATGCTACGCTTTGGTACAAGATCTTTACCACAGCAAGGGACTCTAACACAAAATATGCACAAGATTATAACCCTTTCTGGTGTTACAAAGGAGCAATCGGAAAAGTGTATCATGCTTTAAACCCCAAACTAACTGTTATAGTTCCAGATGTAAGTGCCACGATGTTTTTGTGTGTTATATTGAATAAATGCCTTGCTCTGGTTTAGTTGAATGTATTTCTGTTCATGTCCTAAAATAGTCATATTCGGTGCTGGGTTATTACATAGTGCAGGGGTTGAGGTGGAGTTTCCTGGTGGGCATGATGGTCTTCATGTAATCACGTGCCTCACAGCTTTTGATAATTATTTGAAATCGTTTGACAGAAGAATCTGTCAGTATATAGAAAGAGATCTCTAGTACAAATCTTTAACACGAGGAAGATTTTGGCTCTTTTTGTGCCACAATTAGGAATGGCTTTCATTACTACGCAGCTGCACAAAGCGGGGAAAGTTAATTCATTAAGTAATTTCTGTACTGATCTGATAATTATTGCTTTAATATAAAATGCCAACTCTTGGTGCATTGTCACTAAATGGTTTTAATTCTCTGTGCAGGATGATCGCTCTCTAATAAACCTGCATCTCATGCATACCAGTTACTTTCTTTTTGTGATGGTGATTACGATGTTCTGCTATGCAGTTATTAAAGGCAGACCAAGCAAACTGAGGCAAAGCAATACAGAGTTCTGCTCTGAAAAGGTGAGTGTGTAGTGACACAATATTGACTCTGATCAAACATAGGAAACCTCCTTCCTTACCTAGTACAGACTGATTTTTATTATCTCTGGAGATGTAGATCTAATTCCCTTTCAGAGAAACATGGGTGTTTCATTGTACAGATGGGTGCTACAGAATCCATACGTGCGCTTTGTAGATCCTCAGAGTTAGATTTCTCTCCTACAGGAGCGGATTATTGCAGGTCAGTAAGTGCTGTAACGTAACTTTTCTGCCACAATTCTGATGTTATTTGCACCGTTTTGTATGAAGCATTGAGTAGTTTTATTTATCTTTTATTGCAACAGACTGAAAACTTTGAATAAAACATGATCTGTAATTCTAATGGTTGTTAATTGGAATTAAGTTTAAAAAATGACAAAGCTATTGAAACAATCAGATACTGCATTGGAGACCTGCACTTTGCTTCAATATGAATATATTTAATTGTGAAGTAGGAAGGTAATGTTAGCACCTTTTGATCTTAATGATATTTTGTAGCATAAGCTCGTTTGAGCGTTTTGGTTTTTACTTTTTTTTTAAAATTGATTATGCTAAGTACAGACACCCTCAGGCTTACTTTGATTTCCTTTCCGAGTTAGACTTTTCAAGGCTCTTTGAAAAAGCAAGGACAGATATGCCCAGCTGCATGGAGATAAGTAATGTCACTGTTACGGGATTAAGAATTTGACTTTAATGAAATGTTTTCTTTTTCTTTTGTTTAGGTTGCTTTGTCAGAAGCATAATCCATCCTCTCCTTGTACTGACAATGACTGAGAACCGTAATCATTGCCTGCTGAACCCAGAATGGGTCTTAACACTCTGTGAATACATTATCTTGCAATGTTGGTTTATTCCAACCAAAGACATTTCAAGTGCCTGTAATTGATTTGTACATATTTATAAAAGTATATTCAGAATAGGTCAGATGATGCACTTGTTCCGCATTGTAGTGCGGCGGGAAACTTTCAGTCTTTACCTGTGGACATAGCCGAATGTTTGTGTAGATATGTTTAGTGATATGGCTACATATAGTCAGAGCAAGATATTTTTGTCTAGCTGCATCTGGGCAGGTTAAGATGCCTTTGCAAGTGTCTCAAACAAACCAACAGATCTTTGTTTTTTTTGCCCAATGATATGTACAGTGTGTTTGAAACAGTATGCACCTTTGATATAATACTGCATTTCCAAAGCTACCAATCTACTACATGAATTAAATGTGTATTTGTGTGGCCTAATACTTTCTTCCATTTGCTCCTTGCTTGCAAGAAAAGATATCAACATTTTAGATTTTTTTTGGAAAAAAAAATACATAGTCACATTTTAATAGTGCTGTATTTAGGAAAAACTTGTGCTTTT
>VXAK01005168.1:26047-55930 GCA_013399435.1 Arenaria interpres | reverse complement strand
AAAAAAAAACCAACCAACATTTAATCTGTAAACTGTAGCCTGTAGTTAGTTTCTGAGAGAGGAAACATACAGCATTGTTTCCAGTTTTCCCATCAGAAACATCTTTATAAATCCACTCTTGAGTTGCAAGCTTGGCTATTAAGTAAATAATTTTGTTGATAATTCTGGAGGAACATTTTTTGGGTTCTCAACTGGTTTAGTTCTTTAGATCCGGGAAAAGGGAAATGCTTCCTAATATACCTTAACACATGTAAATTGCTATCATTCATTTTTACTACCAAATATCCCAAACTTTTGCTTCAGTGTTTAAACAGCATTATCACATGAAAAATATTTTTAGAATCACTGGCAAAGGCAAGTTTAGTGAAGAACTATGCCATACTCCTAATTTATGTGTTCCACTTCTACGGAAGGATTTTGAAAGAACTTCAAAGAATACATTAATGAAAGAGAAAAGTGTTTCAAATTTAAAAATTATCCTGTGGAAAAATATATTTGCAAGGCTGAAAACTAAAGGGTAGTTAAGCTGTGTAATAGTGATTTTGTATGACCATATAGGATGCTACTATGTTTAAAGCCACATACAGACAAATGAGCTGTATCAATAGAAACATTTGAGTCAATCCTCAAAAGTTTAAAAGGTAGCACTCACTGTTCTTTTTAAAAATCTACAGTCTCTGTTTTTTGCACCTCACTCCACAAAAAATTGTTTTTCATCTCTTCTCCTCTTGTTCATTACCAAGGTACTGAAGGTTTGTAATTTCTTAATTTTCACAACTGAATTGCTGAGAATTTCTCAAAGAATTGCTGAATTACTGAGTATCTCTTAAGTTTGATGGGTTTTTTTGAAGGGCAAACTCCATGTCTTTGGACTTTGACTAGGACAATGCCTATACGTCAGGTTATTTAAAATATTTCCAGGAGAAAAGTAGTGTCTCGCTATATTTCTTCAACAGCTCTTTAATTCATCTCATTAAATGATGCATCAATTTGAAATGAGAAAATAGCCAAACAAGAGATGGCTGGTTGGCCATGAAATGCTAAAATGACAAAATTACCCTTGACAGATTTTCTAAATCAGATTTTGTTCCCTCAAAAAAAAGTCAGGCCTTGCTTACTTTATTACAGTTGCACTAAATTAGCCAAGTTGTGATTGCGAAGTTTAAATAACCCAAGGCTAAGCAAAAGACAAAAACTCTCAATTTCAATACAGCTTATACCTTGCCAGACTTTATCTGCAATTAACATAAAGAAATACCAAATTAATGACATGCTGGTTTCTACTGAACTCTGTGTTCTCACTCATATCAATCCAATCGGACTTCAAAGCTACTTGACGATGTAACTACACATTCAGACAAAGCCTAACCATCCAAAGAAATTACACACACAGTGAGCAACTTAGGAAAAAGACTTTGGGACATCTTTTGCAATTCATCACTTGACCTTCTGAATCTAAACTCTTGATCGCTTCACCTCTAATCTTGTCCTTTGCTCATAGCAAGGTATTTCTCTTCTCTTGGTATTCCTCTGGTACATGTTTTCTCCATGTATTTTATTTGATTAAATAACAGCTTGAAAAACAGAAAACATAAATAATTCAGAGTAAACATCTTGAGCAAAAATTTAAGTGCATGACACCAGCCAGACATACAGGAAACAAGTAGTCTTATACCACCATTTTTTCATTAGTGGCCATAACTCAAAACAACTGTAGAGGAACAGGAATAGTTTTGATGAAGGGAATGTATTGATTTACTTTGGGTGAAGCAATTCAGACCTGCAGGATTATGTATGCCTGATAATCATTTGCTTCAATCTAACAAAATATCTCCCAGTTAACATTTATAATTCCTCTGGAATTAGAGTACACATTGCCTAGAGGACATTAAATTAGTCAAAATGGGTATCAGCATTTCAAACCAGCATATCAGGTGCTTTCAAAGGAGTCATGCTCACAACTGTTCTTTATCAAAGACAGACTTCCACGCAATTTATCCAAAACATTATTTCCCATAGTAGATTTGATTGACAGTAACTAACTGCACAAGAAGGGTTTTCAAAATCTAGCATGTTTAATTCTAAGGCCTCCTTAGCTTTCTTATTTTTGAATCTTTGGTTGTTTTTGTTTTGTTTTTTAAGCAACATCAGAATTGCCCCACGAAATTCTCTGAATTGATACATCTTAGATTTTGTTCCCAGATTGACCTCCGTAATTTTGAAGAAAGAACACCCCTACCACGTGCATGCANTGTTTTCAGAAGGACAAATCTTTCCATCAATGAGGTTTTTTTACGATATCATGCTATATCAAAGACAGCTGATGATAATTTTTAAATTCAAGATTAAATAGACTTCAAACAGAAAAGCATGAAACAAGGCCAAACAACAGGCACAAGTTTGACTGCCTCATTTTTACAGCATCTGCTTGTCTCTGTCTTCCTTTAAAATTGCCTTTCAACCCAAGCTAGAACTCCCAGGCTAGACAACATAATGGGAAAATTGCCTCCTAAAACACCTCCCTTCCTCCATTTTTTTGTTCTTCGTTTCATATGGTCTTCAGCTGCCATTTACCACAGCTTCACTGTGGGTAGGTTACACAGGAGCCTTTGGGCACTTTTGGAGACTAATAAGGGATGGGAGCCATCAGCACCTAGACCCAAAGATGGCAACCCTTTAAGTGCAGTTACCAAGTTAAGACCTCTGCCTCCTCTTACGAACGGTAAGGAAGCTACAACTTGTGGCTAAGAAGCACACATTCTTGTTCAGGGCAAACAGAAGATGAAGATGGAACAGACAATGGCAGAAAAGACTCATTCTGCCAAGCAGCGTCCTAAGTTGTGGGTTCTGGTTTCGGGGGTGCAGGTGCTGGAAGGAGGTTCCCTCGTGCAGGTGCTGCTTTGCCCTACCCATCTGTATCAGGGCGCACTCCATACCTGCCATAAACCTGCACAGGCCCCAGTACTTCTCACTTACAGCAGAGCTCACAGCGAGCGAGGGCTGAACCTCTGCTGCCCCATTGCCCCTTCTGTGGCATTAGAAATACTCAGCCTGGGCCTGTTCCCCATTGCTTCCCTCCAGCCAGCCATCTTAAGGGCTACTTCCAATTACTCTGTCATCTGAGAGAAAGGAACACAACAACAACAACAACAAAGAACCCCAACCTTTTTGTTCAGTAACAAGGTCACAGTGTCAGAAGGATGCCCATCTGCAGCCTCATGCTGAGTGAGCACTGAAGAACCCTCACTACACACATAATCCAATATACTACAAAGAAAACACTAACAATAATGAAATTGAAGCTGAGAAGACTCTGACTGTTCATACTACAACATCCTGAAGCAAAGCCAGTAACACATGCCAGTATGAGCCCTGCAGCTGAAAGGCTCAGGCAACCATGAGGCGGAGCGAGGCAAGGAAAAGGCTTTCGTTCCAGCACCCAGCTTCCACCTCTGGCTTCAGGAACTGACTGCTGTCAGTAGCAGAACTTCAGCCATGGGCTTCAGAAACTGAAAATGCCTCCATGGCTGTTTGCCAGGACACCGCGTGTCAATATGCAATGCCATTTAGACAGACTTTGATTACAGGAAACGTTGAAGGAGACAGAACAAATCAGTCACATAGCTGTCACCTGTAGGAACAGATAAATAAGCTTTCTGTGGCTTTTGAGGTATGAGACACACACTCAATCCTCTGCTATTTAATAATGATTTTAAGAGTCCTCCAAGCAAAATCTAGTTGACACACTTAAGAGGAGGACTAAGAGAAGCAATGAGAGGACAGACATTGAAAACCGACATAGCAAAAAAACTATTTTTAGAACTCCCTCCTATCTTCCAAAATGTCCTGAAATTACTTTATGAAGAATATTTACTTACATACACAAAAAGCAGCATGATAAAAAACAACCAAGCTGCATTATGGTCTACATAAGAGCAGAAACTGAACATTCTTGATTCTCCCCAACCATTTAGAGTTGTCTTAAAACAGCACTTCTGCTCCAGGGTAGACTTTGAGGAAAAGGAGAAATTAAGGGCATCTTTTCCTTGCAGGAAATATTTTGCTTCAGTCAAAAGCAAAAGTAAAGACAGACAGACTGAAAATAACACTGTGCACAAAGAGTGCCCTATCTATTCAATTTTTCTTTCAAGAACAATCCTGAGCACCAGACACTCTTAACCTTTCCCACAAATAGAGTAAGCTTAAATATTTAAGACAAGAGTGAAGGCTGGTAGGGATGTCTACTTCACAGGCAGAGAAATGAGGTACTCACAGGAAGAGAACTGCCCTGTAATACAGAACATACATGGCAAAGTCTGTCTGAAAATTAGACTAAAACTTGAATGCAGAGTCATGATGGCACAATCAACTCTTACTTGAAGACTTCAGAACCGAGAAATAAAAATCAAGGTGGGCCAGAGAAGTAGCACAGATAGACTTGATGTACTGCAGGAAAAAAATAATCCATGAAACTGAATGAATACAGAACACTCAAACCAGACAGGAGCCTTAATTTTATTTACTTATTAAACAGGGAAATTGTTTCAACTTTCATGATTTTTAATGAGATATTTTTCAACATAGAAGCGCTATTCACAGCATTTATTAATGACTGGATACAAGACAAATAGCCTACTGGAAAGAAAACATTGATAAAAGAAAACTAGGTTAAGCTCCAACTGAGCATAATGAAGAAAAACAGGTGACTTAATATAACTTCATATTTTTAACAAGATTATAACAAATGGAAATCAATGTAGAGAGAAACAAAATATGAATTTTAAAGGGACGCCATTTAAACTGTAATTCCATTTAAAGTACCTATCACTTAGTACTATAACCTACTTATGAACACAAGAAGTCAAGGAAGTCTCAGTATGAATCCAGTAAACTGGATGGCTGGCTATTTCACTTAATTACATATCTGCTCTTCTGCAGTGTAACGTAATTACTCTGGGTAACTAAATTGCTGTAATACTCATGAGGTTTTATCTTCTCCTTCCCGTCCTTTAAAAAATAGAAGAGAAAATCAGGAAAAGCTGAGAAACCTCAAAGGACCATTAAAAAGCAAGAACTGCAACACCACTGAGATGAGTTAAAATAAGTCTGTGACACATTTTATGTAGATAACATAATTTGGATGCCCAATCGTGCTCATAAATGCTGTTGACACACCTTCAACATACATGCAAAAACTATCTATTTAAGACAACCCCAAATATGCATGCCCTTTCACAATGCCCTATTTAAAGCCTTACAGCAGAAGAGAATTGTTTCTCGCAGTTTGTAGCCTGAACTCACTCTCACCAAAAGATTCCCACAACACTCCCCAGTAATAAGTACCAATTACCGTGACTTCAGAACACAGCAGTTACCTTAAGAGGACATTGCACAGTAAGTGTTGCTAAATATTGCCTTGCAACTGTCAATCCTTTAATCCATTTAAGTTCTGTTTACCGTATCTGTGCACTTCAGTATTTCAAACCTGTAATTACATTTAGAGACACAGTAAAGCCCCCACTAATACATACAGTAGCTATAGGAAACACATAGAAGTGCAAGAATATGACAAAGATAATTTAATGCCACTTTCAGAAAGCAGCATGTCATCAGCTTTACCATCTTTCTAATTTTAGTCCCATCTTTGTAAGATGCTTCACAGCAGTAGTCCCACAAAGCTTGTTGTCTGCGGTGCTTCAGATTTATGACATCCCAGGAAAGACTTACAGATTTGAACATACAGCAGCAGTGGAAGTGTTCTCCTCCACAGGATAACCTTAAAGCCTCTAGGCAGTAGAGGCTTTTTGGCCAGTACTGATTTTGGCAGGGATAGAGTTGAATTTCTTCACAGTATCTTGCATGGGGCTATCAAACAGATTCTTGTTACCTAGCCTCAATTTTTATGCTGGAAGCCAACATATACCATAAAGCTGCATGTTTTCTTTTGGGAAAGACTAATAACCTTAACCTTGAGCAACAGATCTCTGGCTACAAACCAAAACATAGCTAACAAGAACAAAAATCTCTGAATATGTTTGGGTAATCTCTAATGTAGAGCAATGAAAGCAGATCTCACTAGATGAGTCCTTCTAAAAGCAACGGATTCTGCAAAGACAAACTACTTCATTTTAATAATGGCCTCAGACGAAACTTTTAAAGCTGTAGTCCCTCTCCACGAGGCAATTCCTTCCTCTGCTACAGGTTTCCTCCCATGGTTTCACACAGCAGAGCTCTAAGGAGGAGGAACTGTCTGCATCCTCTTGCAGCAAGCATGGAGTGACTTTTCTTCTTGCTATATTCTGCAGTGCCTTTTCCTAAAGATACCGCAGAAGCTGTTTCTGTTTCTACATATATCCAACACATACAAACATATTTGCTGTTGACTACAAGCTTCTCAGCCTGCCCCACTCCTTCCTAGAATAATTTTCTAGGCATTTCCCTACAATTAAATCTTGCCACTGTGAATCCAACATAAGCCTTATTTTGTTATTTTCCACCTTTTTTCCCTGCCTTAAACTTCACATCTCTTTAATGTTACTACTTCTGCGAATAATGACTCTCTGTATAGCAACAGTTGCTGTTTCATTAGCAACATGCTTACACCTGTGATATGGTTAAGGAGGGTGTTTTAAGTAAGATGCTATTGAACATAAACTCTCTTGATATTTCTGTTGAACAATACCCCAAACCCAACATATTTCTATATTTATCCTCTCCATTTCGCCTATGAACCTAAAAAAACAGGTGAAAATGTGTATATTCAAGCCTGTTCCTTACTTGTAAAAAATACATATGCTTGCTAAGTTAGGTGAGAGATCTCCTTTGTTATGTTAATGTAAATATTGTAACTATTGAATTATGCAATTTTCGCCTTTGTATCCTTAATGACTGATTTCACAGTAGAGTTCTCCAGGAAACCTCCAAGCTTTGTCTGCCAGTGAACTAAGCATCTGGCAGAGACTTTAGGGTATGGCTTTGCCCAGTTAATTAAATGGGTAATTTCCATGGAGCTACAGAAAAAACAACCTTGCACTTGTATATAGACTTGTAGCGTACAGTTTCTGCTCTTCTCTCATCTCTCAATCAACTTTTCTCCCAGAGAAGTACAAAAGGATGTGCCAGAATCCAGACTTTTGCCTCCATCACTTCTTTTTCTTGCTGGAACAGCCAAAAAAAACCAGATATGATTCTTCTGTGTGTTCAGATACCCTTCACCATTCCACACCAAACACCACACCCGCCAATACGTTTTATTCTTTAAAAGCATACATAATTGTGTAGGAAATGTGATGTCTGGACCCTAAGTAATCCATCCAACTCATCCAGGACACTAAACCTGCATTAAGGCTAAACAACCTTTGGTTTGTCTCTATCTTCTTCCAGGGTCCCCTGAATCCTTGAAACAACTGTTATATGAATATGTTTTTGGTTTTTTTTTCAACATTCTTGGTCCCTCAGTTTGAGGCTAGGAGTTCAGGGAGCACAGGATAAACTCAATTCTGGTTGTCTCTCCTAGAACAGAGGCAGTGACTAAAAACACTGCTCTTTGGGAACGTAGTATAAAAGCTTCACTAATATCCCACTTCCTCCCCTGGAAACAATTTCATTTAATAACTAAGGGAGACAGGAGTTGTTTATTACAGATTTCTCAACAAACCTTTTATTTTTACTTTAATGCTTTGAGCTAAGACAGGTCATTTATTCATGTTGTCTGCTCCCAGGAGCCACAAAGATGGATTTTTTTCACACTTTTAAATGAGAATACTATAAAAGAAAAATAGTAGAGCCAGTTACATTTTGGCATCCATCAAACTAATGGGGAATAATTCAGAACAAGGGAATATACTCGCAGCCTAGGAACATGTTACTAAATTAAATTAATCCAGAGTTTTTTGCTATAATTCTTCCAGAGTTTTTCACTTGTGACCACTTGTGGATATGGAGTTACCAACATTTCTTTCTCCCTCCCAATGCTTATCCTCTTTCTTTGACTGTGATTGTTCTTACCCTATGAGAAACTCTTGTTTTGTTCGCTTCCCTCTGAATGTTACTAACATTGACATATTTTGAATATGTAACATGTTCAAGCTGACATTCCATATAAAAGGGGCTCATTTATCCTCTTAGTTCCAGCACCAGTTAAATGGCTTCATTAGAAAACAAAGACAGACAAACAAGCCATGCTGACACTTTTGTTCCCTGTTCCTTCTTACCACCCTAACAGCAGAAATTCAGGAGAACAGGATTCAAAACTTACTCTTCTGCCTCTGAGGGGGGTTTGGGAAATGACTGCAGAGAAAGCATAGTCTGTTCATCCTTCCCTAGATCTGCTGGGGACCATCCGGAGAAAACTAACATTACAAGCAAGCAGTATGATCCGATCAGCAGAATCAAAGTCATTAAAGCTTAAATCCTTCCCTGAAGGAGAAGAAAGATCTCTGCTTTGACTAACTGCAACAAGCAGTTCTCAAGGCAGCATATAGTTACTTCATCCAGATTTTCTACAGGTGTGTGGCCTATGTGCCCTGGGCATCTTCACTTGCTCCCCAGGCTTCTCTCCAGGGATGTCTTCCAGCTTCTTGCTCAGCAGGATAGGCAGTATAACCAGTCAGCCTCCCAACATTTCTGAGCAGGAGTTAGCAAGTGCTGATGTGTATCCAGGCTGATGGGTCAGAAAAAGGCCAGTATCAACATCTGTGTTGCCTGTGCTTCACTGGTGGCACTAATTTGGGTCTGTCCTCCCCTCCACAATCTATTGATTTTCAACCTGCAATTTAATATGGAAAAACTTAACATTCTCAAGACTCCCATATCTTTTGTCAAGTTTGGCTGAAACTGGCCAGCTTTCACAGGGATATGTAAAACCGAGAAAGATGCTTTGGTTCTTAAGGAAAGCAGTAAGGGTTACACCTTTCTTCTAGTCAGCCATGCTAGTTAAGATTCACTTATGCATTGTTTACAGTATCACCTAAATTTGAGGTCATCTGTTCCCACTGAATTTGATCCCCTGCTTGTCTGCTCTTTGCTTACAGTAAACATTCCTTTAACAAAGCATTTGTATTCTCGTCATCTTGTGAGTTATGCTGGTTTTTCCTTCACATTCTACAAAATACTATTTTCCCACAACAGCCCCTAATATGTACCATGTGTGTCAGGACAAAATTCCCAGAGGCTAGTAGCTCGTTCAACTTGTGAGAGTTTCCTTGGCACCTACAAATTTTTCCTTGAGTCAGCTGTTGCAGTAAATTAAGAATACATTTAACCCCTTGGACCTTGAAGTTAGGCCACAGCTAGAAAAATGCAGCTGTAGAAAGGCACGTGGGCACTGATTATTTTTGTTACTCAAATATCCTCCAGCTGAAAATTTCAGTATAATGTCTTGTACTACTAGTTTGCATGAGTAGCTGCGGAAACAAAAATTACATTAAGACCTATTACGTGAAAGAAGTTGTGTACTATTCAGTATATTGTCTCAGACCATAGTCATTCTGACCTTTTAAAAAGTTTATTCATTCATCCTCTCACCTGTAACATGACTAACAGTATAAAGAAAGCTTCTTTCCAACGCAAGCTAATAGAAGCTTGAAATAGGAAGCTGTTATTTAGAAGAGATTAAAAACTCCTTTTGGGAAACTTTATGATCTCCCCTGCTGAAAATATGCTGCTCTACTGAATTCCATGTGTTTTGTTTTCTCCAACACAGTATCTTGTCTACAGTACCCTAGACACTTAAGTATAATACAGTACCTCAAATACTTATTTTTGTGGTTTTGGATCATGAGCAAACTATAAGCAGCTCTCTGTGAAGCTTGAGGATTTTCCATGACAGTATTTGCTGCTCCCTGTATTACTGTTCTTCTATATAGTACACGTATCATCATCAGTTCTCCTTATCTGCATATATCTCATTGAGTTCAGAGTCATCACCGTCCTATTTTATAGGATCCCAAGTACAGCGTAGTCTCTCTTTCTCCCCATAAGTTTCTCAATATATACAGAACTTGTATTTGTGGCTTATTCGAAATAAGTTCTTTGCACTAAGGATCCTCACTCTTAAATGTAGCTGCAAATATCTATTGTAGGCATCTCTGAAATAAAATGCAGAGGCGAGAAATCTTGGTTTTCTGAACTGTTTGCTGAAGAAGTGTAATCCTCTCTGCCTACTTCATAATAGAGTGTCCAATAGAACCAATTTTCTGTTCAGTAATTTTACTTTTTAGCTAAACCTCTTCTAGCTCTCCAAAATTAAAAGCATATTGTGCAGAAACTGTTCAGCCTCAGAGTGATAAGATGTATGTTTATAGTGAATACCAAGGAATGGTATGCAGAGAGGTTCTTTCTTATACTTACTGCTATAACAACCAAGATCAGCTAATTTTTTTATGTACCACGTTGGAAGGTTGGAAGCAGAAGAGCGTAGAGGGGTTGCACCTGTAGGGAGGAGCAATCAGAAGGGGTGACCCAGAACTGACCAACAGGCTATTCCATCCCATCTGTCCCATGCTCAGTATAAAAGCTGAGGGATCAAAGGGGCCAGAACTCTTTCTTCAACAGTTGGCATTCAAGTAGGACTCTGTCTATTCATCTGCCTTTGATCCCAGTCTGTGTTCCTGACTCCAGATCCGAAATCCAGCTCCCATCTGTCGCCGAGACGAGTGTAGGACTTTCCCAGGGCCTGCTGATGACGTGATCATCTTCCTGGGAGCTTGACACAGTTGTGTATATATCGTATACTTTTCATTATTTCCTTTTTATTATTTTATTGATATTTTAATTAAAGTAGTTTAGTTCCTTCTAAACTCAAATATCTTTTTTTCCTATTAAAAAAAAGCAACAACCAAAAACAAGCGGAAAAAACCCAACCCCAACTAAAACCCAACACATAAAAAAAAAGGTCTGCAGTCACGGGAGGCACCTTGTTCTAAGTCATGCACCAAATCAGTGGCAGAGTCAAGAACAGGTGCAAGGGCTGCTGACCACCATTAAGACACGGCTCTATCCAAAAGAAGCTTCCATTTTACAAGACCTTACAAAGTTGAACCTGAACCTCACATTCAGCATTCCCAAAGGCAAAAGAAAATCAACAAAAATAAACTGAGATCTTTCACACACATCTGCCCCTAAGCTGCTTTGAATATAACATCCCTTCTAGGCAGCAGTTAACTGATATTTTCTACCACTCCTTTGAAAGCGAGCTTGAAATTCTGAGCTAACACTTGGGGATGTATCACACAACCACATTCATACATTTTGTCAGTCTTAGCATTATTAAGCATTAGTGACAAACCGTAATAGTCTTGGAAATAGCAGATTTATATGAGATAATTTTCTCAAATAAAAGATACCAAACCTGCTCTTACAGTACGATAAGGGTTTGGTTTTTTAAATCTGAAAAGGCAAAGGGGAGGACTTGAAAAATAATCACAAAATGTTTAGCATATGAGTTCTTCAAACAGTTCACAATTTGTCTTGTTACTAAAACAATGAATGAAAGACAATGAAGCATTAACTTTAAGAGGCAGACCACTGCAAATCCAACATGTGCTTACATCACAGCACAAGACCTGCAATTATCACCGGATAATTCGCTGCAATGGAATGAGGTAACAGCCAATAGAGGTATTACAGTTGGCTGTTTTTATATACAAATTACATAGGGTTAAATGGTAGGGAGCACTTGGCTTCCTCCAGAATGTGACAGCACTAGAGATTACTAACAGATTTCCTACCCGGTTTGTTTGAGCAATATATCAAATAATGACAATTTTGTTTCTAAATAAAACTTATTTGCAAGTTTTCCTAAAAAGCAATTTGCTCAAATATGCTTATATGGTAAATTTTTTTCCTGAAAGTAATTTTCTAGTTTTTGATACAAGTCTTAAAGAGGAAGCCAGAATCCTGAGCAATGGCAATAGACATTTCAGTTATGCCTTCTCCTATGAAACACTTCAGTAAAAAAAAAATAAATTACATTCATCTTAGTGCAAAAGCAAAATCTTGCTGCAATTGTTTTGACTCCACTAAATTTCAAGAAGCTACAGTACTGATTGGCTGCCATTGATGGGAGCACAAGGTTTTCAAGGGAAAAAAATAGGATTTTGTATAGTTCCCTTTGCTGGGATGAATTGCGTTTGCACAGGATGAAGTCATCCCAACAACTTTACATTGGTGCTTACTAACAGACGTTGAAGAGATGTGAGAGGAAAAATGTGTTGGGAAAAGTCTGTAACCAGGATCTGCAAGTAGAAATCTAATACAATTAAATGAAAGGTGAAATATGAGTTAATATTTCCTATTAGTCTTGCTTATTGTAGAAAGAAAGTAGTCGCTCATACTCAAGAAGCCTTTTCTTTCTATTCAAAGCAGTTGTTCTGTGCAATTTGCAGAAGTATTATTTTCAGTGCTTTATACTTCAAGGGGGTTAATGTATATCAACAAAGCAATCATCCATCACAAGGGCAGATCAGTCTAGTGAGAAGTTTCACATTTTGCCATAAATATCCACATATTGTACCCAACATGAAAGACAGTAAGTGGGTCAGTGTAACTGCTTTTAATAGCCTGTATTACAAGGTGCTGAAAATAGCACAACTAAGCAATGATCCTAAAAGCAAAGCAGTGTCACAAACTGAAAATAGGCTGCCCAGAGAGGTGGTGGAGTCTCCATCTCCAGAGACATTCAAAACCCAACTGGACAAGTTCCTGTGCAACCTGCTCTGGCAGGGGGGTTGGACTAGATGATCTCCAGAGGTCCCTTCCAACCCCATATCATTCTGTGATTCTGTGAAAGCATATCCTTTAGGAAAGGACCACACATTTTGTTGTCTTATTTAACAGCTAGGACTGCCCTTCCATACATAGTTTAGCTGACAGTATGCTTTCAGAAATTACCCAGTTTTCAATTAAGACATCAGCATTGCTAGTGGGATCAAAAAACCTGCAGCAAAACACAGTAAGGTCAAGGTACATGATATTTTCCTCCCGTCAGTTCCAGCCTGGAGTAAAAGGCTGGTAAAAAAAGGAAGTAGTTTCCTTCCTGCTTTGCATCCTACAGCTTTGCCTACATAATTCTTATTCTTTAGTTTTACTGTTGGAAATTGACTAGTCTTTATGTGCAATAAGTATTAATGCTGCAAAATCACTCCTTGTAAAAACATGATTCTGTTAAAGCATCCTGACCCTTCCTTCCATCACTCACTTTCATAAATATCCTAAACTTTCACTATCTCATCTTGAGCTGAAAAGTAAAGCCCATGTTCAAATGGGCTTTTTTTTTTTTTTTTTTTTGCAATATTTTATCTTTTTTTGCAGTCACATCTGCACGTGCTGCTGTCTCACAGAGAAGGAAGGCATCTGCCTCTTCACCACTGTGGCAGTATAGATTCTCTCTGCCATACCTCCTAGAGGCCTGGCAGCTGAATAGCATACTTATGCTGGAGTAGCAAGTGCATACAAAGTTTGGTATTATTTCATTACTGTGTTAGTGTAAATTTTATATCTAAAAGCAAGGAGAAGAGGAAAATTCACTGACAGCTTGGGGATATCTCAACAATACCAGATTTGGTTTTGCCTACCTAAAAGCATTCAGCTATGGCTTTCCAATTTCTCTTCTACCTTCTAAAGGTCATACTTGCCATACAATGTAATCCTTATCTCCTACATAAAGGTGCTAATGACAACCATCTTTATATGCATCCAAAACAACCCATTTTCCATTTCTATGCAAGACTGCAAAATGCAGACTCCCAGGGTCTTATTCACACTTCATGTAGAATTTAACTCGCATCATACCGTTCTACAAAACACCAATGCTCACTGATGCACTGTTCCTTTACCATGCATTTGGTCCAAAATTATCTTAACTGGTGCTACAGTTTCTATCCACAAGGTCTCCAAATAAGAAAAATCTCATCTTTCAGACATACCAGAGAACCCCACAATTAATTAAGAGAACAATACAGGAGGTTATCACCTGCAAGCCCTATAACAAGCTCAGTTCAAACAAGTTTCTTTGTTTCTCAAACATAAAAAAAAAGATCAGAAACAGAAATATCTATGTTAATAGCAATTTCAATTTGCTCATTTATACGGTTCACAGAGAGCGTGCACAGGCAGGAGGAAGAGATGTTAATCTCTCGGTCTTGTATCTGTGTAACATTTTCTATTTTTTTTCTAGTTAACATTTTACTATTTGTTGTATAAACTATTTTACGTCAGAAAAGACGTACATGACTGAGCTAATGATGCTCTCAGTTCTCAGTTACAACCACAAGAAGCTGGTAAATGTAATTGCACAGTCTTAGCACTGCATTAATAATTTCTCACAGTTACTGTAAAACAGAATTAAATGACAGCAGTATCAGAGTTCAACATAGACTTTCTGGTGGTTTTTTGGTGCTGTGGACAAGACAGTGCACACACACAAACTCATCACTCCCACACCCACAGCAATCAGCGGGTGAACCTCTTGGAGAACCTGACACCCTCACAGAAAAGGTCAGATACCTGACAGACAGTCACAGCAGAATACTATGAGTGTATGCACTCAGAACACTATAACTGCCGCGGAGGATTTAATTGGTGTCCCCCTTGCCTTTGCAACTTGAATTTATTCCATGCTCTCTCTACTGTTTCTATATCTTTCTGGCACAATGCTTCACTTCCAAATTGTCCTTATTGACAAGATTTTTTAAGTGACTTCACACTGCATTCTAGTTCACAGCACCCTGCGAGATATTCCATGTTACTTTACTACAAAGAAATCAAAAATTAACTAAAGAACAAGGTAAAACTCATCTCTTTTAGAACTGGCTATTCTTATGTGCTTTTATGATTTTAACTTCCTACCTTACTTTCACATGCAATAAACAAGATGTTCTAATGATAGAGATTTTCTGGCAAAGGGTATAAACACCCCCCAGAAACACTGCTCCTTCTATAATCCACCTTTGCCTTTGACACAAGACAAACAGAAACTGATTTCATATTCTAATACAAACATTGCTCAATCTATAGCACCTAGCAACAGTTGATTAAACATTTCAACCTGATCCTTAGTTCTGAATAAAAGGCAAGTTTTCCAACAGTTTTCTCCAAGTCACTGATGTGATTATGTCACAAGACACTGTAAAACTTAAATTTGGGAACACAATAGACAGTGTAGCCTGTTGAGCAGAGGTTGCTGGGAAACACACAACATGACCAAACCGTCTCACAAAGGTATTAAGTTTCATCTTACGTAGACTGCTTCTTTTCTCCTCACTGTCCTTACCAGAAGACAGATCCTCCCTCACTCCTTTCATGACCAGGTATTTTCTACTAACTGTCCACAGCTGCTTCTAGCAATCAGGTGAACATGAGCTACCAACAATTCTTGCAACAAAAGGGGGTCTCAGCATCTTTAAACACCAACTCTCTTTGGCTGAGAAGTTGGAGACAACCTGATGTCCTGGTTTGAGATAAAACAACTCATTTTCTGTTCAGTAGTTTTACTTTTTTAGCTGGACCTCTTCTAATTAACTAAACTCCAAAATTAACAGCATATTGTTCAGAAACTGTTCACTCTCACAGTGATAAGACCTGATTATACTAAGGAATGGTATGCAGAGAGGCCCTTGCTTATACTTATTGCTATAACAACCAAGGTGAGTTNCATCATCCTGGGAGCTTGATACTGTTTTCTATATACTGTATTTTTTAATTTTTTTTCTTTTCTTCTTCTTATTTATTATTTCATTATTTATTAGTATTTTCATTAAAGCAATTTAGTTTTTTCTAAACTCATAAATCTCTTTTATCTCTTCCTCTCCTCTCTTTTCCTTAGAGGGGGGAGGGAGAGGCCATCTGTTGTTCTGATTGGTCAATCTGGTCAAAACCATGACACCTGAGCACTCAAACACCAGTGAACTGCGAAAGAAAAGATTCACAACCAAGACTGAGACCTTGGTCTGCAGGAAAGCTCCATCTCCAGCTGTGACTGGGCAAAACTCCAAGTGGAAGAGAAGGAACAAGTGGAAGGAGAGAGTTTTGTCTGTTAGCACCTTTCCTAAAACTACACCAGGGCATTTAAGAGAGA
Source organism: Arenaria interpres (assembly GCA_013399435.1). NCBI lineage: Eukaryota > Metazoa > Chordata > Aves > Charadriiformes > Scolopacidae > Arenaria > Arenaria interpres. Next base: position 39,855 of record VXAK01005168.1, on the reverse strand, counting down.
TGCACCTATAGAAGACAGAAAGACTATGAAAATGAAGCAGCTTATTCACAAGTAACATCATGAATAAGCAGAGCCAAAATCTGAAGAATGCTATTCCCTGTTCAGCTGAGCACACACCACACTGGGCGGTGAAATGCCAAAGCACATGCTTCTGGAGCGCTGGTTTCTTCCAGGTTTTAATACTATTGCAGACTACATAAACTGGTAAACCAATCCAATGAAAACTATTCTTCCTCACTACATACCCAGTCTCCTTCTCCTGCCTCTCGTATTTCCTTTATGGAGTATACAGTTCATTATGAAAAGCTTATTAACACAGCCATATAAATCATTTTGGCTTAAAACAAAGCAACAAACAAGAAAAACCTCTGTAAGGATACCAACGGAGAGGTAGAACATGGTATATATCCTGATGTTCTCTGACTTCCAGTCGTATTTTCAGATGCTTAAACACACATTTATCACTGAAGACGAGAACAACTTTGACAAACAACCGAAAATCATGATTTCTGTAGTAAAAGGGCAGAGAACTTTAAAATAAGAGCTACAGTTCTGTTTTTCATTCCAGCCATCAAATGTAATGGTATACTTTACTACACATGCTTTTTATTTCTCTGATCTGCAAACCATTCCTGTCAAATCCCCAAAGCAAGTGTTCAGTCCCAAGGTCACTACAAACACATACTTCTCTCTTCTCCTCTCTCTGTAAATCAGCTTTGATACATTTTTGGAGGATTTTCAGTCCTCTTAAAGCAACAATAAGGTTTTTCACCATGTCAACTTGTTATTTTAAATCCTTTACTGGCCTTTACTACGGCCTTGTAGGCCTTTGTAACTTTGTAGCCAGTGTAACTGCTATCTTCCAGAACTGCTACTTGAGTAATCTTTTTCACAGCCACTTAGAAAAAACTAAGCAGGAAAAAGTGCTAGAATTGTATTTTGAATGGCACAAAACATGAGAACATGCCTCTAACCAGACCTGTGCAAGAAACGAGCAGCTAGTTATGCTCTGATAATTTATGTCTCTGCTGTTACCTCTGACTCAAAGAAGGAAAACCACAACATACAGCCAAATCACTACAGAATCTTATGCCCTGACTCCCCCTTTCCCTGCACCAGATTTCATACTGCAAGCCATTCGGCCTTTGAGTTAGCTACTTATGAGCCTCTCACACCCTCTCCTCCCAATCCAACACCAGCTAAGTCATGATGCTCTACAGTGGTCGTTCCTTTCCTTGATTTTAGATTACCTCCACTTCACAATGAACTTCCTTTCTACTCCTGTTTTTATTGCTTCCTTCACCTATATAACAAAGATTTTGCTCTCTCGTTACTCAAGGTGCTTCCCTAATTTTTCTTTCCATAGCATTTTCATGGCACCTGTCTCAAAGACGATGCGTTCTCTGCATTGTCTACACATAAAGGAACAGAAAGAGAACAGAAGATACATTTAACATGTAAATTTAAAAAAAGTAAACACAGGAAATACCTCTGCATGGAGAGAAAACTTGTATTCTGTTGCTGTTAACAAAAATTAGCAGGCTTCTCATATAAACACACACCTATGAAAGACGGTGGGAATGTCTACCTGCTGTGTGAAGTCCATTACCTCCAAGTAAAATTGTAAATGCTCTTCTTTTTAGCCAAATTAGTATTATTACTGAATTTTCAACTCAATACACAGTCCCTTCTTGTTTACTTTCCTGGAGTGATCTAACAGAAATACCAGGACTTATTGTTTCAAAGAGTCGGCTCTGTCTGATATTCACCGTGAACATCAGACATCTAAGGATTTTAATTTCATTTAAATTCACTGGGGTTCAACCAATTTGATTTACGCTTGCCCTACCCTATATTTCCTGTCCTTTTGCTTGGTGATGAAACTTATTTCTCATGACTTCTTTGACTCAATAGAGAGATTGCTGTCTAGCAAGTCTTCATATGGCTCAGCAGACTTGTCAATCAGCTCTTTTCTTTAAGATATTATCTTTTAAGTAGTGACATCCCAGCAGCTTTTTGTTTTATATTCTCCACCTACAAATTGCTTTTATTATACATCTGATCTGGTTAACAAGAAATTGATTGGTCAGTCAAGCAAAAGACACAGCTGGAAAGAAGAACCTTCCAAACTTTGTGTATACATGTTACCTACAGGCAAAAAAGAGCTTACAAGCTAAATGTTTTGCATCTCCATACTAACACAGGCCTATTATGCTATTATGATTGATCCTCCTTTCATATTATACTGCACATCACTGTTTTGCACCTTTAATAAACCTTTTCATGTTATAACCATTAAATTGTATATAACTAAGGATTAGAGAAGCTTAACTAGGATATCCCTTTCCTAACCAACCTTGCAACTAGTAGCAATTATAGAGGCAAATTTTGAAGGTTTGGATTAATTCTAATGAAAACTGCCATATTTTATGTCAAGGTACTTCATACTGCCACATCTCAAAGTAATTTCTCCTGTTTCTGCTGGAGCTGTTTTAATCTGTGAGAAACCCCCACGTCACGATCTAAATGTTGAGATGGATCTGTCTACACCTTCTCCCCAATAAAAGACCTTACAATAGTTTTTATTAGAATATCAATGTTTTATTTTACAGACAGAAAATTCAAGTTAAGTGGATCAAATGGCAGAAATACAATGCGTTCAAACACCACCCTCCCCTTGCCCTATCATGTGCTTGTGGGCATACCTATGCTTCCAGTCCTGTCGGTCCTCACGAAAGGTGGATTGACCACTTCTTTTCCTTCTCTATGAAGGAGAGCACCAGTGTTATCTGCCAAAGTCTGTGTGTGCATTGAAAGCACCCACCCTTCACCCCATGAATTTCATTCATCTTGAAAGTATGGTATGTAGCTGAAAGGGTGATAGCAACAGGGTGAAAGATCATCCACAAGAACTTTGACAGGAAAAATGCAAGATATAGGGGGAAGAGTGAATGTCTGTGAGGATATTTTCTGATCCTTAAAGTGTGTATTCGGAAGCTATTCTTTTAAGAATTAGACTTGGCTTGCTTTTTGCAGATCCAAACACAGGTTCTGAAAGAGAAGTAGAACCTTGGAGTCTTCCTAGTGTAGCTCATACAAATACAGAATCCATATTGTATGCATGCTTGTTAATATTTGATGCCATGTCTGCTCAATATAGTTTATGTACTGTCTGGTACAAAGTACTACCTAGCACCTTCTCCAAGATGAGCATAAGAAACATCTACCTCTGAAAAGGTATGACATATCTACAGCTTCAGAAGTTCAAACTTCATTTCATGATTGTGAACTCATAGCTGTCAAATAAGTTCGCTATTTTTCAAGTAATATTTGAAAATATATTCTAAGTGCTAAACAAGAAAAGGAGCACCACATAAACAAAGACCAGTTAAACTGTTGACAGTACAAGAAAAGTTAGTCAGTCTACTGCTTAACACACCCTACTCCAAATCTTGCACTTTAGAGGGCAGAATTATGAGAGGCACTAACATCTGTTGTTCAGATTCAACAAGCACAACATAGACCGAACTTAGTTCATGGCATTGGCTCCATCTTTTTTGGCCTCTTTACCAGCCTGCCATATTTCACTGCCTTTTTAAAATCACTATCTTTCATAGAACTCAGTTACAAAGCAAAAGGCGAATGGAATATGAAAACTAGAAAACTACAGACATTTAGGCCACCGTTATGTTCTAGTGAACCTCTTAAAGGCCTAGAGACATCATTTATTTAGGACAAGCAGTGTCCATTTGCAAAACAGAAAAGAAAAGGGTTCTGCACAAAGCTTCATTTAACCAACCTTACTGCAGATGTGTAGCTAGTTGTATCTATGCTGGTCAACGCACCTAAAATGTTTGCGGCAAGATTCAGTTGACAGACCCAGAAAATGGGCAAGTTTACAACAGTCCCTATCTTTGTAAGCCATGTTTAAAGAAGAGGGTGTATCCCCAACTTTAATAGCAGATGCCAAGCAGCACATTTTCACTCAGGGTGAAGGCGGAGACAAAGAGCAGCAAAATGACAAGGAATGTCTTGGTCTCCAGATTTCAAAGTTATTCTGGCACCTGATATAACCATTTTCTCAAAACTCCAGAACCCAAAAGACATCAAGAAAGCCCGAATTACAAGACTGAGGCAGAAATACCCGATTAATGTGTTGTCTTTAGTAAAACTGATCTTTCCCCAGGACACCAGGACTTCCCTAACCAAAAATTCCACAGCTTTTAAAGAGGTGGGTTTTTTAAAAACACAAAAGGTTTTCTCAACTTTTTACCCGCCTCTAATGTCAATTACAAGGTACCTTCACCTCTCTACCAAAGACTTTGGCATTACAGGACAGCATCTATCTCAACTAACATTCCATTGAGCAAAAAAAGGCAAACAAAACCAGAAACAGTCCTCTGCCAAGATACACCAGCACACTAAATTTCTCAGGTAGAAAGTATGTTTTAATCTACAGTGCAACTTCATTTGCAAGTCAATTCACAATACTCTGGTTTTAGTAAGGAGACTTTAAAAACAAGTTAGCAGTTTAGGTACAAACCCCACCTTCTTGTGAACAGACTACAAAAATGAGAAGTCACTCTCTTTAAAAGCTATAAAATCTGTGTGGAAGAGACACACCACTTCATTCTACTTCTCCTTAGGTGGCAAGCCTGTATGCAATTCCCCTTTCCACCCCTGTGCTCAGGAGCAAAGCAGACTGGTTTGGGAAAGGAAATGGGTCCCAACTGAGCAGCAGCGAAACACTGTATTTCTCCACAAATGCACTGATGCTGAAAGGGAACCCAAGGGTTTGTTCAACACTGAAGGTGGTTCCTTGAATACACTACTACTTCCGCAACTATCAAATTCCACCTTCTTCCCTGAGAATGCCACGCTGANTCGCCCCGGAAAACGCCACCAAAAAAAAAAAAAAGAAAAAAAAAAAAAAAAACACCACCACCACAAAAACTAAACAAACAAAAAAATCCAACCCAACTACACTAACATAGAAAGCAGTATTTCATTATATTGTTAACAGCACTTCTGCCTAGTATTTTCACCTTTTGCAACACTCCTATTATATTCAAATATGAAAAAAACAAACTTTGCTGTATCAGCAAAGTAACATTCAGAAATGCCGATTAGGTAAAACAATCACTAAGCTTGTGTTCTGGATAGGGATAGGTCTTACTTGCACACCATTATTTTAACACCAAAGCAAAAGAGAGAAAGGAAAGAGCTTAACTAGGAACTACAATTGGTTTAAGGCCAAGTGAGGATTCCCACAAGTTTTGTCTTTATTAATCTAACGATGTACTGCATATAGACATTTGTTTTGAGAACTAAACACAGTAAAGATTTAAAAGGATTAGTTTAAAACTTATGGGTGGGAGGTGTTGGGTGGGGGGTTAAAATCAGCATTATTTATTTTCTGAAATGTGCTTGAGTTCTATGTTCATTGGAAAAGTTTTATTTTCCCTACCACAGTCATTAAATAATTGCTAGAGTTTGTGGACACATGAGTGAGTTACTAAAGGGAATGCAGAAAAACAAAAAAATACCCATACTCCCCCTGCAATCCAAAATTTGGCCATTATAACAGTCATTATTTTGATTTTACATTTTGGAATTAAACAAAGAAACTGGTAACACACGAGGGAATGAAGTATGTACTATTTCCAAAGCAATACCCAAAAGAGTAGTATGATATTAGCAGGGGACAGTGAAGGCAAATTCCCCAACACCACCCGTCACTGGAACTCAGTTATGTAGCAGAACTATGAAATAAATATGAAGTTCTCCAGGTTTATATTAAAGGCAACATTATTCAGCCCATTTACATAACAGAATACTCCAATCACCCCACATTCTCTCAGACACTGCAATTAATCCCTGCCTCCTAAGAAACCTCCCATCCTCTTTGCTTAAGTCCAAGTACTAGCTGCTTGAAATTTCACATTCACATTATTTAATGGACACTACACGAGGGAACATCACAGATGCTGAGTAACATTCCTTGCAGACCCCTCATTATAGAGGAGCACTAATGAACGCAATCAAACCAACCCCACTTCCTTGCCCAATTTCCTGTACATTAGAGCTCTCAGCTCGCCTTTGAAAGCCTCCTCAGCCAGGACTGCACAGCAAACCTCTGTTCCCCATAACAACAGAGAGCTTCTTGTGGCTACTGCACGGCCAGCCAGCCAGTTGCGACCAGTTATGCCACTCACCATCCTCCTGAAGACCACTGCTGAAACAGAGCTGCAGAAATGCTGAAATCAATTGTGTCTGTTGTTCAGGCTTGCATTGATCAGCCCAGCAGTGAGCCAAGTAACAACTTTAAAGAGAAGTACTCATAGCAAAAAAACCACCAACAACAACAAAAAAAAAGAACCCTAGAGCATCTCAAATGAAATCCCTTCACTTGCCATCAAAAGTACCTGCCACCAAAAGCTGAAAACCAAAACCTGATAAAATAAAAACCTATTGGTTTTGATCAGCTACACTTTTGCAGTGTGGGAACACAGGGAAAAAAAGCAACCAAACAGTAAACTCTAAACTAAATACATATGCATAACCTGAAGAAAATACTAATTTTTGGCATAGCTCACAAACAGGATGGGCAATCCTGACATACGTGTCATGAATGACAGAAGCAGGGTTTTTGATTAACTGAAAATGATTCTATTTATAATCTTCCTTGTTTTACTTCACAAAATACTTCTATGTCAGTGTCTGCAAAGGTAGTCCATCTTAACAAGATGTCACAACTCCCAGAAATATTTTAGCTGTACTTATTTAAGATAAAATTTTGGTTATTGCAAGAAACAAGAGAGAACAGGAGGAATAACCGCTACTTGGTGCAACTTGCTTGAATTTGGCTTCTCAAGCAGCCCTGTAGCTTCTTAAGCATGGCTGCAGACGAATTCTTACAACAGTCACCTTTTTAGTGATGCAGATTTCTTGAGTCAACTTTCCATCATTCCCTACTACAAAGAAAACATCCCATCACTGACTCTGCTTCTGTGAAGCTGTACATTAACATTACAGCTGAGAAAAACCCACGGTCTGGGCAGCCAGCGAGCAGCTGACCACCTGCAAACTGAAAAGAATTGAGCTTTTCTCATTTCTTTCAGTTAGTCCAGAATTGCCACCAAGACACTGTGCCTAAACCCTCTATGTGTACAAGGATATCCAGAAAGGTTCCCAAGCAGCATGAAATACAGAGTATGCCTCTGTGCATCCCACACTGTGCAAGGCTCATTAGCAAATATGGACGAAGGCTCTTTCTCCTCTTCAGTCCAATGCTGCTGTTGGGTAATAAAATTAGTGGTTGTGCTTTTAAATTTTTCAAGGGGAGGGCTTGAACTGTGTATAACAATGCTGAAATAGCAAACACTATTCACAGTATATAGCATCAACAAACGTTTCTTCTAAGGATTAGAAATGTGGTGCAGGCTTCTAATGCGGTTTTAGGAAGGGAACACATAGCAGGAGAAGAATGTATCTTTAGAACTTGCATTTCAGTGGTTCCAAAATATAAACCAATTTGCCTGATGGTCAGAAACTACTACTTTAGTCCTGCAGCTTTAATACATTCTTAGTACCTACTGAAATCAAGATTCCTTTGATAGGAAGTCTACAATTAACCCCTAGGCATTTAAAAGTCAGGTCACAAATACTTTCTGCATAATTAAGATTTACTACAGAACAACAACTTCAGTCAGGTTATCGTAAACGAAGGCATTCTGAAAAGACACAGTAGCTGTTGGTCATTAGTAAGTTGCTGTGCTTCTATTAAAAAAAAGGAAAGAAATCTATATTAGAGGAGTAACTTCCTGCAGCAGTTTAGAGTTACCCGACCAGTGCTAAGGAAAGCGCCAGTACAGTCAAGCTTGAGAAGCAGTAGTTGTTCAAAGAACAACTAAGACCACTTGAAAAATCTCCCTGCCTACTACTCCTTGCACTGGGTGAAAAGTGATCCAAACTGGTCACCACCAGGTGATCACCGATCACCACCAAGATGATCAGAAAATAGAACCAATCCCAGAAGCTGCTTACAGATTTGTTGGCATGTAGGAAGCAGACTAATAGCATCCCCCTATCAACCTCAGCTGGGCAAGTAACCTTAGTACATCCTTTGGGATGTACATTTCTTTGGTACTGAAAAAAGGTACCACAGAAGAACCAGAGACTGCACTGTGAATTCATGTGTCAGTCAGTCTGTAGCACAGGCATACTAAAGGACAGATCACCAATTTTCTACAGCACTGGCTACTCAGTGGGAAATATTGTAGTCACTGAACATGAGCAACAATGAGACATGGTAGACTTCAATGTCCTGAGAAAAGAGTAAATTTTGCTGAGATCCAACTGTGAAGCATACTGTTATGAGTGGGAGGAACAAAGAAGAAGGTGAAAGAGAGAAATTAATGTCACTGAAGGGTCTAGAAACTTTACTGGGGTACCATATAAATAGGGACTGTGTGCACGCTTTTAGCCCTTCGTAAATGAGGTAGAACACGTCAGTCTCACTGCACAAACGCATCACAGTGCTGACCTCAGCTGACACAGCAGCCCACTGAGCATGCTGGTGTGCTAAGAGTATTATATATAAGAGTATCATTGTCTACCAGACTGCTGAAAAAAGAAGTTAAGTAACTTTCTTTTGGAAGAAGAATAATCAAAAGACAGAAAGGGATAGTAACAGCAGGAGGGAAAATTTCTGTCAGGAGATGATGGGAAGAGAAACAGGTCATGTGCTAGTTCCAGGATGTGCAAGCACACACAGATACACTGTTGTGCAGGAGAGCCCTAAAGTACTTAGGAGAACTAGGAGTACACAGAGGGCAGGACCTTTTCAAATACAACTCAGTATTCGGGTACCCAAAGGGATCTAGCCAAAAAGAAGGGAAAAGAAATACAAGGGATTACCTGTGGATAGTCCATGAAGGGGTGTGTGCTCAGCATCATGCACAAATGAAGCATGTGATTCTCTCTAGGAAACTAGTGAAATTTGCAACTCCTGTGACTACAAATTGTCAAGGTCACTCTTATAACAGTTCAACCACTTCCGTTGAAGAATTTGAAGCACATTGACCAATTTTATTACCCTACAGCAGCATATAACTGAAGTGGGGAATGGGGTACAGGCCTTCTGTTCCATCTGGTCTGGTGGGGGGAGCCCTGGACTGAATGCTCAGAAGAGTGCTTCCCAGTTCTGCCACCGGCCTCTTGGGACAGTTTGCCACTGTGTCTCAGGGTCTCCATAATAAATAATATCTATAAATAAAGAAACACATCTCTCCTCTGTGAAATGCTTTGACTTCCACACTTAAAATTCATTAGCTAAATATCATGGCTGAACCCCACAGAATGTTAGTTGAAAACTGAAATAGCTACCGACGCTTTAGCTCTCCCATACTGTGCTCAGATAAACAAATGAGTCAAAAAAAAAAAAATAATCTTGTTCCTAAACTTACAATAAAACTTCACTGAGACATTCTCTCCAGAACACCACAGTCAGAAACATTCAGAACCATAAAGACCAGGAATGAGAAAGGAAAGGTATACGCCAAGACCCCACTACTCCTCCCCTCTCCTCCTTTCCGCTCCAGAGCCAGCAACAGCCAGCAGTAATCATCTGCCAGCAGAGTAGCTGTATTTGCCACGCTAAACATACTGAATACAAAAGGCTGGATGAGAGCTGCCTGGTAAAGCTGTTAGTGTGCCAAAAGAGCCCTCCATGTGTTGGTTTAGAGACGAGGACACGCTGTGCGAGCACTCCCACATAAATCAGGGGAGCAGCACTCTGGTGTTTTATTAACCACACAGAACAAGCATGTGGGTCTTCCTTGCTATGAAAGTGAGAAGGGCTGTGAAGGCACAAGCTCAAACACAAAGCAGCCTACATGCAATTGCCTCCAGACACATGAACGGGGAAAGGGAACTCAACAAACAAAAATAGAGACTGCTCTGTTTGGTACTTTGAAAGACATTATATGAACAGTCTTGTGAATGATTTTGGGGAAATGGGGACTTTTCTGAAATGCCTCATATTTACTTTGTCTGACAGCTGACATAAACACCTATATTTCTGAGAACATATGATGGTTGTGCATGGCAGAGGTTATCTGTGTATTAGCTTTAGTGCTACTGGCTATGGATTTGTGCAGGTGTGCATTTGTGGGCAGTTCAAACCTAAAATAAATTTACAGTACAAAGTGTGATTATATGACAAGCAAAGTTGCAGGATGAAATCAGTCAGAAAGTTCCAGACAGTGTTTTGCAATTCGCATGAATAGCCATACAGACCACCAGCAAACAATTCCAGAAAGTAAATTCACAACAGAAAATTATAAACTCTCCAGTGTTGGAGGGCAACACTTCAACAGACAAAATTACACAGATATGTGAGTGACAGCCCCTCCTTATCCTTTCAGACTAAATTAAAAAAGATCACCTTTGTTTAAAACAGTAACAGCTACTAACGAAAGCTTCCATTTCCATCCCTCCCCTCCTAAGTAGTAGCTGCTCTTTTCGGGGGTTCTTGGATCTTTGGGACGGTTTTTGGTCTCTGGGCGGGGGGAGGGGGAAGGGGGAGAGGGTGAGGTGTGTAGAGAGGAGAAAGCCTACTCTATTCCCATTGCCTGTGTTGAAACTGAAAAATTACTGCCAAAACTAACATGAAAGGCATTTAAGAGTTTGATTTTTAAACTCACCTTTCTAAAGGTTATTTGTAAGAGCACTGATCTGCTTGAATTTCCTATTCTATCCATAGAGAATAACACAAACTTAAAACTCTCTCCTTTTATCCTCTAAGATAACGCATCAACCCTTTTTCACCCAAAATTTCAAATGGACTGTTTCAGATGACTAAAGGAAAATTTATGAAGGAGAGTTTTAAGCTAAGCAAAAAGGTAATAGAATGGTTTGGGTTGGAAGGGACCTTTAGAGGTCATCTATAGTCCAACCCCTCCTGCAGCGAGCAGGAACATTTTCATCCAGATCAGGTTGCTCAGAGCCCCCTCCAACATGACCTTGAATGTTTCCAGGGATGGGGCATCTACCACCTCTGTGGGCAACCTGTTTCAGTGTTTCACCACCCTCATTGTAAAAAATTTCTTCCTTATATCCAGTTTAAATCTACTCCTTTTTAGTTTAAAACCATTACCCCTTGTCCTTTTGCCACAGGCCCAATTTAAAGTCTGTCCCCGTCTTCGTATAAGCCCCCCCTTATGTATTGAAAGGCTGCAATAAGGTCTCCCTGGAGCCTTCTCCAGGTTGAACAACTCCAACTCCCTCAGCCTGTCCTCGCAGGAGAGGTGCTCCAGCCCTCCAATCATTTTTGTGGCCCTCCTCTGGACTCACTCCAACAGGTTTATGTCCTTCTTATGTTGGGGGCCCCAAAGCTGGACGCAGTATTCCAGGTGAGGTCTTATGACAGCAGAGTGGAGGAGCAGAATCACTTCCCTGGACCTGCTGGCCACACTTCTTCTGATGCGGCCCAGGACAGACATTTACATCACAAAAAACACAAAGCAAGACTTATAGTCCCGCAATGAAGGCAGAACAGTAACATGCAAGCCAGTACTGAAAACTGCTGTCAGGAAGTTAACATGTTTCAGGAGTGAGTGAAGACTTCTTGGTCTCATCTCTAAACAGCGGTCCAGCTTTTACCAGCTGACTCTATGGTACTACATACACCAGAAAGTTTAAATACAGCTGGGACTTCAGAGTGCAAATCCACTGTGTCATTTACAGGTTCAGTTCAAATTCCATTTGCTAATGATTGTGTTTCCTTGGGACTTCTTTCCTCCCTTTCTTAACTTGTGATCAACTCTTAAGTCTACGCAGTAGATTTATTTCAAGTACTACCAATCATTTACATGCCTTGCCTCTCATAGTTCTAGGGAGTTCATACTCAAGTTTTCTCCACACATTAAGTGAAAACAGGAACTGCCAAGAAGAATCTGGCCTCTTGAAGTCTTGACGTCAATAACCTGCTAATCATACAGCAACTTAGCCTGCATCTCTGCTTCTCTTTCAGTAAAATCCCAGGCTGCTTTAACATTTAATTAATGCAGCCTAGAGAGCAACACTAAAATGTTGCTACTACATTTTCCAACACCTCTGGAAGCTCAAAGGAAGATCTGTACAGACCACAAAACATGCTTGCATGTAGCAGCCTGGTTAATAAACTCACATCTGAAATCAGGTTTCCTCTGAGTTGATTCCCTGTGCCTGTAGTTCCCTGTCTTGAATACTTCCTGCTGTCTCAAAGCTTCCTGCTGGTGGTTTTACCTCCCCTCCAGCCAGGGCCTTGTTCATGTCTCCAGTCTGCAGAGGGAAAGAATAGCTGCCAGCAAGGATTACAGATTTTTCTACTTGACTGTCATTCCACAATGAAAATTACATTTGTAACATCAGTACCAAATAGTATGTATTGCAGAACGCTCTTCACAGAAAAGATGTTCTACCCCATTGTAGACTATCTATCCTGAGCTTCTGTTGTTTTATTTCTCTAGCCTTCCAGACAAAACTTTCCACACTTCAAATTCCACCCACTTTGCTCAACCTCACCAATAGTATCCAGAAGTTAACACAAAAATATGGTACTGACTCAAAAAACTTGTAATTCCTCTAAATGCCCTGACAAAAATATTTTCCCTACCAAATGTAAAAAGACTAGATTTCCTTTACAGTTACATAAATTCCCGGATATAGACCTAACCAGAAAAGGGAAGGTTATGATATCTTTTTCAACTCTTGAGATATACTTACACTAGTAAACATACTACTTACCACTAAGAGCAAAATGGACCACTGCCATTTTCTTCCTTTTACATATATAATGCTGAAGTACATATATGAGAAACTGTTGACCATGTTTCATCCCATGAAACTCTGCAGCCATGGCAAGTCCTACAGTGGCTAGCAAAGTATGTTAAAAATTGATAAAGCCACAGAATGATATGGGGTTGGAAGGGACCTCTGGAGATCATCTAGTCCAACCCCCCTGCCAAAGCAGGTCCACCTAGAGCAGGTTGCACAGGAACCTGTCCAGGTGGGTTTTCAATACCTCCAGAGAAGGAAAATCCACCACCTCTCTGGGCAGCCAGTTCCAGTGCTCTGCCACCCTCCAGGTGAAGAAGTTCCTCCTCATGTTTAGATGCAATTTCTTATGCACAATCTTATGCCCATTTCCTCTTGTCCTGTCACTGAACACCAGCGAAAAAAGACTGGTCCCTTCCTCTTGACACCCTCCCTCCTTTAAGTATTTATAGATGTTGATCAGATTCCCCCTCAGCCTTTTTTTCTCCAGACTAAAAAGACCCATTCCTATGGCCATTCCTATTCCACTAAGAAATTTTCTCTTCAGCATGAAGATTCTCCATTTTACAAGGCCAAACTTTGGCTCCACAGATGACTGTGGAAGTGACTTTTGATCTCTGTGGGAGCAGGATTCAGCCACCTCGGTTCAGTTTCACAGCTTTATCTCCCCACCTGGATTACTCAGGGATGAAGAAAAGCAATATAAAAAGGGGTGAGGGAAAGAAAAATTTCTGCGCCTTCTCTTACTCTTGTGTGAATTTTAAACTAATGTATCCTGCAATAAGGTTAAAAGGGGAAGCAAAGGAATGAGGACACCTCATATTTCAGAGGCAACTAAAAAGAAAACCCAGCAAAAATATCAGCCCCTTACTAGGCACATCTGCCTGAAGCAAAGCCAAGTTTCATCGTGTGCCTCTATCTTTTAAGTAGGTCTGTCTTGCCAGTTTCCAACTGGATTTGGGGGGGGGGGGGGGTGGTGGAACCCAGGT
>VXAK01005168.1:0-25668 GCA_013399435.1 Arenaria interpres | reverse complement strand
CAATTGTCTAGGAAAAACAATAAATGATACAAAACAGCCTAAAAATTTTCACAGAATACAGTCCTCTATAAAGGTTGTCACACATGTAGCTTTTCACTGAAAAACTCTGAGAATAAATGTTCCATTTCTTTGTGCGTGTAGAATAATTTTTGCCTTGAAGGTTAAATCAAATCTTCCAATACTATATTCATCCAAGTTCTACACCATTTGTTTTTGGGTTTCCATAATCTGCCCTGCGTAACTTAACCTCACTCTCAGAATATAAAAAAAGGATCTCTCGCACAAACTAGGTAAGACATGCTTTTTACCTTCTGACAATTTAAACATCTATTTAAAGTTTCTGTGTTTACACACACAGCACTGGGGCTTTTCCTTAAAACTTGCTTCCACTCTGCTCCCACTTTTTCTCCCCCCAATTCAGCCAAAAGCTCATTTCAACAAGAAACTAACAGAGCCAGTGAGAAGCAACAAGAGACAAAAGACTCTCAGACAACTCTTAATTTATTCCAAGTATTCTTATGTTACCTAACAAAGAAACACAAAATGAAAAATTGGGGGCAAAAAAATTATCTTCACTCCCAAAAACATGGAATTGTGTCTTGCAACCACAGATTTACACTCCTATAACTCCATGCTATTCCCTCAAATATTTTGATCTTTCTTTAATGTAAAGGGACTCTGAAGATTCAGCATAATTTGCCTTCTTCAAGGATCTATCTTTCAGATCTCTGCAAATCTCAAGGGCAGCTTTTCATATACAGTTAATGACTTAAAGATGAAAGGTAGGAAGAAAAAAACATAAATTAGAATTATGAATACAAGTAAAGAGGATGAGAAGGGTTTGGATTTCTTTTATTGAAATAGTCAGAAAACTCCTTTTCAGACAGGAAATACTTTCATTCCCTAGGATGTGATTTTCAGCATCAAGTACAGTCCAGGGCTGAAATCAACTGACATATCAGGAAGGAAAAAAAAAAAAAAAAAAAAGAGACTAAAATGGAAATTCTTGAATGTCATTAAGATGCTGTCACATATGCATCTATTTCCCAAGCATTTCCTGGGAGAGCAATGCCTCTTAATTCATCTTATGGATGTAAAATCCTAGCACATTCCAGTTTCTCCATGTTTTTATTTAACTTCTTCCTATCTTTTTTCCTTCATAAAGCCTTCCTAAAAGCCCTTAGTTCTTGAGCAACAGACTTATCCTCTGTTCCTTTTACAGACCCCAAATTTTCCTGTACCAAGCGGGAGAATCTTTTTGGTAAGTTGTAATGGGAAATGCCAATATTTAAGATTCAGGATCGTAACCCATAAGCACTGTGTGGCTTGTAAATCAAAATAGCCTAAGGAAATTTGGAAAATGACAAAGAGGGAAAAACTAGGTTTCTCTTGTGATCTCTGCTGATGCATTGGAACATCCCCCACAAAAATCTGATAGCTGGTGAAACCAAATGGCCGTAGGACTCATTATCCCTTCTCTGGCAGTAGCTAAACGCAGATGTCAGGAGAAAACTGTAAGAACAAGGAAGCATTCAGTGAAGCTTCACAAGCTTCACACCTTGTCTCAGTTTGAAATCAAGCATCACTGAAAATTGCAATAATATTTAAACATTTAAAGTGAAAAAATCATTAAATCATTTATCATCAACAGTAACTGCTATGCTATAATCCCTTGGCCACCTTTCCTGACACCAACTTCTTTCATCACTTTCTGAAAAAGAGCAAGCTTGTGACGCTCACAGCGTACTGCAGTCATCAGATTTGCAGTACAGTTTCTGACAGGGTGTGAATGAGGAAGACAGCTTTGCATACATCATCTTTACAAGAATATTAGGCCTCCATCTACATCTTCTGCTACTTCACAGAATCACAGAGCAGTTGAGGTTGGAGGGCACCTCTAGCTTCCCTCCTTCATCCTGAATTCTGGTCAGCTTCAGTACTCCTTCCTCTCACCACCCCCTGCCCCAGACAGAGCAGGTTTCTCAAGAACTTGAGCAGTTGAGCTTTGAGTATCTCAAAGGATGAAGGCTCCATAACCTCTCTGAGAAACCTAGTCCAGCAGTTGACCATTTTCACAGTTTCAAAAGGGAAAAAAAAGGATTTGTCTGTTCAGATAGAATTTCCTATATTTCAAAGAGTTCCCATTGTCTCTTGCCCCGTTGGTGGGCGCTACAGAGGAAAGCCTGGTTTCATCTTCCTTGCACCTGTTTGGTACCTAAGGTAATGAAACTGGAAATCTCATCAAAACTCAGGGCTGATCTTAGCATTAAAATAAGAAGCTATTCCCAAGTATTTCTCTGTGTCACCCATGTGTTACATTCCCTTACTTTTATTACATTTTCTTTAATTAAATTTAAAATACAATGAGTGCTGGGTGCTGTTAAATAACAGCACATCCATTGGTATGTCAACAACTGTTGTAAATATGTCAAGCTAATGCCAACACCTTCAGCCATCAAGACCACAAACTTAACATACAGACACTTCAACTTTCCAGGCAGAGTCACCTCCCATGAAGACCAGTTACTTGTTAGATTTATAAAAACATTCCCATGACATAACACATGTGTTTTCTCTTGGTGTTACAGTATCATAATGGCAAAGCCTAAATCAACATCTAAATATTACACAGTAACTAAATGGGTATCCCTTTTGGGAAATGCTTTCATGAATAAATGAACCATGCCATGAACTAAATCAACAATTTACACTCTAAATATTTCAGTAATACAAAATACATTTATATTATAATCATCCCCAACCAGGAAGTCAGGCAGTCCAAAGTTGCCTTCTAGGTACAAAATGAAATGTGATGCAGAGTTTTCCCTCCCTGAAAATTTACCAATAATAGATTGCTTTTGTCCTGTTAACATCAGACTGCTGGGGAGGAAGGATGAGGAAGAAAGACACAGTAACTTCAAAAAACAGATTTCAGAAAGAAGTTAAAGGTTGTTTGTTTGTTTGTTTTTTTAATAGTGGCAAAGGGCTAAGAAAAAGCATTAATTCAAAGTATTATATTAACAACAAACTGCTTTAAATCACAGTAATTAACACTATTGTACATATTTTACAAAAATTAAACAGTACAGTAATTTCCCAAATAGTGCATTGTGAAAAGAAAGTTAAATGCCATTATTGATAGAATTTCTTTTCTAAGGCAAGGCAAGATGGAAATTCTAAAACAAAGGCTTTAGGCCTGCAAACACTTACGGAAGTATGCAGCTATCATGCATGTGCCTTGGAGGGTTTTACTGCTATGTTCGAGAATTTGTAATTTCAGGACCTAAGGTGTCAAGATTTTTGTTAAGTTAAAAGAAACCTGATGTTTCAAAGCAAATGTAAATAAAGACACACAAGTTTTCAATAAGCTAATAATCTTTTAAAAATCAATATATATTTTTTGACAAATTTCACAAAACAAGTAAAAAATACAAG
Source organism: Arenaria interpres (assembly GCA_013399435.1). Lineage (NCBI taxonomy): Eukaryota > Metazoa > Chordata > Aves > Charadriiformes > Scolopacidae > Arenaria > Arenaria interpres. The sequence continues at coordinate 22,233 of VXAK01005168.1, read as the reverse complement.
CTGACTGTATTAGCCTTTTTAAATTGCTGGGAAGGATTGAAGGGGAGGAGGAGGCTGCTAATTTTTCATAATAACATCCAGGTGTTAAAGTACAATTCTCATTGAACTCAAACTGCTGTCCATAACAGCTCGTAACCTCAATAAAGGCAATTCAGACTCCCATTTTACAGAAGCTTAAATATCAGAAAGCAGGGTTAGTCACATACACAGCATGAACAACCTGCCCATTTTATGTATGAGACAGTGCTGTCATTGACATCACACACAGTTTTAACCTTTTCCAACGCAGATAAAAGCCCAAAATAATGTAATACCATATGAAGCTTTTAGCAAGGAAACAAAACACCCCATCTTAAAAGCCTGACACTACAACACCTATGTAGAACAAAGCAGGTGAAAGAAAGATCTGCCTCAATTACTCACAACAAATGAAACTACAAACAAAATCTCGTTCAAAAAAATTTTTGCAAGAGCATTTCCTCATGACACATCTCAAATCTGCTTAAGAAAACTGAATTTGCACCACTTTATTTTACCGGGGAACGTTTCTCCTCTCATGGTCCGAAGATCAGGTTATCTCATTGTCAGCAGATAAAGGTACAGGGTAGGTAACAAAGAGTTGGATGTAATCAAGGAAATCTCCATTCCAGATTTTCAATCATTGTCTCATACAATCTCTCCCTCTTTGAGGTTTCAGATTTCTAAAATTTTCCAGACTTTCCAATTTCTCTCTACCCAACAAACTGGAATGTTACAGGAGAGCTGAATTCACAGCCACAGCAATGCTTGTAGACAGCCTCAGTAGCTTCTGCTTCTCACCGGAGAGTTAATCCAGAGCTGCATCTGCAGACGTGTAAATCAAAGAATACCCACCAGTCCTTAAACAATTAATGGAATAAGACTGCTTCACACTGAACAAGGTAAAATGCGAACGTTAAAGCTCCTGGTCTCCCTGCTCTACTGATGAGTATGTGCCCACACACGCTTCCCCTGACATTTGGCTGCTGACAAGTGCCTACAGTACACCTTCCCTCCAGAGAATGAAGGGGGACATACAGAAGGCCCACCACTTCCCTCATCTTATCTAAGCCAATTATGTAAGCCAGCAAGTGTCTGCAAAAAGGCATTTAAAATTTGAAAACTGGAAGATCAACATGAGCTAACCACTGCAGGCTATCCTTGTTTTGGACAACCAAGACCCTCCTTACCTTTTTTTTTGTTCACATTCCTGTCAATTCCAAAGCCATGGCTTCTCAAGTTAACCCACTTAGTAAGGGGGTTTGGTTGTACTAACACTGCATGCATTTAATTTCTGAACAGCCAAATCAATTTGTTTCCAACTATATATGATGTGCTGAAAAGGAGTAACTACAATTCCACCAAAAAAGTTGAGATACAGTTTTAAGCTTTACGGTAAAATGCCTGATGGACAGATGGGTTCCAATGACTTCCCTGATAGAAGTTGAAAACTTCATATTACTTTGCTGTAACATCAGAGGGATCACACACAGCACAATACCATTGAGTTCAATTGTTGTCTGAATAAAACCACTTTAAATAGGCCTTTTAAAAAAATTGTCAAAAGATTTTTGCATCTGGCCCTATTCATATCACTATGGATGCAAGATAAGCAAATTGACCATTCTGACATAGAAACCTTTAGACATGCAATTTAAAAAGCTTTCTCCTCCCTCACCCTGCTTAAATGAAACACCTCTGCATTCCATAGCTGCACATTAACCCTGTCCTGATGCCACCAGAAACCACTCCTCAACTCTGCCCTGATGTCACATATTATTGTGTTCTGAACACTGATAGCCTGGGAGCAAGCAAAAGGAGAACGCAGCAGGCTGTTTTCCATGTTCAAATACTTCATCGAGATACCAGCTGCCCTTACTAAATAGGAAGCATTCCCGGTACTTGTGCCTAGCCTCAGCAACAGAAGTCCAGATTTTTCTCCTGTTGCTAGTGCGGCAACAAAATTTGTAATCTAAAAGATCACAGAAACTAGAAGGCAACATCTTTTTTCAAAAAAAATATTATCTTATATGATCATCAAGTCATGCATTCTGAGGCAGGTAGAAACATGGAAGAGGCCTCTCTTCCATGGACTGGTAGATGCAGAAGCAAATGGAGGAGGAACCAGTTGCTGCTCAGCAATTTGGCAAGAGTATTTTGTTTTTGCGAAGCAATTCGCGAGAGTCTTCAGGTTTATGTGAAGCGACAGTTTGCAGTACTCTAGCCCATCCAAGTCCCATTGTTGCCAGCAACACCATGATTCCTAACAAAGCTGGTCTTTGGCTACAGTGCTGTGGAGAGCACATTAGAAGTCTCTGACATGAGACAACAAGTGCAAGGAGCAGCAGTGGAACAACCACACTTCTGTGTCCTGCAGATTGAGGACCAAAAATACGTTTTACTTTCTTGGATCTGGAAGACACTCTTCTGCAGTAGGAAAAAGCAAGCAATTTTTTCTTTTTTTAAGACTTGACAGCAACTAAGAATGTCTCAGCATTAGATTTCCACCAAACTCAGGCTGATTGCATGAACTTAGGATATAAGCTATCAATAAAAATACTCACGACTAGAAATAAAAGTTTGTACTGCTTTCGGAAGTCAGGGCTGTTTCCAAGCTATGAATTTCTATAGTAAAATGAACAGTTGGTTCAGTGTCAGTATGGATCAGTTCCTCTGTAGAGAGCGATAAAGTAGTCATTTTGGTATACAACTGTCAAAACCAGGAGAAGCAGCCTGAGTCAGTGCTGGTCTCATCTGTTTATCCTTAGAGACCAACATTTAAAGAAAAATTTAACAGTTTACATCCAGTTAAATCTACCACAGACGTTCAAAAATCAATAGTGCTGTCACATTTTAATTACATGTCCACCTTCAAGCAAAATGTGGCAAAAGCGTACTGAGCAATAAACCTGCAGGAAAGAGAATTCTCAGAGTCAGGCAGGGAGAGCTCAGCTTCCACGTCACTGACAGACTGCAGTGTACTCCCCATCACCAGTAAGCCATCCAGTTGATAAACACTGTTATCACTGTGCCAAGTGGGGGCTCTTAAAACAGCGCATCAATGCAAGCAGCGTATCTTCAAGTATAGTATCATTGCAGTAATCTTCATCTCTGGCATCAGAGTTTTGTCTCTAGAGACGGGACATAAAAACACTTGCTCTTTTTGTTCAAATATTGTAGACGAAAAAGACATTGTCAGGTCATTTCCCCTCTTCCCTGGCAAATACCAAATCCAAGAAGTAGTCTGATTAATTTATTTGGGGGTTTAAGATTATCAGTCAAGAAACCATAGATAATTTAAATGCTTTCATACAAAAACAAATCAAAAAAAACAAAAGCAAAATTTCAAGGATGTACTTAGAACATAAAAAGCAGGAACAGAGTTGCACAGATATCAATCACAGGTATATGAAAGAGTAAGCGTAGCTTTGGCATGTCCACTGTAGGCAGTGTCTCTTTAAACCTTTAGCTTAGTTGGGCAGTGAAGTTCCCTAGAGTACTACTGTATGCCTTGCATACCGGTAACCTTATAAGCATTCAAAAAAGCAGGAATTCACTGCTCTTCAGAATTTTACAAACCCTAGAAATACAATACATTCAGGTCCCTTTATTGGCCTTCCTTATCCATTGAGTAAACAGAACATCACATGCCACTTCAAGGAAAACAAGATGTATCACTGGAAAAAAAAAAGAAGAAGAAAAAAGCTTTTTTAATACTATATTTTTCTTTTTAACTGAAAAGCAAAGCTCTCTATTATCCTTTTCTTAGTATAGATATCTATGGTTCCTAATTGGTAGATGAAGTTTTGCCAGACAGAATGCAAACTTTTCCCCAATTCTGCAATTTCATTTGGATCTTAAAAACCAATACTGCAGTGTCCTGTACCTCCCAAACATGCTTACAAATTAGTGACGTTTACTAAGAGTAAGTAGAGTTCTACAGCAACTTAAAGATTCTTGTACAAAGGCACAAGTGTCAGACCCTAGACACTTCAGCAGCGGTGTCAAAGCAATACTTAGTATTCAAGAATTCTAAAGATGTGCTGTGTTTTGGTTTGCTTTAACACAGTATCTCATCTTACATGACTAAGAGCTGGCACTGAAAGTCTTACTTTTTCTTCCACTCTTAGCCATGCATTTTCACCTCTCCTGCCAGCACTGAATGACGCCGCAGCTCTAGAGCGAGTCAGCTCAGCCCAGGGATCCAGCAAAAAATGAAGTCCTCAGAGTTCAGTCAGAAGTGGTAGGAGCGGCTCAGAAGCTGTTGTCTGTTGAATCGGGGTGCTGGCCCAGCTCACACCAGTGTCACATGGAAAACTGCGACAGCACACAGAGAGGAGAGACCAGCCATCCATTTTGGCAGCAGGCTGCACCCAGATCAATTAAGGGATACCAAGTAACTGCACTCTGGTAAGTTGTTTGCTGTCAGTATGAATCCAATCGTATTCACCATAGCTCTGAGAATAAAAATCTAGCAATTAGGACAGCAATCCTTGAGGAAGAGGTGAGCAAACTATTTAAGTAATGTGCTGAGCAACTCCAGTAGAGCTTACCTTCAGCCTTAATTAAGGCACAGTAATATTAGCCACACAGGAGTTCATCTTGGTAGATAAGCTCACAAGCTGTAAATCCACTTCCTGAAGCTAGAGATCTTGTTTTATAGATGTTTAAAAGGGATCACGTTCCTTTTTGCTATAAACTTTAGACAGGAAATAATAACATAGCAGCAGCATGTTAAAAGGAGTGGTATAAACAAGACCTCTTGTAAGGATCCACTACCATGTAAAGCTTCTCAAGCAGTCGGAGTTCCAATAAGAACAGATGCTCTTCAGATTCTTCCCCAAGAACTACATACATTGTGTGCAACTGCAGGATAACATGTACTAACAAATGGAAAATAAACTCCTCTGGGTCCTCAACTAGTGCACAGAGACCAAGATAAACAGAAATCCCACATTATTGCTAGTTTAGAAGCTGAGAGCAGAAACAGTATGGAATGGAAAATTCACAAAGGCACTTCACCTACCACATGCTGTGTACAGTTCCTTCGCCACTCTTTACACAAAGAGGGAAGAGGGGAAAACTGCAACCGCACGAGACCACAGGAGCACACAGAGCAGAAGACATGCAGCAGATGCACCTCCTCAAGTTCACTTGCTCAGAGATGTCCACAAAACACAATGAACTACATCACCCTGCAATTGAATTCGATTTCAGGATGTAATACAAGTAGTATCTCAAACACATTTATTACTAGCAACTTGTTGAAACTCAAACGGCTATAGCCATGCTGTTAGAACAGACAGCTGGAGAGTCCCTCTTCATGTGCCAGTTGACTTTACTGTGCCACAAGTTTGAAAGCTTCTTGAGATACAACTAAAGTCTCCACTCTTTCACTGCTCCACAACAGAAAGACTTAACAATTTTGAATGCAAATGAGATGAGAAATCAAAACGACTTAAGCTACACAACACTAAATCAACCTCAATCAAACCTCAGTGCCAAGTTGCATCCAAGTTACTTAAGTGCTAACCCTCTGAAAACACAGTTTGAAGGGCAATCACGTTACAATTCAGGCCCTACAGTAAGTTTTGCAATTGCTCACATCTCATTGCATAGAAGTCAACAGCTATTTGGCCTCCAGCTTGGATCAACGGGTCTCCATTTCTGGCAAAGTTTTTCAAGAAGGAAATGAGATAAGCATTCGATGCCATACAAAGCTCACAGAATCCAAATCCTCACCAGCTACTTTTGAATAATCCCATGCCAGCAAGGATATTGTTAGCTCAGTGAGAAGCCCATGAATTGAAACTTGACCACTGCTCTTCATAAGAGGGAAGATATTTGCCAGGCCAAGTTACAAAGATTAACAAGACAACTCAAGTTAGGAGGCAACATTCAAATAAGCATCATAAACTGACAAGAAATAGCTATGTCTTCAAAGCAAGATTTAGTTATTGGAAAAAAACCACAATCTATATGACAAGCTCAATTACAAATCTTAAAGTGTTGTTTCCATCTTAAACTGATTAATGTGAAAGCCGGACACCAACTAAGAGCATAATCAAACTAAAGGCCATTGACAGCAAACAGCTTTAAATCAATAGATCAAGAAGTAATCAATTTAAGACAAATCCCACAGCTTATTAAAATGTTCAATCAACTCCAGATACCAAAAGACAAAGGTTGCTGAGATGATAATAAAGAAAACAGTCTTTTTAGTGACAAGAGTGCCACTGGTAGCAGGAAGGATGGCATTAATTCTTGAGATAAAAATCTCCTTCTTTCCCAGAGTAAGAGTTAACAGGAATACTGTGAGATTCGCACAGGGCAGGTCAGTATTAGAGGTGCCAAACCTTGTTCGTACATTAAGTGAAGTTCAACAGCAAACAGAAGTTCCACTACTTGTTAGATGATATTAACATTCCAACAAACATCAGCACTTTCAAGAACCTGAGAGAGATCAGGAGCAAAGAAGGCAGGTGTGACTAATCTATTAAAATAGCTTAGATGTTAGCAGGCTCACCCAGATCAACAAAAGGAAGAGCACTGGAGCAGAAATGCAAGCCTTTGCTACGCTCAGTACAGTGCACTAGGTCACTCAATCTTCTGGGCCTAAAATTTCCATTTTTAGGTTGGATCACTTCTTCCTTTCACCACCTTGAACGTGTTCTGCTTTACTTACAGAGTAGAAATTATTGCCACCTTGTCGTGGTTTGGGCTAGACTGGCCACTGAAATGAACAACAGCTGCTCTCCCTCTACACCTCTCTCTCCAAGGACCTAACTAAATGCTAACCACCCCAACAGTCCTCACTTACAGCAACAGTAATGCCTTGATACCACTGTAGTTGTAAAGTACTAGAATTTACATCAGTGTGAAAGGAACAAAACCAGTTGCTCAACTGACCTGCAGTTCCACATCTCTTTAGACACGTAAGGAGACCTGGTAACAGGTTCTCCTACCTAATATTTGTGCCAATGCCAGGTCACATAACGCTGCTTTTATCTAAGAAAAGATGGTCTCTCAGCACTTGCTATGTTACCACAAGCCACAGAACAGTATCTCAGAGAACACTGCTTCCCTACATTACTTCCTTACACAGGTCACTGGGATAACCCCACAAACATACTCACATGTTCAGAGTACTCTCTACAGCCAAGTGAAAAGCAAGGCAAATGCAAGTAAGCTACTATCAGCAGCTGCTTGTCAACACACTGGAAAGCAGCAGAACACCCAAAAACTCCATTGTGGGGATCGAGTGCTTCCTAACCCCTGGTTTTCAAATCTGATTGCTAACACATTTCTAACAGGGCTTCTCCAAGCAACTCAGAAAGTATCCTACCACAGTTCCAGGTCTGCACACTTAACTGTTCAGTCGTGAATGGTACCTGGACAAAAAGTTTGTAGTAAGACTTCCAGAAGACAGCATAAGCATCACACTTATAACAGAAAAATGAACTATTTCCAGTTTTCCAGAGGTTAGGTCACTTGCACTACTTACTCACTCTGCTGGATAAGTTTGCATGAATTTGCCTTCTGACTTAAGTCCTTTTAAATATGTAAATTTTTGACGATGTGAACTTGTACTAAAGGAACAAACAAATGTGCAAAGACAGTATTAAATACACTTAAAGTAGATAAGGTTGTTGTTAACTTCACTCCAATAAAAAGCTTCTTAAACTCTTTCCTTTTTGTTCCTTTGAGAAAACGGAGCAGCAATTTGCATTTACAGCTTAGTTCCTGCTTCCAAAATACCCCTTTAACTTTTTTTTATTATTATTTTTATGGTGGATATAAATGGCACCAAATTGTCAAATCACAGCTATTTTCTATGCTACCTATACAAATAGGTCTGATTTCTGGCAAGCCATAAAACAATTATGGCTGAATTCCTGTAGCCCTTTGATATCCCAGCTTGCCTGTAGGGCTTCAAAGACATCTTAGGGCAATGCTAAAAATCCAATTTCCAGAAGACACAGAGGGAAAATAAAGCATTTCAATTCCCACATGTTCAAACATGAACACACCGAAATCTTAGCACTGGGATAATTATGCTTGAAAGGAAAGCGACTTAGAACCAACCCAAACAAATAAGGTGCAGTTTAAATCAACACTGCCTCGCAGAAGGCAGATACAGACACCTTAAGAAAGCAGGCAGGGGCCACACTACACCTGCCTCTGATTCCCCAATACTCACTGCAAAAGTTGGGAAGCACATTTCCTGCCTAAGCATTCAGCTTTCACCCCTTCTGATATGGAGGGCAAAGAAAGGGGTGGGAAATCAGGGAGTGGAGTGATAGGACGAGGGCTAACAGTTTTAAACTGAAAGAGGGGAGATCTAGATTAGATATTAGGAATAAATTATTTACTGTGAGGGTGGTGAGGCACTGGAACAGGCTGCCAAGAGAAGCTGTGGATGCCCCATCCCTGGAGATGTTCAAGGCCAGGCTGGATGGGGCTTTGAGCAACCTGCTCTAATGGGAGGTGTCCCTGTCCAGGGCAGAGGGGTTGGAACTCGATCTTGCAGGTCCCTTCCAACCCAAACCATTCTATGATTCTATGAAATAATTATAAATGGTAAAGGGAAATGATGAAACTGCCTAAGTATGCAGAGGAAGCAGAGGCATTGTCTTCCCTTTAAGGCACTAATATTGCCAGTAATAAATAACACATACATTGAAAGTCAACTTTCATAGGTACTGAAGGATTTATATTGCAATATTTTATCTTTGTATTATTATTCACATTACTAAATGGTCCTCTCCTCATGTAAGTAGGGCAAGCTAGTTCTTGCTGTACCAACATGGTTTCTGATCTTGATGAAACACCTCCAAGAGAGATAAAGGGAAAACCCCTTTAAATAGCTTTTGCCTCTTAAGTGCCCTGGAATTTAAGAGAGATGAAACCGAACAAATTGAAGACTGATTACTATATTTCTTTTCATGAGAGAAACTTCCATGTTGGCCAAGGAAAACATTACCAGAGTAATATAATTTGTATTGGTTGAAAGACACACAAAATCCAAAATACCATTAAAGTCTCTGTTTATTTTAAGTGCCTGCTGTTTTCTGGTGGCAGCCTAATGAAAATTTTGCCAGTAATTCCTACTGTACTTTCTTATAATAACTCCCACAAATATACATACACACGGGAGTCAATATTAAATTAGAATTATGGACTCTCCATTCTAGAGTTACAATTTGTATAAATGATGTACATGCCCACATGTCACATTTTTTCTCCTCAGAGAGTGAAATCAGAGGCTCTAGAGGTACCACATAAAATTAGCATCATCCTATACAAATCTGTATGTTCATTTTAAATCCTTGCTTTCAAAAACAGGCATTAACCTGGTGATATATTGCAAGGAAAAGAATCAGTCAGTAAAATGGAAATCAAAAAAAGGAAGAGTAACCTTTAATTCATGTCTTTTCCAATTACAGAAATGGTTGAGAGACCAGTTATATAAGATTAATGTACAGTATAACAGGCTGCATAAAATGTATGAAAGAAAACAACCTTTTAGGGAAGGCAGGAGGAAGAAGCCTTATATTCAGTGCCTTATTTCACGCCAGTCTTAACCACCCTTAATTTGCTTTGGTGTTTTTCACACAGAGATACAGATGCCAGTATTCTTTTATTGAATAGTTTCATTTTCACATGAAGAATGTTCCAGAAATTTTCTGAGTTTCGATTTTACTGAAGCCCCAAGGTAAACACATTGATCTAATCACTGCATTAGATTCCAAAATCACTTATTGCTAAAGTAAACAAAACAAAAAAAGTTATGCCTTCAAAACTACAATATATATGAACACATTTACAGACTACATGCTAGCTGTATAGCTTAAATTAATACTTATATATCAAATACATCATTAAAAGTATATTCAAAAACCAGAGGTCAGTTTAGATTTTAATCAAGAAATCACTATTACCTAGACTTCAAGACAGACCACAAAGGAAGAAACTAAAACGAAAAAGTAAATTTTTTCCATTGTCTAGACACACAAATAAAAAACTTCCCAGATTCAAGCTACTCAAACACAAAAAAGAAACCAAAACCATGTAAAGACTCCCCCTGAAACATGGATAGGAAATTTTGACTGTACACTTCAAATGTTCTACAAGTAGAACCACAAGAACTACTACAAGTAGTTCATTGGCATTTCCACTCCAAAATTGCACTTCAGGCATTAAGACAAATGTAAGGAAATATTCCTGCTGACTAAGATTAGTACACTAATACAACTAAACTTTTGTTACAACACAATCAAGATGTGCAGTGGTTAATTAACTTTGCCTTTATTGTATCGAAATTCAAGCAAGTAACCTATTGTAGATCTGCTTCATAGAAACCAGTTTGTTTCTATTTAGTTTCCAGGCAATAGAAAGGATAATAATAAAAAAAAAAAATCATTCATGGTTTATTTGACAACCTTAAAAGTTAATATTTGACAAAAGTATTCTCATGTACACTCAATGGAGACATTTAGTTTGTTTGGAAAGAATTCTGTAGCTGAAAAATAGACTTTCTAGTGTGGGATCACTCTGCATTTAACAATAAAACCTGAAGCAAATACTGAAATAATTGATGACTACCATTTTAAGAACAGCCTTTGATAAAGTACAACATCGAACAGGTACTTTCCATTTTCTAAAGCACAGTCATCTAAACACAGCAGGTGCAACATATCACCTCAAATCCTTGGACAGCTACAGAATCCACACACAAATGCTGTTCCATGTCTATGAAACGGTCAATACTTGTAAAAAGTGTGCGTGCACACATGCACGTGTGTGGTTTTGACTGTGGTGGGTTTTTGAAGTTTACCTTCCCATTAAAATCACTTGGCCATTGCTCTATTCGGTTTGAGCTACAGAAGTGCTGTAACTGCGCTCACACACAACAACCTGCCCGCCCAGGTCCAGCTTGAGGACCACAGGTCACTGCCGCCTCCTGGAGTGAACTCCGACTCACCTCAGCAGTGAAGAAGGTTGTGCTTCAGGGCACTGACGTACCAACCCCTACCCTTCTGTGATTCTGTGCGATTCCTCAATTTCGTTATCATCTCTGCACCGCTACTGACGGACAGGGCAACCTGCAACGTGTCCAGCCACCCACTGAAAGAGCGGTGCTGGGACAGCAGAATGGTGCCTGCAGAAGCAAACTGAAGTGTTTTACTGTTGCTAGGCGACATTTGATTTCGGTTCAAGGGCTGGTCGTGGTGTATTTTCACAAGACCGCCAAGGGCACCCAAGGAACTTGGATGGAGTTGTTTGACAATAATTTACACACAAATACCTTACAGCATTTGTCACAGTAATCTGCAAGTAGTTTCCTTTATTAAAAAAATAAAAAATTTGTCTAGGGAAGCATTATGGAGAGGACAGCACTAAAGAATAACAAAAGCCAATATCCTTATAAGAAAGGATGCTTAGGTAAATACAGAGACTGGTTGAAATGCTGCTACCTCCCCATACTTCCACAGAGGAGACAGAAGAGGCTAAGACTACAAGACAGAGAATATATTTATGTGTTCTAGTTGCCTTTATATGCAGCAAGGGTCTCATGTTAAGACCAATCACAAAAAAGAATAAGTATTATTTATAGTCTGAGAAGACAAACTCCCTACAATATCTTTATTCTTTGGATAATAAGGAGGTGCAACTGTATTACTATGATGCTGCTTCTATTAATCCAACTGCAATGAATTATTGAGTAGACAACATGTTACGGGTAAAATACTTTCTGCTGAGAAGACGTCACAGCAATGTTCTGCAGAATTGGGCTAAAACCTGGCTGAACCGAAAGGGGCAAAAGAAGCCTCACCAAATTTAAGAAGTTGGACTTCCTGTTCCAAAATATTTGCTGGATACAAATCGGAGGGTTTACAATACTCCCAGAAACCACACACTTACTTAAAAGACACTTTAGATGTATTGGTGACAGCCAGGCAAAGGAATAATAACTTGGGTCTCAAAAAAGCTTTAAAGTCTTAAGAGTACAGGAATTATATCACAGATGAGAGCAGACCTCTGCAGCTCTAAGAGGCATAACCTTAATAGTAGCAGCATCAAAACAAATAAAGAACCTTCACATATTACAGAGGGATTCACAAGAATAGTATTTTCTGACTCCAGTATAGCTTACAAAGAAATTTATTTTAGGATTGTATTTTAAACGAAAGCCTAAGCAAAACAGTATAGTAACAAAACACACCTTTTGGTTTGCCTTTTTTTTTTTCCTCTCTCAAAACATATGTATATGCTTTCTAGATACTACTCTCATCATTAGATTCTGTCTTTATTCCTTGCCACGCCTCACCACTTTTGAGATAACTGAAGTTTACCTGTTGGGGTGGGGTTTTTTGTTTTGTGGAAGGCCAATTAACTATATTAGTACAACCGTACTTCCGTCCTTAGGCCAGCTACTGAGTTTAGGGAACAGCTTGCAGAAATATTTTGGGCATTCAGTCTTCAAATGCACCAAAACCCCTTCTACAGCTTTCCTCCCCATTTCCTAAAAGTCTCTGACATGGATCTCACACCTGGTTTATCCACTGGCAGCAGATACCCACCTCAGTCTCCTCACTGGCCCATCTGTCGGAGAGCAGGTTGCTGGACGCTGCAGGGGAGCCGGGTTCTGGAGCGTGGCATATCCTCAGTCAGCGATCAGTGAAACAAAACCCCGAGCCCTGGGAGAGTGCAGGACGTGGCAAGCGAGCCCACACCATGTGTGGGTCCTGGACTCTGAGCGGTACCTCCAGTTTCTAAGTGGTCTCCTAATAACAGGCAGCAACTGGCTACGGGATGGAAAAGGTTGGGCATTGATCTGGCTACAAAGAGCAAATCTGTGCTTATTAGTGTCTACTTATTTCCCCAAGAAGTAGTTTACCTTCTCACAGAGGCAAAACACCACAACCCTAGCTCACAAAATATTGCAAGGGCATGCTGTTCTTTTAAACGTGAAAGCTCTTCAGCTTTATATGTTTAGGAGTATTTAAAGAAATTCTACAGAATAGTTCTAACAAAGTCATTTTCATTAAGATCTTTTTAGAGATATAGACTTGAGACTGATTTCTGTCCCACTAGTATGACTGTACACATTTTGATATACTTTATTCTTTCATGCAGTTTTGTCTTTCCTTATGGATATTAAATTGTTCTGATTTAACAGCAAGCATGTTCAAAAATACGGCTTGTCCCCAGGTTAGACAAGCAAATGAAAAGAAGAAAAAAAAGAAACCAAAGAAACAAAAAAATCCACCAAAAAAATCACCAGGCAGTATCCTAGTTAAAAAACCTGCCCTTGAATATTATGCCAGACCTGTGCACCCCTATGTTCACAGAGCACGGAAGATTTCAAGCTCAATGTATCTCTCACCTGCTTTTGAGTAAAGCATGATGTTACAAACAGTCATTCTGTAAATGGTTTTACTATATGCTTCAATAAAATATTCACTTGAAATTTAAATTATGTAAGATGAAATGTGCACTTTTTTTCCCTGTTAATTATACAGCCTGGTACTTGAGGCAAGAGGAATTCAAATGCTATTTTCCCATTTGTTACTTATCAATCAAAAAGCCTCAAGAAAATGTCCACCCTCCACAACCAGAAAGGCTGCTCTGAGTAACAGCAAACATTTTTTGGACCCGCCCTTTTCCCCCTTACATGATGGAAAATGCCACAGTTGCTGGCCTCCAGCCCACAATATCAAGTAGTTCTGTCTCAATTGAATCTCAGCATTATTTCTTTCTGAATCATGTGTCCTTTAAAGTCAGCACATGAAAGGTAAAATAATGTCTCCCTCTAAGTACACAAAGAAAGTCCTCAATTTCCCTTACAAGCCTGCAAGTGTAGAAAACCTTGTCTGTCAACTCTTGTTTCAAAATATAAGTTATGTTCACATTACTTCTATCTAGAATGAGGACAACAATTAGTGTCTCATTGAGTCGGGAGGAGTTTTTCTGTACAGACTTCAGAAGAGCAAGCACAAACAGTAAATTTAGATTTACAACAAACCACTCAGGATCCTAATAGTCATCAGCAAAATCAATCCACCCCACATTTACTGTTCAGCTCTGCTTTTTTTTTTTGTTTTTATATATAATAATGCAGTTTGCACTATAATCTCTGTCATCATAACCGTCTGAAAACAGAATTACCTATCTTGGTGTTTACTCTCATGAGCAAGATTCCATATGAAGAATATAGAAATCCTACTATACAGGCATATGTTTTTACATAGAATTATGGACAAGTTACTGAAGCCATAAAAAGGCAATTCAAATGCATCAATCCCTGAGAAAAGGTCTGAACTGTATTTAAAAGTAGTTCGATTTGAGTTATTATTTACATGACATTACAGCTATTGAGACCTCTGTCACCACAGTGTGACAGAGGTGAGCATACATTTTAAAAATCAAACTCATCCAGCACCGCTGGGCTGGTGCGGGCAGCTCAAAGAAAGAAACCTGAACTCCTCAAGAGAGCCAGAGCCAGCGTAGGAGCTCGGCACAGGATTAACAGCAACAATACTGCCCATAGCTGGCAAGCAAGGCAGAGTTCAGCATTGATGCCCTGCCTAGGAGCACCATCACAAGGGCACTGATGAGATGAACTCTCCAACAACTGACTCTGCCTGGTAGTGACAGGCTCGTGCCCTAATATTCCTTAAGTAAATGGCACCCCAGAAAGAAGTTAACAATTTTAATTTTTTTTAAGACATACAGAACAATAGGTTTTACCGAGCAGTGTGCAGCATTTTAAGTTATTTTCTACGTTGCAAATATTGGTATTTTTAGCTGTATCCTTTAGAAGTAGACAGTATAATACATTCAATTTTAAAGTAAATTTCCACACAGAGATTTAAGTAAGCATACAAATACATTTAATACCAGTCTGTTCTTCCTCCCCTTTCCATACTAGAAAGCACAGCAAAAAGCTCACAGTCATAAAGAAAGCAAACAGCATTTTCAGTTAGAAGTGTTTTGTGACAAGATGTGAAACTGCAAATTTGAAGTGCTGGAGTTTGACTGTTCCTTTGTTTTCATATATGCCTATCAATCGCTACCAGGAAGAAACAGAATGATGGCATATGAATTAAATTCCACTGGTTTAAAAGTGCAGCTGTCCATCATAAGAATCTCATAAAAATTAATGTAGTCAAACTGCAGCAGCCTACAGACAGAATTCTTAAATTATTTTTAGTTCTTAAGACCTTTATAAATTAATCTGTGCTCTCCCCATCTCTTGCAAGCATTATCAACAGGCTTTACAGCCTGCAACCATCAAGTTGTTGGTCTTTCCCACAGATTCTACCAGAACAAAGGACTGAATAACCCTTTCCAACATTTCTCCGCAAACCCTGAATTAGAAAAACAAAAAAAACCCCACCAAACATTCATCTTAGTAAACACGTAATAGAGCTGATCTTACACACAACAATCTGCCTTTCTGTACTTCAAGTGAGTATTTTTCTACAGCTATCCAAAAATCTTGCGTAGGACAGCCCTGAAACTACATTTCCTTTGCTACCATCTAAAACCCGTATGACTTACAATCATAGAGTACTAATATTGTAGCTTTAGAAAGACTACGGATTTAAGGACCATAGGTCCTTAAAACTAAAAATACTGTATTGACAACTAAATGCTATTCAAAGTTAACTTGATATGAAATAAATAACCTAGGCCCACCGTCTAAGAGTTAAGAAATGAGAGACAGTTCTGACTGGCAGTTCTGACAGAAATGAGTATTTGCCCTTGCAGAAATACACTGGCAGGGGAGGAAATCTAGCCAAACTAAGATATCCCATGCAGGAGAATGAAAAAAACATGCATCGAACACACAAACCACACAATTAAACCACACCAAAAAAAAGGTGCAAGTAAACTCTAAAAACGGTGAGTTTGTGACACTGGAGGATATAGCAGCCGTATTATTCACGTGTTCTGTCATGCTGAGGCACTACAGACTGTACAGTCACTAGGTATCTTCAGCAAGCCTAAGAGCCCACGGTCACAATTCAGTCTGCATTTAACTTAGAGTTGAATGCAATGCAAGTCTTCTCAGACAGTACATCACTTCTGATGGAAAGGGATCATCAGATTTGTTTACTCATATAACAGATGTACACTGCCCAATCTAGGAATCAAGTCCTTATTACACTGTATAATTCTAAATAAAAGATAAGCATTGACATTGACTGTGATCATTTTTAGACACATATCAGGGAGAGGAAATTCTTTATTAGAAACACGTTTTCCTATACAGGTAGCATCTTAGCATGATGGCTTACTCATGTAAAGATGAAACATGATAGCTTCCCTATATTAAAACTCTTCTCTCTCCCTTTGAAAAAGAAACCTGTGAAGTGCCCTTTTGATTTGCACTGCGCTAAATTTAAAAGTGCACTTGAAAACACGTACATACTCTCCAAGCTACTCAGCCTCTTACTAAAGTGGTAGAAATATTAAGTCTCAAGACTTTCCTATTAAGCAAACAAAATCAGAAGTTTCTTTTGGCCAAAGCTGAAGTCCACCAATGAGCAAATCCATGCCCAATAACACAACCATTTTGCACCTAAAATAGCAATGCTTGCTATAGAAGTTGCAGTATCCAACCTGTATCCATAAGACTGATGGAAAAAGAAATTCCCACCTGACTATCATACTTAAAGGGCTAGGCTTAGGCAAAATTTAAGAGGGAAAACAACCCAAAACAAAATAGACCTACAATTAACTTAAGTTCTTACAAGTGTAGCTAAATATCCTACTAAAATATCCAGCAGAAAACTGACTGCCTGTTTATTGATCTTGACCATCTGCTTGCACTAGTTGGTACAAAGGGAAAACTCAAGTCATCTGGCTAAGAATCTGCTTGTGGGTCCCTATTATCAGGCCACTCAATTTACTGAAATTAGAGAGTTAAGTGTCTCATTGACTTCAAACTGAGCAGGTAGTGACCAATACTACTTTACACTTGGTATTTAAAAAAAAAAAAGGCAGAACATTGAGATAATATTGTTTGGTCATTTTCTCCAAAATTTTACAAGACAACATGCAAGCTAATAAAAGCAGCAGCACTTGCACTGTGGTCAACACATTAATAGAAATTGGCTAGGAAAGGAAGGAAAGATTAAGGATCTCCCTTTCCTTCCACTAGTGTCTCCTAACGTAGGAAAATATTTGAAAAGCTAATTTTAAAAAATTTAAAAAAATCAGAAAGTAACCAGTGGAAAAATACATCAATTTTCCTATTGATGGAAACTTTCCTTCCTAAAGTTCATTCTAAGACATTTCATTGATTTTCTTGGACAGCATATTATCAATAAATACTTTTAAGGGGCTTCATGAAGCGTTTTTACATCCAAAATATAGATCACTAGAGATTGTTTTAAAATATACTGTGAGATGTACTTTCACAAGAGGATTAAGCTGTCACTGTAAAAAATTTTGTCTAAATTAAACATTCCTTTAAAGCAGCAAACGAAAACATCTCCACGGATGAGCCTATCCACGTCTTGAAACTGCACCAACCTGTCCATCACAAGTTGAGCAACTGATGCAGTCAGCTTAGTTCAGTTTTTGTACAATTAATCCAAATGCACAGAAGCAGAACCCGATTGGCATTTTTTTAATTTCAAGCTAGTGTAGAGGGCATGAAAAAGCCGTAAGATTAATTTTTTTAGAATCAAAAAGACATTTCTCCTTTGTAAATAAAATTATGCATCCTGTATTACACTTTTCCTACAGATATGTTTTCCCAAGAAGAGCTTACAAGCAAACTGAAGGATGCTCTAAATGCAGCTTCCACAACTACACTGCTGTGCACCAAGGGTGGAAAAGACAGAACCAGCTGCCACTCACACCACGTGTGTCACCACGCACCATGACGTGCCAGAACTGAAGTCAGCCCATGGGTTTGTGTGGGTTCACAGGTCAGCCCCTTCCACCAGGAAGGCCAGGCTCTATACTGCAGCTGCCCTTCATGCCATGCTTCCCCAACAAAAGATTCCTCCCTTGCCGCGGCCCAAAATACCATGGCTTCCCTGACAAAGTGACCTTAAAAACCAAATAAACAATTTAAAAAATGCCAGCAATAACAGGGACTCAACTTTTAGAGTTTCTTCCTCCTTACTGGGATGGACTCATACAACACAGCAGATTCAGAAGAAGAGATATTGTAACTTTCCTAAGGAAGGCTATTCAAAAAAATTGCCTAGTTGAGCTGTGGGAACACAACTGTAAAACCTTTCATTTGAGAAGAAAAAGAATGTGCTTAGTAGGAAGAAATCATCAGCACCTTTTGCAGTAGATGAGAATATTTCAAAATGTCATAGTCCACCGAAGTCTCATCCTGCACTAAGCCACAACCTTAACAAAAACAACCAATACCAGAAACGTGGATCTTCTAGAAGAATGTTACAGTTTGGTCCATCCTATAGCAGAACGCCAAGCAGCTCCACTTCCATCACTTCGCCATATCTTTGTAAAACTCCTTGAACTACAAGATGCAGTAAGCAGCACCTCCCTCTTTCTAAGTTATAACATTCCGGAATCCAAACCTCCATTTTCATATTGACTAAGTTATTAGCACAGAAATGTTAGCCCACCTGTTTTTTTGTAAGAAAAATATAGCTTGTCAAAATGCACCACCAATTAATAGAAACTTAACCACTCAGGCAACGCTAGTTCCAATGTAGTATCTGACATGTACTTACTGAAACACAACAGATGCGTTCCTTACCCACCTGAAATACAATAAGACAAATAGTACGTTGGACTACTGTTGCAGAGTACCTACATTCATTACATATGAAGAGGAAGAAAATGTTTCTACATTGCTTCACATCCAAAGAAATAATGGGACACATTATCAGAGAGGAGCAGTAGGCATACCGTCTCTTTAGCGGGCACTATGGCAGTGGATCAAAAGTAGCCATAAACTGGGGACAAACCTTGCTCCACAGACATGTTTTAAAATACTGCACTTCTACACATGGCATAATTTTCTTGACACAAATGATGAAAGATAATCAACACATGCTTTGAAATAAAGCTAGACTCTTAGAAATCCTCCATGTCTTCTCTTAACCCCTTTACATCACCACAGAGAAGAAATAGACAAGATTTGAAAACCCTCGTTTTGTAATTGCATGACGATTTCTGAGAGCTTTTGTCTTCCAAACTCTACCCAAAAATCAGTCTGGGCGTGAGTCTACTTTCTTTAACCCAACAAGAAGTCGTGTTGGCCTACACTGGGAAATTGCTCATGGAAGTCAGATGGCAGGAGCAGACCACTAAATGGGAGAAAGTACAGGAAACCAGTGGCTGCAAATGCCTGTATGCACCACCCTACAAAGATAACCTGAAGCACTCAGTCACCATAAGGCAAACAGAAAACAATAAAGTCGCTGCCAAACGCAAGTTTTTAAGGCAGGACACAGCGACAGATAAAGGATACTATTTTAGGAGACTCTAGCTTATCTATACTCTGTTCCCTGTTAGTGGACGTCACCTTCCCATCCTATCCACACACACAAACCAACCAGCTCTGTGCCCCACTCACTGAACACCATTCCCAGTTGTGCTTCCACCTTAAAACTGACGCAGCTTAAGGGTACAGGACCCTGCTTGCTCTGCAGCAACTATTAGTAGAGCAAACACTTGGACACACCTTCGCAAACTCTGCACCGACCTCTAGTATTTTCAAAATCCCTGGTATAGCCGGAAC
Organism: Arenaria interpres; assembly: GCA_013399435.1. NCBI lineage: Eukaryota > Metazoa > Chordata > Aves > Charadriiformes > Scolopacidae > Arenaria > Arenaria interpres. The sequence goes on along the minus strand of VXAK01005168.1, from coordinate 2,471 downwards.
AGATAAGCAAAGTCAGAATTGTAGCCAGCAAGCTGAAAGTTTATCCAGCTATTCTCATAAACGTGCAAAGCAAATGCACTGAAAATAGTTCGTCTCTCTTGCCTCCCTTGATGTTTAGAATGACTATGCACCTAATAAAAAGTGATCTAGCAACAGAAACACATTATGAGCTAATAACACCTATTTCTACATCGCCTATTCATTTTTTATTTTCAAATTGATCCACGAGCTTTGCAGATAAACTTAATGAATTAAAACTTTTCTTAACAAGCATGTGTGTTAGAAAAGCCATTCACAGCATGAATCCAGAGATAGGAAGATCACTTATCAGTCAACTAAGTGTTGTTATGAACAGTCAGTGTACCAGTACTTGCTTTTTATTAATATTGTACACCTTCAGCTTGCTACACCCATGGCTCAGGAATAGTTTGAAAACTTAGAAAGTATATCCAAATGGTAAGTTACTGTCCTGGTTTGAGGTATACTAAAATGTAAAATAAATTATACTAAAAAAATTTAAACTAAACCAAAAAATAATTATACTATATAACTTCGGAGAAAGCGACTGAAAACAGATAGTTTGACTAGCACTACAAGCAAGCATATCATTCCCAATATGCAACACTTAAAATACCATCCCAAAGGCTGAGGTCACATCACACTAACAGCACTAATTTACAGAGCCAGGAAAACCTAGAATATTTTTGTCAAAAGTGTTAACTTTATTTGTAAACTAGAAAGATGCTCCCATTTATAAGGCACGCATCACCAGCACTCTTTTAAAAGCTTCTGTTATGCAGAAAACATGCTAGGTAATTCATATATGGATCAGTCTCGGCAGCACAATGGCTCATCTTTCACACTGTGATTTCAGGGGCCTGAAATTTCTTCAGCATCTACTTTTCGCTCGTTGCTGTAGTTTTAGGAGGCTTAGCAAAGCCCAGAAGTGAATGGAGTTTTTGCCATCGGAGCTTACGCTCTGCTGGATGGGAGCGGCTGCAACGTTCTCCTACAATCCAAGTCATGTGCAGTCACAGTATGACATGTCCCCTCCCAGGATATATAAGCTGGCATCTTTCCCAGCAGTTGCCACATCATGAAAATGATGCATACAAATAAAACCTCAAAATAAACACTTTAAAACAATGGCTTAAATGGCTGCATAACTAAACTCAGCAGCTTCAGACACAAAGCGTTCCCAGCAGCAAACTATACATCTTTCACTTGCAAAAGTCCCAAAATACATTATTGTTAGCAAGCTCCACATCACACCTAGCAACTAACCCCCAAGTCTGGGCGGCAGAGTCATGTTCCCCCAGGCCAAACAACGGGGAGTAAATAAGTAAAGCATGGATAATAAAAGCAGAGACCATCACAAACACCCCCAATGGAGACAGAGCTTCAAAGTATTAGATGTACTTTCTACCACTGATTTCAATACATCATTGAATTCACTGAAAACAGATAATGCTATCTCATCTATTTAGACTACTCAGACCTGTTCTCAGGTGTTTTGCTGCCAAACTATTTAGACCGACCTAAAGTAAAGTTTTTCTGTCCAGGAAATAGGAGAAAAAAAGGAGGAAAACTCCACAGTGCAACCTGGGCAATGTAATTCACTGGAAATACTGCAGTATTGCATATGATCCACTTAAAACTGTGTAGTACTGAACTGGTTTACAGTACATTTAAAAATTTACTGATTCTATGATAATAAAGGGAAATTAATAGCTTATACTTTAGAAGCTAATCACAGCAGTTAATATACTGCAATTCTTACACTCGATTGCTTAAGGGAAGGAAAAAATTCCAGAAGAAACACAATAATTAATGTAAAAGAGTCACAGCTTGGTATCTTCAAACTGAGAAACACTAAATCATACTGTATGTTTTTATCTTACTGCAAAAAAAGCTTTTTTTAATCTCAACACTGAAAAATTTCCTGCTTTTTCACTCACTGAACGTTCAATTTTTCCCCACCTTGCTCTAAACAGACAGGATTTATGATGATATTGTTCTAGGGCACTGCAGGAGTTCTAGATGCCAATAAAGATTACAGATCAAATGAAAGATAACTACCAACCATTGTGTCCACATACATAAATAAACCTGATCACTTCATTTATTTGTACTGTTACCTGTACTAATCTAGCTACAATAATCAGGATAGCGAGTGCTCAGAAATCAGATCTGAAAACAAAAGGTTTCTTATACCCCTCCCGGCCCAACTTATGGGGGTATAGATGCACCACATATACACACCTTTCCAGAAGTTTTTGCGTACTTAGGAAAGGCTGAAGACCGGGCGATGAACTAGAGAATTAAGGCGAAAGCAAAGTGCTGGGGGAGTCCGAACGCAAGTACCGAACTCGTAGCTGGAACACGCTCCCAGGCATCCCCGCCCCGGTCATTTAGCACATTTAGGAGAAAGCAAGACCAGCCAGAGGCCAGCCACACGTGGGCAACCACCT
>VXAK01005166.1:39575-64575 GCA_013399435.1 Arenaria interpres | reverse complement strand
TTGTCACTTATTTGTTTGCTTCACACTGCTTTCAAAACATTGACATTGAGGATTATATACAGGATTGGCTTAACTCTCAAGTTTATGTCAATTTGTGTGAAAGGTTTTGGGTGAAGAAAATGCTGAGGGTCTATTTTAGGAAAAAATATCTTTATTTGATCTTTTCAAAATAAACATTTTTAGATTTTATTTAAGAACTACATTTAACACTGAACTTCAAACTCATTTGAAAAGGTTAAAAAAAAAAAAACAACAAAAAACCAGGACAAAACTGAGATGTCACTGCAGGTACAACATCTATATTCTACCTGAAATGAATGTTCCCCAGTTTTGCATTTCAGTAAGAAACAATGGAAAACACCTGGGTTATTCCAATCTGAAATTTATTTGAAATTGAAATCTCCTCTAGTTCTTTTTGGTTGACTCCTGAATATTAAATGTTTCCATAACCCTCATTCTGCAGTCAAGTCCCTTAGCTATGCTTTAATTTTGCTGAAATGGAAGAGTTTGAGGGGGAAAAATTTAAGAAAATGGGGATGGCCAATAATTTTCCTTTTTTCTCCTACCTTTTAATTTACTTAAGAGCTTTGTTCCCAGACTCGCAGCCGTAGTGGAGACTTTAGTAAGATAAGAATACACAAAAACTTTGCAGTGGTGAGGCTGACTTGATAGCTTGTGATGACATGAAAAGAAATCCCTCCTAACTGGACCTGCAGTCCAGGCAATGCAGCTAAAGCTTTGACTACAGATAACCTCACTTAGCATTGTTATCTGTAATGAAAAGCAAATAGAAAAGTCTTCCACCATACATCCAAAGTTACCTAGGACCTACAAAGAAAATGCCTTCTCTCAGAAAAAGTTTTTTAACGAATCACACACTTCCTTTTAAATAGCAACTAATTTGAAATATTTTAAAATACCCTCACCCTATGTTCACCATTTTTAAAACCACCTTCTGAAAATAACATGCATACAAACATACAATTAGGGTTTGTAACTAAGCATTGAACTATGCATTGCCTGCTTAGTTCATGCACATTGCAATTTGTCCAGATACAACTTACAAACATAACTGCCTTACTACATTAAAAATAGTGAGATTGCATTCATAGAAGATGCAAGTTAACTGTCCAGTTGACTTGCCATTTTCACCTACAAAATTGAACTTAGTAATAGCTTTAAAACTAGGCCTGTTATTTTAAAAATAACTTAGCTAGAATTTCAGTAATTTAGCACTATCCATGCATGGTCATTCTTGCTAATAGCAAAGATATTATTCAACAGATATAGATATTTTTTTGAGGTACGGAAACCCTATCTCAGGCTTTCCCATTTTGCACTTTTTCTGTTAAGTGTACTTTCAAAATCCCTTTACAAACAAGTATTTAAAACCGAAATTGCATGATCAAGCGACAGAAGTCTTGTTTGTCCCATTTGTGGTTCTTGTTTACTAGAATTTGTTGAGTTCTTTTCCTAAGCTTACTTCACACCAGGTCTTGGCCCCGTCCATTTCAAAGGAGGATTTAAATGGTGATGAGACATCAAGATGAGTCGCAGCTATCTCTTTTTCCCCCAGCAGAGAGGGTGGATCAATTTCTGGATAAGTTTTCTGCCCCTCCTCTCTCAAATGCAAGCGGTACTGTATAGAAGGCTAATCTGCCCTTTTTAACAGCTTGCAGAATCCGGGCGTATGTGCCCTCTTATCTGACTGGCAGGGGTGGGAAGATCCACAACTCCAGCTTTCGCGTCATGTGAAATTACTAGTCAGCTCATTGCAAATACCTCAACAAGTCTTCCGGAGTGAAATTGGTACTACTACTTCTTAAGTTTAAGTAAGAAACTAAGTAAAAATCTTGTAAGAATGAAATTCTGCCATACATCATAAAGAAGCAGTACAAAGCATCCACATTTTTTGTTGCTCTGTCCTGCGCCTTTAAGAATGGGCAAATACATCCCAGAATACTTAAATTTTTCAGCATAAGCAGGGAAAAAACAAACAAACAAATCCCAGACCACTGCATAATTGTAGTATGTGCACTAAGTCCCTTCACAGATGAAATGGAGCTGTAGTCAAGACCATTTTGGAAAAGGGGAAAAAAATTACTAAACCAAAGGGGAAAAATAATGACTCTAAATGGGGCAAAATAGCAGATCTATTGGAAACATGACAAAAACAGGATGTTAAGGAAAAAAATTAAGTGGAGTCAACAAGGTTACACATAAGTAACACCTTAACATTAAAAGAAATCTATTTACCATTTTGACCCGGAAACCTCTTCCATTAATTACTAAAATCTATTTACACAGCAACTAGATAAAATCAATCTGATTGCTCGCACTATTTTTGGCTCACTTTCTATGGGCTCTGAGCATTCAACAGACTGGCTCTAGAGGAGTCGACGTTTAGATGCTCTGAGTTTCCGTGTTTTGCTACCTTCAACACTATCCTAGCCATGATTTCTGGTATGCAAGCTCTTCTGTACTGGATATGCAGTATTTGGTTCCTGGCTCTGTCCCCTTGCCCCCAGCAGAGACATGTATGGAGGCCATGCTTCCTTTCAACCATATATGGAGGCAAAGCATCTCTACTGGTATCTCTACTGAGCTTGTTATGAGGGCTTCTGACAGGCCTCATGGCTGAGCTCTCTTACATTAACCAGACCAAGAGCACAGTACGGCAAAAGTAGAAAAGAAAGACAAATCGAGAAAAGTAGACAGAGGACAGACAGTCCTTGGAGAACTGGGAGAGACACACACCTTCTTCTATACCCATTCCCATTCCTCCTAGGAACCTCAGGTAACTTCCAAAAGAAATGATATCAACACTTTATACATTGATATCAATACATTATTTTTCTTCCAAAGTGGGATTGTTCCAGGTTCAATATCCATAAAATTTGTGTCTGTCAGCTCAGCAAAGATACAGATACAAATAGAGAAAATCTGTATTCTGTCTTAGAGAACACCTCCTGTTAGGTAGGCAGAAACAGAAAGTAAAATCCACCCGGGTCAACTGTGCTATGACTCGAGTTAAACATAGAGGGAAAATTTCTGAGACTCGGGTGTGTGATTGGCTTTAATTTCAGAAAACAGAAACTGCAGAAATAAGCAGCATCTGTTTAATTAAAAACCATCTTGACCTGGTGACTTCTTTCTTTTTCCCTTGTATCTTGGACAGCTGACCACTATCGATTTATTATTATGATCTTACCAAACTCTCGCCACAAGCCAGAGATGCATTTTTCTATGCAGCGATTCTGAGAATATAAAAAGATGTGTACTTCTCCCCCATTTTGAACGAGATCGAAACTACTTTTATGGGAAGCTCCATCTAACTGAACATATAGACATCAAAGAATCATATTAACGTTCTTATAGCATAGGCTGTTCCGTCCCAGTCTTGAGTGTACTTTCAGCTACAGGTTCTCTGGCAGCAGCTTGTCATCTAATTGAAACAACCAAATTCTCATTAGGGGACAGGAAATAGCTCAGGGCTTGCATGGCACCCAAACTCAAGCCTGGTTTAATTCTGATTTTAGCTACACCACTGCTGGATTCAGCTGGTAGTCTGACCTTGGGTTTCAAGGGAACATCCTCCAGGTGCCAGTACGGACCAGTGATGCTAGTGAATAGCAGCAATGCATGTCCCTCTCTAATCCCAGCTGGCAGAGGCTGCTGGCTTCAGGTACTTACTTGAAGGGCTTTTCCCCGGTGTGTGTCCGGATGTGGTTGTTGAGTGTTGTGGCACCAGCAAAGGCACGACCACAGTAGCCACACTTGAACGGCCTGTCGCTGGAGTGCGTAACTACGTGGTTCCTCAGCTCTGAAGGCTGGGAGAAAGACTGGGAGCAGTGACCACACTGGTAGGGCCTGAAACGGGAAAAAGAAACACAGTGCCATCAGTGCTTTCTATTGCTGTGAACAGGAAACAGTACGGGCAGGAGCATCTGGTCTTCCCAGTAATTTCCAGAGAGAACTGCAGTTGTGCTTCTCTGGGGTTTGCTCGGGAGACACATACTCAAAACTTCATGGCCTCTTTAGCAAACGTGAAGTGTTTGTGCAGGAATTCACTGAGAGTCTATAAGGCATCATGCCACACAAAACATACATCAGCAAGCTAGTGAGCCTGCACTGTGCATCATATGCCTGCCTTATTTCTCCCATACTCAATGTGGTGGTACTCCTTAGTCACAAAAAAATCATACATCAGAGCTAAGAGACAGACAAAATTCTCTGCCTACTGGTGCCAGCTACAGTCTTACCTACATATGCATGTCAGATTGCTATACCTGTACCTTAGGTGGATTCTGTAAATGTTTGCAAATAAATTCTTCACATTGCTTTGGAGGGATCTAGGGTTTTGAGATCACCTTTTTTCAATAAGAGACATTGAAAAAAATTACCACCATGCTACAATTATCTTTGTCTTTTCCTACTGCAATCCAAAACGTTTGTGTTTAATTAGCACATTTCTCCCATCCAGATGGAAAATGCATTTTTCTGATCTTGTAGTGAAACCCACAACTTAGGTTTTCAACACTCCAGTTTGTTAAAAACAAACATAACAAACAAACAAAACTGACTGATATGTTACAAATTCAGAATCATGACAGACTGCAAACACAGAAAGAAAAGGATACAAGACAGCAAGGTGAGACAGAACTGCTGAAATGCGAGTACCATTGCCAACAAAAATAAAATGTGAAGAAACAATGTCTATATATTTCTGTTTTGTAAAAGTGATTTATTATCAACATCCTAGAGGGTGTTTTTTTCCTTTTCATATTTGATTTAAGTTCGTAACAAAGTCCTATATGCTTATCAGACTTTTTATTAAGAAAATTAAGAATTTTTCTAGAGGGATATTAATGATTTTTACCCTGCACAACATTTAGGGCACAGCTCTTATGTCTGCATTTCTAGAGCAAATGGCCAACAACAACTTAATTGCTCTCTGTTTAATAAATGTGCATGTTTAAATGGCTAGAAACCAAAACTAAAGGGAAGGAGACAATGGTGACCAAGCATGTACAATTCAATTAAGTGCAAAATAAAGTGAACTATCTCATTTGTCAAGTGAACTGCTTAATTGTGGCTACTTGCATCGCTGAACACAAATACTATTATTTTACAGTGCTTCAGAGCGCTGAACCCTGATTGTAGAATTTTTTAGCTTGATTAATAGCTCAGTATTCGTCAATAACTCAATAGCTTACAATTTTAATTACTTACATTTGAAAATCTAACTGGTATCCAACAAGTTTGAAAGAAATATAATAAAGCTGTAGAAAGGTTACTTAACCTAGATGACATGGTCCTTAAAAAATTACATGAATATACATAAAACAGTATTTTAATAAAAAAAATAAGTACCAAATATCTGTTTCTCATATTGGAAGACGGGTACTAACATGCCCGGTCCTTTTTTGAAGTTCATGGTTAATTTGCACAGAAAATATATATCAAACTTGACATGAAAATTCAGGTGCTGGTAAAACAAAGATGATTTGTGAATGCAGACTTATACGTTTGGGTATTTTCAAATCGAACACTTTTAAGCAAAAAGAACATATTAAGATATTCTGTATCCAAGAAACATTGATTTTCTTAATAGTGAAAGGGACCATTAACATCTATTAGCCTCTGGTTATCTATTTTTAACAGCTACCACAATAAATGATGCAACACTACATAAAAGCAATTAATCTTTTATTTTTTTAACAGTCAATGTGATTAATTTCATACTGTGAAAAGTCACACCATAACTTGTCTATAAATAGTCAAAATTCCAAACCAGTTATAACTGAACATTGTGATGCCAAGTAAAATGTTTTTACCCCCTACACTGGCTCAAAACAAATTCCTTGTTTACAAAGGGTATTAATATATGAACTCAAAATACATTTCACTGGCTGATGGTCAAGAAAAAGAGCCCTGTAAAAAATCACCTATCATTAGATCACTTGGACTGTACTTTTTCCATTCATCCATATCTTGGAAGAACTATTAAAGAAGTTACCCTTCTCTTTACAAGCGATGCATTTCTCCAGTTTAGGCACAGGCAATTGTGTTTAATACTAAAACGGGCAGAATAAGTAATTTATCAAGCTAGATCTATCAAGCTAGATACTTGGCACACATTGAACAAAGCTCATTTTAAAAAGAAAGCCTATAAAAACATTGAAATACTATAACAATTTTAAAATGCCATATTTAATTTGCACAATTGCAGATACAAATATGCAAAATTTTGACAATTTTTAGATACTACTATTTTTTCCAAGAGCAAAAAAAGTCATTCAATAAGTATAAAAGTTATTATTTTGTTCTCTGGTAACAATTTTACTGTGCTTAGAAATTTTTTCTTGGCAGAAAATAAAGTCAATATGTTGTTTTTTTTAAAAAATAAAATTGGTGCAGAAGGACCAAATATGAGAAACGCTCGGTTCAGTGAGTACATTGACACAGGCAGAGCAGGGCTGTCTTTGATGTAGCACCTATGTCTTCTGCACAGTCTGCAGAAGACGTTTTTGGTCTGCACTGGGACAATGAATTAAAATGGTGACCTCTTCATAGTAGAGGTTTGCAGACAGAAGGACCAGGGACATAGGGACAGAAACAGTGGCCTTCATAGGCTGCATTTTCAAAGATGTGTTGTTAGACTAAATGCAGTCCCAACCCAGAAACAAACAATTTCCGCTGGAATAACCAAGAGCATAAAGTACCTACTTGAGGTTCGAGGTATACATGTGATTAGAAGCATAGCTGTGTCACAGCCCAGATATACATTGACGGTCCACAAAATTAACGTTCACACAAAATGAATGTCAGTCACTTCGTATGCGAAAGCCTGTATAACTAAAGTATTCATCTGCAGATTCACACATAGATTTCTAAGTGTGAAAATAATCAGTTTGATAAAACAGGTGTACCAGAGCCCCAAAGTACATGCTGTCTGGATAAATTTTTTTTTCTATAAACATTTACTCTCCAGCTATCATGTTCTATCCAGCTACCAGAAACAATATAGTTTTGAATGTCTTCATAATTGCATTTTCTACAAGGGATCTTGTAGGCCCTTCCAGATGTAAACTAAGTCTGATCAAAATCTTCTGCTACAGTATTTTTAAGATACATTTAAGAACAGCTTAACTGATGTATAGCAATGTGCAGACAAGAATGATGTGCTGACAGTCATCAAAAGCAGTTCTAATGTTTTTCATTAAACACCTACCTACATATTTTTCTAGTTCTCTGTCTTCCTGTCTGAGTTTAAAGGAAGGAAATTTACTTACCTAGAAGCAAATTCTCCTATTAGAAAAATTACACTGTTGCCATTAACCCCGTGCACCATCAATCAGCTTTCTAGCTTTACTAACCTGTAGAGTTAGTAGTCCATCAGTTTTTTCTAGGGAATCTAATCTTACAGTCCCTGACTATGACGGCACTCTATAGGAGCACAGGCCATTTAAAGTGAAATTCAGAAAGGAGTAACTGTAATCTAATAGCTTGCAGCTTCTGTAGTTGTTTAGATTTTGAGCTTTTCCAAGTTTTCCAAGTTACATTTTCAAAACGAAACCAGTCAAGAATACTTTCTGCTCCCTAATTTAGACAATCTCTTGAATGATTTTACTGTGTGATGATGTCTTTTCCTGTCTTACATTTTCTCACTTTTGTAGCTGATTTTTTCTGGGTGAAACTACATCATATATAGGACCAGTACAAAACCCACATTCCCCCATGAGGTTTATTGAACATCACCAAAGCTCATGCTTTGCGCAGTGGATGGGCTCCCTTAACATTCACAAAAGGATAACAATAGAAAAATCCGTATCTTTGCACCCGGAATAGCTGCTGACAGACAAATGCACAGTTAGATTCTAGTTCTAGTTAGATCTTTTTTTGATTTTCATTTGGCAAAACTGACATAGCCTTTAATTATTTATCTTGTACTATTCCTCTGCTAGAATGATATGCTTTCTAATTCCTAACTTCAAAGTACATACAGTCAATATGAACTTATTTTATACATTGTAAGTAATCCATGGTCTGAATTGTTAGAATCCTGAAAAAACTAATAATTATTTTCCCATGAATTTTCAAATTCTTTCCTTTATGATGAACAGGTTTCTAGTGAGGCCTCTTCAGAAGTGATTTTACTCTTTCCAAGGGGCATGTGGAACCTCAACGCAATCCTTAGAAGAGGAATTACTTGTAGTGGTGAGCCCCTGAATACCTGTAATTCTATCGTTGAAACACTGTCAGATCAGGGAGACAAAATAGCACATTGCTGTCATTTTTTCACCTTAGAAAAAGCTAGAAAAGCACTAGCAGAAGGAAGAGAGACTGACTTGCTTTTGAAAGCGCTTTTCTCCTGGTTGGGGGCTAAGAAGAAGTAAAAAACCAACTTGACTGATGTCAGGTTCTCAAAGCATGGGACGCAGGGCTCCACTGAACCCAGGGCAGGGTTTCATGGTGTGGTAGGGGGAAGGCTGCCACACCACTGCCTCTGCAAAAAACTGAAAACAGGGCATGTTGAAGTGGGGCCAGCATTAGCTTTCAGGGCCAGGCCCTCCTGCAACACACAGCATTCAGAGTACAGCTGCAGTCAGAGGAGTTAGGTCACAGTTGTCCTAATGAAAACATACTTCGGAGGGATGCCTTCCTCCTGCAAGTGGAACTAAGATGCTGGAGAACAAAGCGACGCTTAAGGATACTGCTAGCCTACACAGAAAAGCATCCCTAGCACCAGTGTGGCTATAAATGGGTTACATTTTCTACCTATGGACTCTGCATCCCCTTGGGGAGTATGGCTACCCCCCAGCACTTCAGGCACTGTGGAGCACTGGGGATGCAGCGATGGACCCGTGGGGAGTACTGGCATTGAATCTTACAAATGTTTGTGGAGGAGCTTGCAAACGCAGACAGCGCACTCGAAGCGTTTTCAAACTTTTGAAGCTGTCAGGGAGAGGTGAGGCTCTGCACACCCTTTGGTGTTATTAACAAAACTTTGTGAAAAGATTGTACAAGAACAAGCATTAAATTCGGTGTGGTGTTTACTAATTCAGCAATATTCCATAGCCACTCTAAAAACAGAAAGATACAACTCTTGCTCACAACATTTACTTTTTTTAGGTCTGTTTTGGGAGATATTTAAATTAATTATGGACTTGGGGAGAATATCAAGGTCAAAGACACAGAACCTATAAAGAAACACAAAATGGGCTGAGCCGTGATCTTAGAGAAAAGGATATATTAAACTGACAACTTCAAACTTCAAGGTCCTGTTTTTAAAAAAAACTTACAATTTAATATTGAGGTGTTACAGCAAAACGTGAGCACAATAATATCTTCTGAGCAAAGAAGAATTGCAAGGACCAAGTAGCATCCACATTCTGTCAGCCTTGGACACACTTATAGAGTAGGTTTTTCCTCAAATTATCAGCTTAAATACATGGTAATCAATAAGAATATATCACACATGTATATGAAAATATGCCACAGACAGCCCTTGGGAACTGAAACCATCTGCCTTCCCTCAACACCAATACATCCTGAATCTGGTGACCATAGTGAGAAATAAGAAGGATATCATTAAAGGAGACTGTATCATTGTCAGAGAAGTGTTTGCTGTTGAAAGAAGATATTAAAGTGTTGCTCTAAAAATGATTCACTGTGACAATAGCTTTTGGTTATACCTTTCTGGAGCGCCCCTTAAACAGAATTGTTGGGAATTCCTGCANCCTACTTCAAGAAATAGTTGCTGAAAATGCTTTTGCCTGACCAAGGCTTAAAAAAAGTCCCAAAGACTCAGAAAGTCCCAGAATTGAAATCTTGATTAATTTAAACTTTCACCTCCCCCACCCATTCCAAACCCAATTCCCATTAAGTTTGAAGAGAAGCCCTACAAAATACAGCAAGCTAAAAAAGTCTTGGTGGACAGGGAGAAGTAAATTAAAGGTAAAACAGTAAATAATTTGAACTGAATTTTAATTTAAATTAAAATCTTAATCTAAAACAATACAGTAGATGATTTTAATAATTCTCCTTATTTTGGAGTCATCATTTTTTTAAATTATTTTTATTTATTAAATGATCTGCTTGTTAAACGGGACAATTTCTTTCTTACTACCTAATGGAATTAAGTATCGTTTGGTCTCTTTTTAGATCTGGCCTCAATCAGATGTCTTCTGAGTCTAAGTGGCTTTAAACTAATTTCTTTTTTTTAATTCCTCAAGCCCAGAGTAGTCGGCTTTTCTTAAATTTCAGTCCATGAACTGGCTCCTGTATAGATTCAAAGATGTTTTCCCTGTAGGTAATCAGCATTGTTGAAAAACAAATACAAAGCCAGAACAGATAGTCTAAAGCCATTTCCTAGAGAAGACAGCCCCTGCTGCTTGAGTCACATCAAAGATATAGTGGCTGGTGTGCTCACAAATTGCTGACAATAAATGGGGAGCTGTTTATCAGCCAGAGCGGTGCTGCAGATATCGTTGAGAAAATACAAACCAGAGTGTTGCAGCCAGCACTTCAGGCTGGCAGGCAGGTATTCTTTCACAAACCATACCTTATTTTCTTGTCTCCAGGAAATTTTGTACAACACTTCAGGAATTTTTCATCTGGAGAAATGTTTAAGAAACCAAAGATAACTCTTTTCCAGCCGCTGTATCCCTAAATAGCTGGTCTACTGCTAAAAGGCAAAAAGCTGCCAGTGAGGTAAGCTCAACCTGTAATGATTTCTAACCAGGGGTATGAGAACTCAGATCCTAGGGCAGTTATGATCTGCAGTAACTATCAGCCTGGTCATTTCAAACCCTGAACGAATTGCAGTGAGCTTAAACAGGGTCATGTAACTGACATACCACATAACGCTCTAAAGAACACCTATTGGGAAATGCTTTTACAGCAGTTATGTTGATGGCACACCTCGCAGGAAAAAAGGCATTACGATGCTGGCCTCCACAAGGAGTCTGCACGATTTATTTAATGAAAAGATAGAGAAGTAAGCGATTTTTCAGTACGGAGGGAACACGGGTGTCGCAGAAGAGAGCACTACAGTATTTATGCAACAGATTGATGCCTCGTCTATCTTGCAACCTCATTTAGATTTTACGTGCTCTGTGTAATACAAGAGAAAAAGTTTCTTAAGTGCAGGATTCACAAAACCCAACAAGCCAGAGCAGAAATCAGCTAAATTAGCCAGTATCAATATTGAGAGAAAGGCGTTAGCTATTATTATGTTTCAAATCTTCCCGAAAGCCTCTGGGATTCAACACTTGCAACTCAGAGTCTTTCCTTACCTCCTCTCCAGCCCAGTCCTTTTGCTCTCTTTGCTCCTGGGGCAGCAAAATTATCTTCTCATCTAGATAATTTTTCTACTATGCAGTAGGGTATTCTGAGCTAAAAGTGCTCTACGCTTTCTTGTTGAAGCTGTTCTGCGTGGACAAATTAGGCAGGCACAGGAGATAGAACAGTCAGACATCATGAACCAGTAATCTACTAATAAGGGTGTTCACCTTTAAGGGGGAATACTTAAAATCCAGCCTGTGTTTCAGGCAATATTTGACACGAGATACTTAGAAGAAAATAAATAAGCGTAAATAAAAATAAAAAGTCGAATCTCTCACCTCCAGAGACAGACCTAATCATAGGACAGACTTATCCTCTTTTTGTCTCTCTGGCAAACCGAGTATTTAATTATCTCTGAGACTGCAGAACAGCCCCATTAGGAGAGAATCTTCTTGCATTAACTGTTATCTGCAGCCTGGTTCTTTATAAAGGAAGACACAGGTTCGAGTGAGGGAAAGGATGAAATCTAAGTGTCACACCTGGTTGGGTGAATCACTGAAAAAGTTTGTGGGGGACCCTCTTCTAGACTCCCTGATGCAGCATTGTATGCTTTACCATATGCTTAGGATACTTAAATACTGGAAACATAAAAGTTCATGAAACTTAGGAGAGTTGAATGTTCTACTTAGTGGCACTTAAACTGGCAGTTGTGTCCTACAGCTTCCTTAGCACGGTGTTTGCTTCTGCTAAGTCCAGCATAAAATTCAGAAAATGTTGAAAGGGCTTGTTTGCATTCACAACATTATCAACTCTTTAAATTCTGTGAAGATTTGCATGGAATCTGCTTTGCCCCTAGCATGCTTGACATTTCTTCCTGGAAAACTGGATTTGTGCTCCAGTATATCCGCACCCACAGAATCACACAAGTGTGTGTGTACACGTAGATAACCACATACACAAAGAGACATAGACACGCATACAAACACACACACAGACTCACTGTTGACTGCTTTTGAGTAGTGTTTTGGTTAAATGCAATTCACAATTAAATGCTGCTTTTAGAACCACCTTCCAGGGATTCAGCCATTCTGCTCAAACCTCCTTCACAGCTGAAGAAGAGACAAAACACGGGCAGCCTTTTTTATTGAATTAATTTGATTTTTGTCTTTTGTCCTGCCAGCTATCAAAATTGTCAAATAAACCAGCTTTGATTCATAAATAATGGTTCCATTATATTTACTGTGCCACTGGTCAGAGTACCTGAAATTTTAATTCACTTGTTCAGCTAAATTTCATCCTCAGTTCACAGCCATAAAATTCTGTATTGACAAACTTTCAAACCAACTTTGACTCTGAGGTATCTAGTCAACATTTTTCTTCTGTGTGGATATTAGTTTATTGAATAAGTGGCATCTGTTTTCCTCAACATCACTAGTGGAGTAGGTATTTCCTTTTGACAGCTTTGCACGATTTATGGGTTTGCATGCTCTGAAGAAAAATAGTACTAAGCAAAAAATTCCAATTCATTACCTCTTAGTACTTAATTAAGTTCATACACATTGCACACTATAGGTGAACCCTGAAATGACTGTGACAGCCAGTGAGCAGCAAGTTAGATTATCTTTGGAAGACAGAGAGACTTTTAATTATCTTGACCTCATTTTTCCATCTGTGATATTCATAAATTTTCCTTCTATTTTGTTGGTTCCATCAGATGTACCAAACCATTCTGAAAACAAGATTATATCCTTAGCTATTTCCTTTTATCTGCACATTGAGGCACCAAATGTTTTTACAAATAGTGAAGTCAAGCAGTGGTTTTTATCGGCTTACTTCACACAGCGGCAGATGAATTATGTTGTACAGGCTCCTCCTAATAATGGTTTGGTTTTGGAAACGATAACAGCTTGATAAAAGAAGAAAGCAGTGGATCTGGCTATCAGTAGATACAGAAATAAAGAGAGCCTGGGCTTTACCTGTCAGGGTTCTGCGTACACACATGCATCTGTAAGAGGATCCGCTGGGTGAAAGTCTTAAAGCATTGCCCACATTTCCAAAGATGCCAGTCACTGAACTCAGAATTTAGTTGGCTTGTTGAAGTTGGGCTTGCAAGAACTCGTTGATTTTTGACACTGATCTGGTTAAATCCTGACTCGATGGACCCAGACTTATCCAGGAGAGAAAAATTTCTGCTACACGGAGTCTGTGGAAATACTATGGATCGCTGTGGAGTGGCAGGGGATAGTTTGCTACTTTTATTAAATGGCTGTAGGGTGTCTTGTCTGGACATGGCCTCCATTACAGTCGAAGGGACATTCACTGGGAGAAAACAAGAAAAGTAAATAAGATCCTTTTTATGCCTTTTTAACACTAATACAGTGTTGGGAAACACCAAAAAAATACCAACATCCATTTTCTTGACACTAGAATTAAACAACTTTATTTTAACAATGCACAAAAAAATGGGCTGGAATGAGACAGTGATCTGGATGGATGATGCTGATTCTGTGACACTGACATGAAAATTCATGCAAAGGAGTGTCTGAGACTGAAAGGACTCACAGAAGCCTAGCTGTGATATATGTGTATTGCACAATGGGACTGTCATCTGAAAGAAAATGCTGCTGCATGTATGATACCCTGACTCTGCATGTTGCAGTCAGCATGTCCAATTGCTATATCACAGACAAGCATGAATTTTGAGAGCATGGGGGAAAAAATCCTTGCTCAGACATTCCTTGGGATGCAACGGGGCTTAAATATCTACTGCAGCAATAGTTCCCTTATTTTCTTAAAGGGCAGCCACTAAGGATATTACACTACTTCATCTCACAAGTAGTCACACAGCCAATACAATACAAAGCCTGTGACTTCATCGTGACTTGTATGATTAAGGCTAACAGCAATTGGATTCCCACAAGACAATAGCAAAGGTGTCTTTGTGCATCAATTTCCCACCTACAAAATAGGAACAAAAATTGTCCCATGAAGTCCCATGAAGGACTTAGGATCATCAGCTCATGGTTTATGAGGCACTCAGACATTTCAGCAACAAATGCAATATGCTGTTCTCACGAAGTAAGTTAGAGCTGAATTTGGATGTTGTGTGCTAACAAAGGCAGGAGGTCAAACATACAGAAAAAAGTTGAACTGCTGCTTCACTCCTTGAGTACCATCTAGATCATGCAGTGAATGAAGCAAGGGTCCTATGGGAAAATGGCATCAACTAATGAAAGATTGTACCATAAAGCAAAACAAGGCATAATTTAGGCTGCCTGGGCCCAGTACCTTCTCATGCTTTCTAATTTTGGCATGCTCAGCCTCATGAGACAATATTTCAATGGAGATTTTTAAATTAAATATGTTGTATACATATGTCTAACTCTACTTGTGTTCACACATTTAGTTACTGTCACAAAGCGTTTATATCCATATATCCACGTGCAGGTACACAGCATCTATTTGAACAGGTGATTAGAAACTGCATCTCTGTTTAGGTAAGTTATAATGACAGATTACTAACAGAAAATATGAGAAATAAATTTCAGTTGTGAGATGGAGTCGTCCAATGTTATTTAATGTACAATAAAAAAGTAATAAAAACTAATGTTTTGGTAATACCATAAATAATGCCAGTTACTTCACAGAGCTATGTTCTAATATCTTTCATCAATCTTATATTACTCCAATATTACAAAACTATATGCTATTTAATTTAATTAAGTTGGGGTCCTTTCTAGGCTATTCTTTTCTGGAGTATCTGAGGACTTCTAAGTAGAGTTACACCCACAGGGCTGTCTATGACAAGTTTCCAGACATATGATATATCTTCTATGTCTCTCTGCAGTACAAAAGGCAATTTGTATACTTTCATTTTACCCCAACATTCTCACACAGGAAGCAGACAACTTATCTTTTTTTTTTTTTTTTTTAATTGTTTTCATTAAAGTCCACAGAAGCAATAAGATCAAGATACTAAAAACCTAAGAAACGTAGGCAGAGTTTTTACTGGGTAAAAATGCCTTCTGCAGAAAATAAGCAGAAGGTCTACTGTGAGGGCTTAAGTGGCACTAAAGCCATATACCAGTCTGCAGCTGGCTCCATCCTCAGAGACAAATTTCATCTACTCATGTCAGTCTCCCTGTGGATGAAACTCTGGTTTCTCTCACAGCAAAATAGCAAGTGACAATATTTAGAGATTTTAACCATAATGCTTTGCTTTTCAAACAAAGGTTTTGTAAGCTTCAGCTCATGAAAGAAAAAATAATATTTCTATATTGTACACTGCAGAGCATGAGTTTTATCAGCAAACATTACTGCCAGTAATTAAATTTCTTTTAAACTTTTCTCAAGCCCAACAGATTTGAAAACTCAAGATGAAAAAGGATGTTTATTTTTGACAGTTTAATCCCTGCTATCTTGCTGTTTTATTGCTCCATGGTTCAGTATTTAAGTTGCTACGAGACACGAGTTCATCTTAGCATTGCTGTTCAAGTATCCAAGTCCTTGACTAAAAAACACATCTTATATGTAATTGATTAAGCATGGCCAGCCACAGGGTTACTTTAGATCAAGTCAATCAGGCATCCATTATTGGTTTCTTCCACCATGTAGATACAAATAGCTGGTGAAATGGACAAGAAGTTTTTGATGCAAGTTCTAATCAAGTTCCACACACGAACAGTGAAACTGGAGGGTGTGCTTGGATCGCTCATTCCCATTACAGAAAAAAGTATCCAGCACTACATTGCACTGGGTCTGCATTATAAGTTACATGCTTAATTTTGTGATGATTCCTAGCAAACTAAAAATAAAATGTTGAAAAGACATAGAAGAATGGACGAAAATGGGTATGGCCAGGATGGAATGGAAGTTCATGGTCCTTTCAGGCTACTTACGCTCAGTCTCTATTTAGAGAAGCTGACTTTTACCTTTTAACCACAAGGATCTCATCCCTACAATCAGTCAGACAAAGCTTTTCTTGACATACTCAGTGGTAATAGAATGAGGAATCACTAACAGAAGCCTTGTGGGCCTGCAATGCATTACTGTTTTGGCAAGACAGTCTCTTGTGATAGGTTTGATAACAACGGAGAGGGCCAAGCAAATCAGTTACGAATAGACCAGGAATGAATCATTTATAAAGGAAGAGTGATTCTACACACTATCACTATGTTGGGCTGCCATGGTGGGAAATCTGCTATTTAATTGCACATACCTGCACACTTCCAAACACCTCTGTTTATTTACGTAACCATACCATGATTTTGCACAACTTAAGTGTATCAGCTTCAGGGTTTTATTTTGTACACATCAAGCTTACCTTAACTATATAACTACTTTCATTTAATGTATCTTAAAATACTCTAGGAATATAGCTGACTACATATGAAACAGGAATTCTGGATTACACAGGTAGAAATGCAAGGAAGAACTTACAATTTTCATCTTGTGCAATGCACTGGAGAGGGATTCCAAAGAAAGATGTGTAGCTGTCATTGTACCACACCAGCAGCTCAGTGCCCCTGGGGATATCTATACAAGCCCGGTAGAATATATTTGACCTGATGAAGAGGGAAAAAAAAAAAAAAAAAGCTTAATTTAGGAATAGAGTGTTATCTTCTTGTCATACACAGTATTACAGTAGCAATCCATTGTTTTGGAAGCAGTTCTGTAGAAAACTAAATGAATCACTTACTGATTATTTTAAAACCAAATCTATTGCAGGGAAGGACTTTGTTCCTGTAGCATAGGGTAACAAAGAGCTTATAGGCACTTCAAACCTAGCATACTTTAAATACTAAGATTTTACAAGCACAAGGATTTTATGAAAAGACTGATGTTTTCTTGCAATTTTGTAAGTGCTGCATTTTGCTAATACAATACAAGCACCAGATTGGTGCACATAGTTCAGTAAGTTCAGCCATTTAAACAGCTTTGCCGTTGTCATCTAAGCTAAAGTTAGCAAATTTTAGGGGTAAATAGACAATGATTCTTTCATTTGAAAAAATTATTTTAGTAAGAGGTTTGAAGTAGTGTAAGGCGGCCTTTCAATAGAGCAATATACCACCAAAAGAGAGAGATCTTGGATTGTTGTGTAAAACAGACAGGGAATTAAAAAATGGGGTTAATCTGAACATACGACCACAAAAATCTTCCCCTGTGTGAACACAAGAGTAACACCAACAATCCTTCAGTAAGAATAAATTCATGATACCGTAAATACGACATCTTATCATATCACTCTGCGCTGCAGGAAAAGACTGTGGATTTTCCTGGACCACTGAACTGGGAGTTGAGGGGAAAAAAAAGGAAAAATCCTAGAATTTCCACCATAAAAGCCAGAGCCTTATCCTGATCTTACACTGATGTAAATAGCTTCAGAGTGATACTTTTACAGTTAACAGATTTACATGGGGGCAAAAACTGTGCAAGATTAGAATCAGGCACAAGATAAAATAAAACTGTTATCGGTTTGTAGTGGCTTTTCCCTTAGGCTTCATATGGAACAGTAAAACACACTCCTGTGAGATGGATAGAAATTCAATATATACAAGGAGAACACTCCACTCTCGCTGAAGGATTACATACCAAAATGATACAGTCAAAGTACCAAGAAATGACCATTTTTTATAACAGCTTATGTAAGGNGTTCTCTGAGTGAAGAATTGCTACAAACGCTAGCCTGAAGTTCAAGATAAAAGTGTTTAGGGTTGGTAGGCCTTAAATTTAGACTTTCTGTAAAGAATTGGCTGTAGCGATGCAATTTGTTCCTTGTATAACACTGCAGACATAAGGAGAATCCTTTACCACATTTTTCACGGCGGTGAGATATGCACTTGTCAACATATTTTGTCACCGCAAAGTGGCTCTTGGCAACAGGATCATAAAGATCAATAAAAAAGTGCAGATTCTCAATATTTTACTAGCAGCTGCAAAAATTTCATTTATCTTGTTATTTTCCTCGCTTACTGCCACCCTGTCTCAGGAGGGCACTGCTAGCTAAGCAGAACGGTTTTCCTACCCTTCTATGAATATCTGACAAAAACTCTCCCCTTTGTGTCTCCCCCTCTCCTCCTCCTCTCCTCTTCTCCCTCTCTTTCTTCCCAGAGCTGCGCATTTCGTTAATTCTTTCCACTGTTACATAAAAATGAAAATTGGAGCCACGCTATAAATTACCAGCATCTCCTAACTTGAGAAAAATTGAGTCTACTTTGTACTTCACCCTTGTAACATTTCATCTCTCAGTTTGGCTTCCCTTAACATAAACACAGCAGCCCGGCAAATGAATGTGCTAAAACCAAATGACACACTTTGCCGCTGAAAGAGCAGAACTGTTTTTGAGCAATGGGTGGTCTGTGAGGCTTGGAGTAGGCACGGAAAAAAAAGTGTAAGCGTACACCGTCCCTTACAAGCGTGCAGAGCTTCCAAAACTCGCAGAAATCTCTGCATGCTGAAGTACATCAAAGGGATTTTTCCCTTTTCGGATAATATTTCCTTTGCTGACATGTATTTAGTATTATGGTTGGATGACTCATAAAGATAGCTTCATGGCGTCCCAACGCAGTTGAAGCAGAACACATGCCAACAAACATTATTGTCAGCCTCAAAATAAAAACAAAACGTTCAGCTAAGGGTCAATCAATCAAGAGCACTTTGAAGAAAATTCCATTTAGATATTACAAATCATAACAGAATGAATTTAAACCAGCTGACTTTCTGTGAGGAGGACATCCATGTACAATAAAAATTAGGCCGGTTTTTCAGTGTCCAACTTTGCTATTTTCTTACACTTGGATGCAGTCACTGGTGATGGATGCCAGTTTTTTAAATTGTGTTTTTGTAGTTCATTTTATAAAGATCTGAAGTAATAGAAAACAGATCAACAGAGGGAACTCTAAGTAAAAACTCCATCATGAAAGGAGAGTTGTAAAATCCACTTAATATTGACAGATGTGTAATGACTTTCTCATGCTCACTTTTCATTTAGGTTTGTCATCTATATATATAAATACACATGCTTTTTTTTTCTTATTTTTATACATAAATATATATTCATGTGCACACACCACCACACTGAGAAATAGTTCACAAGATACCTGCAAAAATACTCTTTCATCATAACAATCTTTATTCATTATGCACTGTGTTTATTTAAAATCTGACAGGATTTTAGCTATAAATATCTGATATTTAAGGGCATAATAAAAGGTTTGTAATGTATAAATAGGATTGTTATTTTTTTTAACTGCAGCATTATTTAGTTAACTGGCCAGAGAATAAAAAAGCTGAAAATGCAATTGAACAATCTTACCATTGTTAAATTGGAACCCTATGGGATAATCAAACTTTATAAATATTTCATTTTAGCTTGCTTTTGTATGTTTTATTTTTAATTTTAAAGGCACTTTAAATAAGTTTAAGATTCTTCCTAAAGAAAAGAAACTCCACTCTCTGAAATGACTAGCCAAAATCAGGATTGCTCACTGCGACTGGCAAGCTTGGGGCTTTCTTTGATGTGCTTCCTACCACATTTAATAAGGCCAAGCAGTTGCTTCTGATTCTGAGGCAAAAGGTTTGTTTATAGCTGAGATCATGTATTTATGTAATGCGTTGTCTGGGTTTTCTGGATCTGTTTGCAAGTACAAAGTTAAATGCACCACAATTTCTTTACATTTTTCTTCACATTTTGACCTTCTCTAGCCACTGACGTAGTAGGCACAAGCACTAGCAATCCTGGCTAGCAGGTGCACACACAATACAAGCTTTAGGTGTATATGTGTCTCGCAGCTGTCTCTCATGCCTTTGGGTTCAAAACTCCTCTCCTGTCATTTTGCCCCTTCCTCTTGCACACACATCTTTATTAAGGGTGGAAGATTGCTTCTGTTGCCTTGCTTCTGATCAGATCCTCTGGGAACATGCAGATGCCTCTGTGCAGTGTGGCGGTCACACGAGTGGTACAGGGTTGGTCTTGTTCCCAGGAGCACCTGGAGGTCCAGCGTGCTTACGACAATGGCCTCAGCTCAGGGCAACCAAAGTTAAACCCATCCTCACTACACGCTGCAGCTTTTCTACTGAGCTGAACGAGCACATTCACAAAAGGCCTGATGCCTGATGAGGGCCACCAAAATGATCAGGGGGCTGGAGCACCTCTCCTATGAGGACAGACTGAAGGAGCTGGGGTTGTTCAGCTTGGAGAAAAGGAGGCTCCGAGGAGACCTCATAGCAGCCTTCCAGTACCTGAAGGGGGCCTACAGGAAGGCTGGGGAGGGTCTGTTTACAAAGGCCTGCAGTGACAGGACAAGGGGCAATGGTTTTAAGTTGGAGAAGGGGAGATTTAGATTGGATATTAGGAAAAAATTCTTTACCATGAGGGTGGTGGAACACTGGAACAGGTTGCCCAGGGAGGTGGTTGAGGCCCCTTCCCTGAGATATTCAAGGTGAAGCTTGACGAGGCCCTGGGCAACCTGGTCTAGTTGGGGGTGTCCCTGCTGACTGCGGGGGGGTCGGACTAGATGACCTTCGGAGGTCCCTTCCGGCCTGGACCAATCTATGAATCTATGCTGTCTTTGCAACCAAAGACAATAGTACTGGTGACAGTCAGAGTCTGACCTCTCACTAAGAACGTTTTCATTGTGTTGCATGGAGTAAATCAAAATGTACTTTACCTGTACTGAACCACTGTTAAGTTCTGCTCCCCGCAGTGTCTTGCACATCGGATGTACCTCATCCAGCTTGACTTACTGGGTTCTCCACCATCAATAAAGTGCTGCAGTGTCCCATCCTGGTCGTATATCTGGGGGAGATGTCACAAGGTCAAGTAGTTAGAAAAAATCATCAGCAATCATTTTCACTGTTTTGCTGGTGTCTCTCTCTGCCTTTTCCAGGAATTTATTGCCATAAGATTTGTCATTGCATATCGATGCTCTTAGAAATCTACATGGGACGGCAGAAAAGTATTTGGGGGGATGGAAGTTTATCATGCTTCTTTTATCAAGCCAATCTTTTTGTATTAAACATATTTGTGGTGTCTCAAAGATGTGACCATGTTTCCCAAAGAATATTTAACCTATTTTGACAGGCTGGCCTTAAATAATGAACTGTCAGATAAACAAGAAAATCTGGACGTAAAGCCTGAATTAAAATGGCTGGAATATCTGAGCAAGGGGCAGTAAAGGGATACTAAACAAGTATCCCTTCCTTCACATCTCAGTTGAAGCAAGAGCATGTGTTTCAGAAACCTCACATGATACATTAGGGAGTTATAGGATTCATAGTACCAAAACACATGAGACTAGAAGGAAAAAGACAGTTAAAGATGCCCTTAGAAGTTCCCTTGAGACATGTAATTTTTTGAAGTAGTAAATGAGAAATCAGTCCTGAGGGAATCATAGCTTTCCTAAACATGACATCCTTGCTGAGGACATGAGACCCAGTAAGGGTAATTCTTAAAAAAAAAAAACAGTTCTGTGTCTCTGTTCTGCACTGGGTGACTGGGTGCTCCTTCTGAAGTCAAAGAATAAAATTGTTCTGGAGGATCTGAAATGAAAGATTCAAGTTTCATGCACATCTGCCCTTTTGGCTGCTTAAAAGATGTAATGGTCTTACAAGAATTTTACCTGTTATGCAATTACTTTGAAACTGCAGAAATGCATCTGAACAATTAGGTACTTATCTGAAGCAAACCTGATGTTCAGATCTTTCATCCCTGCATAGATGCCTTCTGCTTTAAAGATCTTACCCCCAAAGTGTTAGCCCTTTTGAAACTGTATGAGTATAAACTGATCTGTCTTCTTGAAAGTACTGATTCTACTAATGAAAGAGGAAGAACATTCATTACGTTCAATATTTCTAGAACAAGCAAATTTGTCTTGTGTTTCCATTTCAATATCAAGAGAATAATCTCAGAAATTATATTAGTATATTCAGTATTTCTGACTTATTAAAAGAGTGTTTCCTACAACGCACACAAAAACGTACACAGAAACCAGGATCTAGTTCTTTACACCACCACAGAAGTCTCAAATTCAGGACTTAGCCTTGTTTTTGCTTTTGACCAAGAGGAACTGGGAGTAATCAGGAGCAACACATCCTTTGCCAGAGCATGACAGACAGGGAAATCAAATGTCTACAGAGATCCTTATCATTTGTTCCCAAGTACCTGTGACAAGGACCAGGTGGGACTTGGCCAGATGCTCCTGGGCTGGAGAAGCAAGATGCTACCCCAGTATGCATTGAGTGGTGCAATAAAGTCAGAGACATCAGAAGGAGTCCTCAGAGACAAACAAATACTCCAATAACAGGGATTTGGTTTATTTTGTATATATCGTAGCTTGTTGATTATCGGCAAGGACCTGTTCCTATACAAACATGTTAACGTATGTTGAATACACGAGCAAGATAAGATAAACAATAAAAATCTGTAATGGAAATGGAAAAGTTTTACAGGAAATCAGCCTAAAAAAAAAGGGGGGAAGACAAGAAAAAATTAATTACTAGAAGTGTTTGCCTGGGGCCGTTTTGGCAATATGAATCCAAACAGTCTCAGCACAGTGTTTATTATCTATTCATTTACATGGTGCTTAGTAATATAGCAGTGTATGGCTTAACGTGAGGCGAAAACAATCCCCATAAATAAAGAGCTGAGAGCTTCCTATTCCTCAGATGATATGAAATAGAAAAGACAAAGACAACTGCCGTAATGGGTACTGAGAGTCATATCTAAACACACAGGGACCTACTCAGAACTTTGTGTATATGGACAGTCATGAACCGACATGAGAAATTACAACCTGCCATGAAAATGCAGGACTGGAGCTTTCTCAGGCCTTGGCCTGGAGTAGGAAGGACTACCCTACAAGCAAGGCTAAATATTTTCAAATACTTTATTCTTACGAGTATTGATGCATCAATGACACTATGGTCTCCTTTCCTAGGGGGTTCTTGCTGACACCGCAAATAAAGCTACATAGTCAGAATCCATCCTGCAGAATTCTTAGTCCTGTTCCTACAGGAATGAAAATCCAGCTGTAAGGAAGCAGGTTTCCCTCATCTTAGAAGGGAAATATCAACACTGCATTGTATCTGCTTCTTTGTCAAATTGCATAATAGATGTAAAAATCTGAAAAACTTAACTGGTATGATCATTATTATTATTCATATTATCATTGTGCACCCATTCTTAGTAATTTTACAGTTGCTTAAATCTGGCAACGACTATATAATTGCCTGAAGAAACCATCATGAGGGAGTAAACTATGATGTGCCATGACAGAGGAAAACCAAACCTGTAGCTCAAGTTGTGAACCCAGCCATTACAGCAAACTATATGGGTATACATATTCACCTGCATCTCTATTACACATGCATATATACTTAAACACTCATAGTATCTATTAAAAAATTCTACTGAAGAATCCTGTGATAAACTGATTTTACTGAAAATCTTTGTCTGCCTCACAAGATCACTGTGTCCATCTATGCTGGCATAACTTTTAACATATTGTAAGAGCCTCATGGCAAAATAAAATACAATTTCTCCAACTCCTTATGGAGAATGCATGTATTTTTTTCTGTATCTCACAACAGTCATTGATCTAAGTGGTGGAAAAAAAAATTAGTAATTTCATTTTTCTACTTTAATTACACTTGAAAGTGTTATCTAAACTGCTTACTGGATCTTTTTCCCCTTCTGACCCAAAGCACTTGTTAAATGTTGGGTTTGTTGAGTTTTCAATACTTTAAGATTTCTTTTTATCATCTGTTCCAATTTTGAGGAGGGCACCAGAATACTGGAAGGACTGCACTCACCTTCTTGTTTGACATGTCTTGTTTTCCTCCTTAGTAGTTCCCATATAATTACTTAACTTCTTAATAAGCTTTTGACTGTTTACTGGTAGTTTACTGGTATGTTACACATCAAGAGATTCAGAATGTGAAGCTTATTATTTTCTATAAATTTAATTCTTTGACTTCAAAATACAAAAGAAACAGCTTCATTTTCCAAGAAACTAAGTCCAAAGCGTAATCAGCACAAATCAAGTCTTCTTTTTGCCATTTTTCATATTGCTTTCCTTACAAACACTAGTTTACTCAGTAATCAAGATGTAAATACAGAAAGGCATGACGTGTATGATGAAATCTCTTACAGGGTGCCGCTGATATTCCTCACGACCTACATATGCATTCCAGCTGGGAAATATGGGAAAAAGCAGGTAGAATGACAGTGTACTGATACTGGTCAGATTAATCTTGTAACGGCATGTAAAAAACTAAATATGAAGGATCAGATTTATTTCTTGTTGGATTGGTTATTGATAATTACTTGGAGGCTGTAGATACTGAAACTTATAGTGACAATGATGATAACAGCACATAACAGCAATAATTATGTCATTTCTGAAGCACACAAGAGTTTCATATAGGTGATGCCCTAAAATCTATGAACAACCATTACTAAGTAAAATAAACAGCAGTTGCTGGAACATCTGTCACTCTGGCAACATACCAAGTCTAGGTAGGACCGTGTAAGATTTAAGTAGTATAACAGATAAGGCAGAGCGCTAAAGAGCCTTCTGAGAACTCTCAATTACTTCAGTACTGACATAGTATTGCTCACTTGGATAGATGAGGACATATGTAATTCCAACGCTAAAGACTGTTGTGCCAGTTTGTGATATAGATGCCACAGGCTTTTAGAATAAAGGACACC
>VXAK01005166.1:8916-33232 GCA_013399435.1 Arenaria interpres | reverse complement strand
ATTTTTTTTTTTTTTTTTTTTTTTGTGCACTATTTGTTTATCCTTACTCTGAGTTTGTAAGTAAATACAATGTATGTGTAGAATATCTATCTCAGCAGAGCACCCATTTACTACTGCAGTACAGACTTCACAGATAACTCTTGCAATCCCTTTTTAAACGTCTCATTAAGGCTCACCATAAATGAGGAATTTCAGTAAAAATTACATATTTTAGAAAATATACTTAATTCCTTTGTGAGTTTTAAATAATGAGGCACACTGATATTTTTAGTTTGGAATATTTTGGAATGTCTGGAATGCTAAGTTCCCCAGATGATGATTAAAAGGTCAAGTAATAAAGTATATGATAAACTATGCCTGAGATTCCTCATAAAACAAATGAGTAATGGCTGTACAAACTGTGCCGCCATGTTTTTATATTGGAAAAATGCCTGTGCTGTATTATTCCTTCAAATTTGCTAGATTATAGGATTGTCAGAAAACCAGCATGGTGATGGTTAGTTTGCAACTGCTTTGGGGCAGACGTTAAAGAAGCAGATGAAAAAGGTGCATTAAGGAGTAGTGCTGGTGTTGCTAATGGACACATTGCGGAGAATGTGAAATGGATTTTTTTTTCTTGCCAGAGTGCAGGTCTGGTATTGGTAAGTATCATGTTAAGTTTCTTTGGAAGAGCGTTTGTTTCTGTGAGGATTATAACATTAGATTAGACCATTGCTTGAGTCACAATCACAGGAGCCCTCCAGAGCTGTTAAGCATTTGGCATATCTCACTTATCTCTAAGGGTGGCAGGGGCCATCAATACAAAGTGGACCATCAATCAATCTGGGGTCTTCTTCAGACATTGCCTGTCAGCTGATCAGAGGAGGACTTTAGAGAATCAGCTTTCCATTATCAGGATTTGGTCTGTGATCAGAACAAGCCACTGAACCTTTTACTTTTCACTTGGCAAAAACATACACACTGGAAAAAAGTCCTGACAGTTCATTCATTTTGCTCCATCACTGGAGCCAGATGATGTTTGACTGGGGAGACCCACCCTCTTTGATGTTGTGCTCTTTTGAGAGTGCCCTGCTGTGAAAAAAATTTTCTCCTTCCAAATTAAAGAGAAATATTTCTGCGTCCAGCTGTTAAATGTGACGTTTGCCATTTTTCAGTGCGTTGGCGTTGTGCCATCTCGCAGGCTGTGTTTCAAACCTATCTTTTTCCCTTCTTCTTCTCAGCAGCAATAGCCACAATGTGTTAGTGTCTCCAACTTCTACATAACATCAACACCAAAAGGGACAATAGAAGTAATACTCCATTGCTCTGAACTACAGCAGCAATATTTACACACGTTTCTTCTGATTTTTTTAATTAAAACAAGCAATCATTTTATTACATTAAATGAAGGATGACACCGATTAATACAATCTACAAGTTGACTCCAATTTCATTCTGATTGCAGTAGGCAACCCATGCTGAAGCAAAGCCTCTGTAGAATACATTTACCAGTTAAATGAGTGTGGATGTTATTAAAACTTGTTTCATGTGTACTGAGTCCACATCAAAAAAATGGCATCCGTTCAGCAGCCCTAGCTCTGTTTAAATTAAGACAAACTTCTCATGAAAGCTTGAATAAACATTTAGGTTTAAGTAATCAAGAAAACCTGTATCTTCTCATATTTATTAAGTGTAATTTTCAGAGTTATAAAAACCACTGTCACAAATTGTGTATACTGTAAATAAAGGGTGGACTCATCATTATTATGTTTTGCCTATCTATTGAGGTAGATGAAACACAACAGGTTCCAACTGCTCTCCAGCTCAACCTTTCCTTCATCCTTTTCTTTTCCATATTTGCTGACATGAAAAAGGATCAAGGCTTGATAGATTTTGGCAAGATCATTCTTGAAAACCTATGTTTTGTAATTAATCTCAGACTATGACCAGCAAATCTGAGTAACAGCTCATGTACTTATCACATCTTCACACTGTGAAAATTAAAACCTGACTGAGAGCCTCAATGGATGAGAATGAAACACTTATTTTGGAAAATTACATGGGTGGTAACAAAAATTAAGCATTTCCCTTTTAGGTATCCACAGTCCAGATTCATGCCAAGAAAAAGGATAGTCCAGAAAGACTTTATCTAGAAATAATCAGTAAAGTTGTAGCCTGCTCCTTATTTGCACTACATTTAACTTATGAACTCAGTTTTTTAAATTGTAGAATGATAGAGATTTACAAAAAAATATAAATTCACCTCTCTTGAAGAGGCTAGCATGGAGCCAAGCTACATTCTGCAGGGCTTCAGTCAGTTGTCAGAAGCTATCCGGTATCTAGCAAAGACAGTACTGGGACTGGAGATGTGCAAGCAACAAGGAGATGCTGACAGAAACAGTGTTGGCAATTCATTAGGAGGTATATTTCCTTGTTCCTGGAACGAATCAAACACTGCCACTCCTAAAATTACATACAACACATATATGTGATCTATAAATGATTGTATTTGGATCCATATGTTATGCTGTTCTATGACTGTAGAGCACCTTGTCACAAGAATATCATCTATGCTACTATGATTCTTCTCTGTCCGTATTTCTAACTAGATTAAGAAGCATTTTTCTTACTATTAATTCCAACTTCCTCTTCTATATCTAACTAACATTATTAAAAATTCTCTTCTCTTGCTTCTGCTCTCCCATCAGCCATGGTTTCTTCATACTCCTTTTTTCTGTTCCTCGTTTTATTAAGGCAGCAGAAGAGCACCCAAGAATGACTCATTAGAGTGAAAAACAAGGATTGACTGCAAAGGTTTTTGTTAATCTTTTTCTCTGTTCAATTATGCATTTTTCTGTTTCGTCTTTAACACTATGCAACTTACCATTATCCCTCCAGCTTTTCTCAACTCTGGTCTTTGTGCCAAAATAATTTCAGGTAAATTTTTGTTTGTTTGTTTGTTTGTTTTCTCTTAGACAGTTTTAAATGAAAATATTTAGATGGCTTATGTAGGCTAACACAGATCAGAAATAGGAGAGTAGTTTGAGCAGCAAGTGTACTGGCCTTAGATGTTTGACTTTTTTACAAAGGAACTCAAAGCAGATGAGTTAATTAGAAACCAATAGAACCAATGATTATAATCCATGTTGAAAATTTTAACATTAAAATGATTCATCCAAAATTAGTTTTATTTTTTCCCCAACTCTAAATTCTAAAAACAAAGCAAAATAAACCAGTTCTTATTTTTATTATCTTCCCACCATCCTCAAAGTTTAACACAAAGGGGAAATTAATCACTACTTAGCAGAACTGCATGCAAAATTATTTTACTGGATATAGCCCAAACCTCACAATGTTTGTAAAGCAATAACAATAACAAAATGTTTTGGAGCAAGTTTGTGTTGTGTGTTGTTTTTTGTTGGTTTTTTTTTTTTTTTAAAAAAAAGCATTTGGATGGTTTCAAGATTTTATAAACCATAATAAAATGTTACATTATAAGCTTACTGGGCTTTAGAACTGAAAGGAGTTCTGAACTGAGAAATGAACTTCCTGTTTAGAAAATGTAAGAACATGTTTAGATGATTTTGAACCATCTTCCACAAAGTTTTATTCATCAGAAGTTTCTCTGAAACTGACATTTTTATGCAAACAGTTTCAATTTCTCAGCTTTCTCTTGAAAAAAATTTGGTTTCCTTGGGAAACCCCAACAATTTGTATGTAGTTATCTGTTGTATACCAGTGATAGGCTATTAAAGGCATACATAGAAACAGTCATGGCACCTAAGAACTTGCAATCTAAAAGACACAGATAAGGCTAAATGAATTGGGAGACCCAGAAAACCTGATGAAAGACTAACCTTTCCCCAGTCCTTTCCTGTCTCCTTCTCCCTCATGCATAATCACAAAAATTCTCGCTTAAATACAAAAAGATTAATAGGGAGTGCAACTTCATAGTTTTCCTGAGCTAAGCAGGAATTGCCACACTTCTCCTCTACCAGAAGAGAAAAGCCTTGGGTTTCTCATTGGGTTCAGAGCTCTACCAACTCCCTCTCATTCATGGAGAAAATAAACCCTGAATCTACATGAAGACAAGCTAAAATCTGAGCCCTTTCTTGGCCAGCTACTATCCCTGGAACATGTTCCTGCTAATAGCAAGCAAATGAGCCCTTGTTCAACTTCTTTTTTACACGCCACAGACTGCATACTTACTGTATGGTGCTGACTTTCCTAACTGGCTTGGCCACTACCCTTGTAAGACGAGAGAATATTAAAAATAACTGTGTGCCGACTCTCAGCCATACACTCAGGTTAACTATTTTCAAAGAATTTGATGAAGCTGTAATAAAAATCAATTTATCCATAGAAAGAAGCACTTCTTGTTCTCAAACAGCAGATTTATGATTTCATGCAAACATGAATGTCCTAGAGCTCACCCTTTTTAATAAGGAGTCTTTTAAAAGACATAAAATATTTGTCCTAATGAAGTAATGGTTTCCTAAGGTTTTGCTTCTTTTCTGTACTGCCTACAGTTTTATGTCTTTGTTGAAATGTGTCACTTCTTAAATTATGGTGTTTTCCTAAGTCTACTATATTCTTTTTCTAACCCACACTAAGAAAGCACAATTGTCAGACATTATGTTTTGAGGGCGAACTGACCTCCAGCATATTGTGGATAGCATAAATTTCATATTTTATAGTTATTTTGAAAACATTCCTAAACTCAAACCCCTTGGTTGCTTAGTATCTTGAACTCACTCCACCTAACAACAGTAAACTAAAGTGGCCAATGTTTTCAGCCAAAAATCAAAGTAAAAGGTGAGAGGAGAAGATCAAAAAGTACTTTAGCATTAGGGAGTCACTGCTATTACAGAGTCACGGCCAACTTTAGATAAGACACTGTACTGAGACAGCCCAAACAGCTGCTGCAATCCCAGGACTGTCATCTTAGACTGTTCAAATTTGTCTAAAAACTCCAAGAAACTGGGAGTATGGGAAGAGTGAGACAGGAGAGGTTAATGCACTATGATTCTAGCCTCTGCTGACTCATTCTGTCAAAAAATACCAGGGATCATCCAACAGCATATAATAGTATGTCACTGTGGAAGATTTTCCTTCTTTTTCTCAAAGACTTTTCATTTGCCAGTAGAGAGCAGAGAAGGATGTGAGTTATTCCAGGCTTCAAAGGAAAGACATTTATTTTGTCCAGATAAGTAAATTGTCTAGTAATCCCATGTGGCATCTGGATAGGAAATATATTATACTTACTAGAAAATTGAGCAAATCCTTGGAATCAAGGATGAATAAACAAACTGACTGAGAGGAAAAGACACTTACCAGAGGCTTAATAATGAGGTACATTCAGGAGCATTCCATAATTTAAAGGCTAGTTTCTCAGTGAGCAGGACTAATGAAGCTTGGTATGGATGTGTGTTTTTTGTCCCCAGAACTTTCAGTGCTGTAACGATCTCCACTTCTACACTGACTCCAATGTATAACATTGATGTCTAAATATTCTTCAGCTATTATGTACTTAGCGATGCATCTGGTATCACTGGAAGTTCAGCACGTGGAAAAGCAAAGCGTATAGTGGAGTCACTGTGGATACAAGAGGAATAGTGTCCTGGGGAATCTGGCCTTGTGATGTGTAAGTAGATAAGAGGTATGGTGGTGACAAAAAATGCTCACAAAAAAACAGTAACTTTTGCTCGATAGTGAAATATAGATTGGGTCAGTGACCTTTGCTGATCCCCATTAATACCCATCTGCATCTTCGATAATCTTCTCGACAGCATCCCAAAAGCGTATAACTACTTTTAGAAGTCACATCATGAAATGTGAAGTAGCAGGAAGGTGAAATCTGGAACAGTGCTGGACAGAAAAGTCACAGTGTACAGCGTGCGCATGCTTAACAAATCTCATGTGTTGGACCAGTTGCACAGGCAAGTGGTCCAGATGCAGTTGCCATTTTCCTGAATCTCTGGAAATTTAAGCTGATGCATATTTGGAAAAGCATCAGTTGCCATGACAATACAGAAGAGTGTGCCCTGTATGCTTTTCATATTTGACTTCACTATATATACAGGATATCCTGCATTATGCAGAATGTCTGGCAGTCCTGAAAGAAGAAAATGACATTTCCTGTTGTCATTTACTTTTTTGCTACTTTTTCCACATTTCAGGAGATACAATGTATATATTTATTACATCAAATTTAGTGAAAATGAAGAAGGGATTGCCATCTTCCGAGCGCTATAGCTATAACTATGAATTAAATAAATCCCAATCACTACAGATAAATCATTAGCAATAACATAGTTCAATTGTAGATAAATTTCATATTTATCCAATTTAAATGTAATTTTTTGTGATGTATTTTCTCACTCTAAAATGTGATTTCTCTAAAAACGTTAAAAATCAACTGACAGTAAAAAAAAAAAAAAACCCATATTCTAATAAAGGTTTTAACTTTGAAAATAGGATCTAAATCAGACCCAAAATCATACTGACATGAGCGACTCTTAACACACAAAATTCCATGCAAGGAATAAAAATAGTATCAAAAGACTCATGCTCCACAATGCAGAAAGCATTTACGCTTCAGTCTCTTAATTATGGTGTAAGTCCTCTGAAAGTCAGTACAATAATAACCAGCAGCAAGCACATAGCTGACAGATTTTTAAATTATTGTGATGATGTGAGAGAAAGAGCAGGAAGGCCCTTCATCACTTACAACAAACGATTGTAGCAATTTCACCTGTAAAATTACAAAAGATATGTATTGCAATTCCATCTTACACCTGAAGTAAACCATGCCATTAGCATTGCAACTCTGCCTAAACATTCTGTCAGCTTTAATGGCACATCTACATATACTGCACACATAAATGAGAAAAAAATCCAAACCTCATCACATACATCATTCACATATTGCACACAGTCAGTCCTGAGATTTGTATTGATTTAATATCTTTGAGAGCAGAAATGAACAGGACTCCACAGATCCATCATGATGCAATTACCCAAAGTTTTTCTTTTAAAATGCATCTATGTTTGGTCTCTTCCAAAATAATTTTTACTGTAAATTTTCAAGTGTCTCAATTATAAAACTGCACAGATCTGAACTATAATAGTCAAAGCTCAACTGTTTTATAAATACATTTAAAATATGGCATTAATATAAAAATCCTATATCATACAACCAAAACAAATTAATATAACTTGCTATGGCAATAACCAGATCATTTTTCCAAACAAATAGATAAACTCCATCATGTCATTTTGAACTTCTTCTGACCTTCTGATGGTTACAATTGGGAACAAATGTTATCCAAGAAAAATATTGGTGGTTCTGCATTCACAAAACAGAGAATGCTTAAATTAAACAGCCTTTGCTTTGGTAGACACATCATATGCATTGCACAGGAAAAGATATTGGCCTAGTTCTGCTTTCATATACATCAAGTATAATCACAGATTTAAAATCCTACTGATTTAGAGCACTGCAATCTGAGACTGATGCCGACAAATCTGTTCCCTAGGTGTAAGTGAGACATCTGAGCCGAGACAGCAGGGCAATCACAGCAGCATGGGATGTACTTGAGGCTATTTGCCACATTTTACTCTTAGTTTTGCATCCCATGGTAAGCTCTATTGCTGGAGTTACATTATTTATAAGGCTGAAATAATTACCTCGATTAAAGCTAGTTAGCTTGTGTCTGCCCAGGTGCAGACAGATCTTTGGCTGCAATGTAACATGCCCTTAGTGAATTTATAATAGGAGAAACTGATAATAAATATTGGGGCACTATTGATTACTTCCTTTGTTCACATGCATTGCAAAATGAAGTTTGTTAGTGAGTTGAAGGTAGGATACATTTCACATCATAAAATTAACCAACTAAGGTTAGGTATATAAAATAACTCTATTACGCAAAATGTCCTTGCAGAGCGATGGAGAGAAATAGGCACCATCAGAGGGCAATATGTCATAAGCAAGGACTGAGACACTAGAAACTTAACTTACTGATATCAAATGTTAGTGACTGAGAGTGCAAATACAACCTGCTATAAATTGCCATACCCTGGGTAGAGTTCACTGAGAGTAGTGTTCCAAAAAGTCAACCAGTTTTGTATTGCTGTTATATTGGTTGCTTTCTCATGCTCTTTAGGGAAAAAAAAAAAGTATAAACAATCGTTATCATCTTAACATTTGAATGTGACTGTTGTAGTGCCCTTTTGAGTAGCAAAACAAGAACAGCTGCTTTAAATACATACATTTATAAGTAAGTGTATAGCATGATACCAGTCTTAAAAATTTCTAGCCTCCATTATTACTGGACTATGAGAGCATGCTGTCCACCAGTCCACCAGCCAGGAGAAATGAAGCAAGGAATATAACNAGTCATTCTTCCTAATATCTATTCTAAACCTCCCCTGCTGCAACTTTAGACCATTTCCTTTGGTCTTGTCATTATTCCCTTGGGAGAAGAGGCCAACACCCACTTCTCTACACCCTCCTTTCAGGTAGTTGTAGAGGGCAATGCCCTCAGCCTCCTCTTCTCCAAACTAAACACCCAGATCCCTCAGCCTCTCCTCATATGACTTGTTCTCTAGACCCCTCACCAGCTCAGTAGCTCTCCTACTGGTTGAACTGGGAGGGCAGGTGGGCTTCCAGTAAAGCAGCTGTGGCTCCCCTTGCAGACCTGCTCTCTTCAGAGGCACCACACCTGGTCACCCAGCAGTCCCTGTACCACCACAGCCTTCTCCCATGGAAGACATGAGTGTTTTCTGAGTTCTTCAAAGGCAGACGTCTTCGCAGATCTCTTTCTTAACAGAGGAGAAATCACTGCTGTCAAAATTGGGTCTTCAGGATGCAAACAATATTCAGCCTTCTCCAAAATGAAGGACCAGCCCTGCCCTCCAGTGAAGTCTAGTCAGAAACATGTAATCAGATAGAAAAATCTTCCTGGTGCTTGCAGGAGTATAAACTAACTGGAACTGAAACACGGGAGACAGTACAACATATCTTCAAATACTGAACACCCGCACTAAGGAAAAAAGATTGTGTGAAACTATGTAACAGGGTCATCTAGTGACTCTTGTCATAATCTTACTGCCCACACGGTGCAACCAGCTGCAAGGAAGGCCAGTGTTTACCCTGTTGAAGTGAGCTGTGCCCATACTCTATATTGACACTTGGTGTTCAGCCGTGACAAGGTTTCACAGGCCAACTGAGGGCTCGCATACACAAATATGACATCTGCAAACAAGTGCCTGACGAGCACACGGCCATCCTTAACTTCCCATGTGGAAATCCTAGCTGGAATGCCAACACCAGGCATGGTGCAGGTCCTGTCTTGTGTCAGGGAAAGCATCTGTCATGATGGTGCTGAAATACAGCTCACTATTATACCACCTAGCGAGACTCCTTTGAACTGAGTCCTCCACCTAATCTGCAGAACGTTTTGCAAGGTCCTGCAGACCACCAGGAAGCTATGGACAGCAGCTTAGTAGCCCCTGGTGGAAGCAGCCTCAGTTACGAGTAGGCAACTTGGCAGTTTTGGGTGTTTTTTTTTTTAACATCTGACCCTAACACCAAGGGTGACAAAAATCCCGTAGCGTACCTCCTTACTTCTCAGCACACTCACTGAATGGGAGCTAATCTGTTCATGAGGCTTCTGAGAGCCCCTTAGCATGACACTGAAAGAGATGTTTCTTTGTTTTTTTCTTCTTTCATTCTTCTTGCCTGAAAGTCTATTTCCCACATAAGAAAGTACATAACAAAAACCATTAATAAAAATGAAAAAGCTTAACTAATATATTGGATTTTTTCTTTTTTGGAGTTATGAAGTTCTTCATAAAGCATAATACTTGCCAAAGAATACAGTTAAAAGCATGAGCATTTTGTTATCTTTCCATTATAATTAATTAAACTGTCAGAAACATTGTCCAAAGAGCATTCAGTCTGACAAACATAGAAAATCTGGAAAATGTAATGCAAGTGTGACACTTGTCTGAAATTCATGTACCAGTTTACAGGGTTATAAACCACACTGCAACCTTTATCAGCTGTTTATAAATAAAAATAAAATAAAATATAATAAAATAAAACAAAATATAAAGTTTAAGAGAACTGGATCTTTTTGCATATACTGGTTTCAAGTCACATTCACCTCCTTCCTTTGCTTTGCACCATAC
Source organism: Arenaria interpres (assembly GCA_013399435.1). Lineage (NCBI taxonomy): Eukaryota > Metazoa > Chordata > Aves > Charadriiformes > Scolopacidae > Arenaria > Arenaria interpres. The sequence goes on along the minus strand of VXAK01005166.1, from coordinate 23,056 downwards.
TGCTTAAGTACTTTAAATGTTACACATCAAAACTTAATGTTAGCTCCCAGAAAACTAAGCAGAAGTTTTGTCATTGGTTTGATAATGAATTTTTCTGATTCTGCTGTAAGCTTAACACTCAAAATTAAGTTTAAAAGAAAAAAAAAAAAAGGTAATCCAGTTTCAGATTTTCTGAGGCTTGTACATTCCATGCACTCTCTAAATAGAGATCATCATAATAAACAGTTCAGCACTACAAGCAAACGGTGACACTTTTTTTTTCTGCCTAGAACGCTAACATCTTCTGTTCAGTCTAACCAGTGAGCTCTGCGCAGAGCCTCGATCTCTGACTTAGGTGTCTTCGAGAGCAGAGTCTCAAACCTTGCTAATGTTATGCGACGCAGCCTAATGCGTCACACCTGGGGACGCTGCAATGATGCGTCCCAGCTAACAATACTGAAAACTCAGCTATATTGTGCCATGCAGATGCAACAGCTCATTCAGAAATAACTCAGCCCAACACCTCGTTGAAGAGAGAGGAGGAAATAGATCCTTTGTGACCAAAAGGCACTAGCACCTGATGACCATGCCCTTCGTTTTGGTGGTACCAGCTCAACTCCATCTGGGCCGTTGTCCGTAGACTGCAATCTCACAACTAGCTCTAACTGGCTCATTGTTGGCAGTCCCAACAGAAAAGTCAAAAAAAAAAAAAAAAAAAAGAAAAAGGAGAAAATACTTAAAGTAATGCTTTTGGAGCAAGGTTAAGGCACAATAAAGGAATAAAGAGGAAGAGAAAAGTTCCCAGATATGTGAAGGAGGCTCTTGGCTTTCATTTCAAAACAAAGTTATAAGCACTTTTCTTTGCCAGAACAGTCTTAGAAATATAAAACAAAAGAAGAAGGAGGAGGGGAGAGGGGGTGAAAAAAAAAAAGCTAGCAGTACTTCAGCTCAGAAAAGCCCTGAACCTCTTTTCTGAAATATGAATAAAAGACCAAGGCTACTCTGCTTCCTTTCCCAGACCTGATCCAAGGGGCACCTTTCTGAGGGACTCGAGGGCACAGGAATAAGCTTTCACCAGCGCAGCCTGTTACCTTTAGGAAGAGGAAATCTGAAGGTAACACAAGCTGTTTTCAGGTCCTTCCCCTCAAGGGGTACATGAGGGCCAACGCTACCACTTCTTCAGCACAACACCTCAGGACTGCTCATGTCCAGCATTCTGCTTGTGCTCCTCACCCGCAACTCTCCTGATCCCTCCTTTCTCACACTGCCTAGATCCAGTTATTCCATTCCCCTGCTTTATCAACCCGTTCTTTCTTTCTCACCTCATCCCAGCTCCACTCCTGTTCCAAATGTACCTATTAAAGCAGTGAAACAGTGAAGTGAGTGGATACCTCAACAGTTTGACAACATGCACATAACAAATCCAAGAAAAATGTAATTTTTTTTCCTTTGAAACTCATCTTCTTTATCTGCTCTCTTCCATGATGTCCTTCATGGCATCAAAATTACTATGTTCTTAGCTCTATGTTGGGACAGGTATTATTTATTTCTGAGGCACGTGGTGTTGATAAAAACAGGTAATAAAAATGTAAAATGGGATGATATTGTTCTACAATAAGTTGTCTTAGCTCTTAGCCCACTTCATGACAATATAATTTAATAAAAATACAGTGAAGTTGAGAGAATGCTTTGGAATCCTTCGGCATATGAGTTTGGAGTTCAGTTTTACACAGGTAACATCCTTGATACAGCTACATTTGGATTTACAAGACATATCTGTAAGGACCGCTAGATTGACATGATTTAATTTCAGATAGTATTTTTCCTTCATAACTGCAAAGAGAAATCAAACACATATGAATAATGTTCAAAGAAATACATCTGATACCCTCATAAAGCTAATTCCGACTTAGAATATTTATAGCAAAATAGTGCAAGGTTTCGTATGTGCAATATAACTTCATTTATTAAAAAAATATATTTAATAAGTGACAAGCCCAAGTAAAAGATTTTTTATGGTACTGGATAAACCACCCAAGTAGTTAAATCAATTCCTTTCTGTTTAATTTTGCTATTTGTTTTTCTCTCTGAGCTGCCAATTTTCTAACATATTAGAGAAGAAGTAGGAAAGTCTTTTTGATTGATAACAAGCTCAGATTTTTGTGTCAGATCAGTAGAGATTTTTTTTTCGAGGCAAGAATTCTGTATGTTGCTCTTACATTCTTAGACAATTATTCTACAAAAATTATTTAAATGCTCTTTTTTTAGCTGCTTTGACAAGAACACCAAAACAGTTCACATCACCCTTGACCCGCAGGGTGTATATCATCTTGTCAACATATAAACAAACACATGATGGGCCGTATTTTAATAGATTCTGTAAATATCAAGATCCAATTCATCAAAAGGTTTGCCAAAGTGACAGCTGTGGGGGTTGTGGTGCACGGGTGCGTGTCCATTCAGTGTTGTTGCAATAGGATTATTGCAAGAAAATTCAGAGCTACTGTTGCTCTTTCTTCCATATTATTATTTCTCTGGAGCTCTGGGTTAAGCTGCAGTTTGTATATGCCACTTCATGTATAAGGGAAATATGCAGACTTCCGGGCAGAAGCCACATGGCTGGCTTTTATAATAATCCCTCTCCTCTCTCCCCATCTTTATCAGACAATTCTTCTGATGTGCTGCACTCTGTCAGAAAAGGAGGCTGAGAGGAATTTATAAGCACAGAAACTCTTACTTGGGAGAATGAGCAGAGCTCAGTTTCGATAACGTTTACACAGACACAGTAACTTTTCTTGGTTTGCTTCATAGCTTCATGGATTTTAAAGCCAGAAGGGACTTCGATCATCTGTTCCAGACTATACTTCATAGGCCATTAGCCTCCATCCAGGAAAAAGCACAGAAAAAAGGGAGAGGACCTGTGTGCCATGATGCTCGCATAATTGCAGGGAACTGCTAAGGAAAGAAATGCCCAAATGAGCCAGAAAGCCAGGATGGCCACATCTGAAGCTGCAGAGATCATGACAAACCTGCAAGGCTGATGGCAGGTGAGTCCAGGGCACAAATATGCTGGTTATGAAATGAAAGGTTAATACCTCAAACTGCTGTCCCTGGCCCAATGCCTGTGGAAATTCTGTGGCCCCCTTAAAAAAAAAAAAAATAATAAAAAAAAAAAATTCTCAAAGAAAGCAAAATCTACCTGGACAGCTAAGGGAAGGAATTCCCAATAAGTGCCCCACTGAATATGAGACCTTTATGAAAAGTGCTACAAGGAAGATGCAGGGATTCCTGCTCTCCTCATGCATGGCCTAGGAGGTAAAGCAAAGGGTTTGGCGGTTCACGGAACATGAAGGCAAAGGCTTATGTCATCCAACTCAAAAAGCAGAACTGGACACATCTAATGACCTTTTGAAGAGTCAAGGTAGGGTACCTGCCTCTTTCAGTAAGATATTCCTACATTTAACTACTGCAAAACATAATTACCTTCTTCTTTTGAGATGCGTTTTGTCTAACTGCAGCTTCTAGCTCTGCTATTTTGTCTATCTCATCTCACCCATTGAATAGCAAAGCTCATTTGAGAGTTTTGGGGTTTAATATTCCATATGTAAGTGTCCATACAAAGAAGTCAAATCACCTCTAACCTTTTCTGTAATGAAGACAATATATTAAGCTCATTAAGAACTCCATTCAAAGACTTTTTTTCCAGAAGCTGACCACCTCCACAAGTACTTTGTACTCTCTTCGCTTTACCCACAGGTTTTTGGATGTGGTCTCTAGACACAACGCAAATCCTCAAAGATATTTCAGTCACATGATACTATTCATTTACTACAACGCATAGTTACCATAACCCTCTGCTGGAGAGTTAAGTGTCATAATGTTAATGGGCAACTCAAATACAAATATACTCATGCATAAAGCCAAGTTGTCTCTCCTTGTGCCCTGGTCCCTTTTGAACAGACTCCTCCAGGTTGGAAAGTTTAAGAGACTGATGTATCAATTTAAAATATTTGCCCTCTTTGAAACTTCTATCATTTTTGCTTTGCTGGAATGAGGAGTAACATTGCAGTCCTTTTATTCACTAGCAAGTACAATCACTGGCAAACATAGAATGAAAAGACCTAAAAAAGCCTTCATTCTGACACTGGGAAAAAGTCCCGTGGTCCTCATCTTGGAAGCTGCTCAATGCTTTCTGTAAGATCCTTGACACCACCAGCTCCCAACAAGGTTGAAGGGAGTAAATGAAAGTTCGGAACTGTGCAGTGACATTGTGCTACGAGCTTACAGCACCCAGGCCTCCATTCCTACTATTTGTAGCTGTCATGCACCCAGTAGAGGAGCATTCTTACCCAGTTGATCATAGCCAGGCACAGCAATTGATTTTGTTGTTGTTGTTGTTCAAATAGTGAGACTCACTATTTATAACCGTGAGTCTTTGAAGTCATTAATATAAAACTATTCAACTTTCAACCGTATGATCTGTGAGCAGTTTTAGCAAGTGTTAGTACTGACTTGCCTTGTGTGTATGTGCAAAACTTCCCTATTATAAAGCACACAACACAAGACCTTCTCTGGCATTTGCAATTGCAACACTTGCTCATGATTGACTTGGAGCCACTAGGAAGCCTTGTCAGTATTACTGCCAGGATAAATCACCTGCACCTAAAGTGGAAGCCTCTCTTGTCTTTCAGTTTTCAAAAAATCTAGCAAGGTGTTGGTCAAGTAGTCACAAAAAGTTTCCCTAGCAGGCACAGGGCAAAGCCATGTCAGAAGGCGGAGAGGTCCAGCTCATACTAATCATAATAAACGCAGCCTGGGCACAATCCAGTTCCAGCCCATAAGTCAAATCAACATTGCTAGGATTTGTTCCCTTGGGCATGGCACTGTTCTAGTAGACACACTCCCACGTGGCTTCCATGTCCCCAGCAGGCGTCTCTCTGATCAGCTTTTACCACAGACATAATAGACTTGTGCCCAGCTGTGCTTGCTCATGGTCCACCCTTGGTGTGATATCGTATTTCCTAGTGAAATGCTAAGGACACACTGAAAGATCTCTAAGAAAAGCTTTGCATGCTCAAGAATATTCACATAGCTACCTTTTGTAGCATTTGCAAGTTTTTGAGAGCTTAAACTAGATAGATAAAATATTTAAATTCATTAACAAGACAGTGGGGAAAATCCACAGCAGAAAGTCATGAGAACATGAGAGAGAAAATGACTAATTCTGAACACCATCTCTTCTTAATGTTTTGCCTGTGACTTTCTGTGGCTCAGGCACAACTCATCATCAGAGAGCACCAGCTCAAAAACTGAATAGTAGATAGATTGCTCATGAGACAAGTCTAGCCTGGTTTGTGAGAAAGCAGTAAAATTACCTGTAATCTTTGAGAACAAAGAGAAAGAATGGCAGCAATCTTCTACAAGAGTCACAGTCTGAGAGCGCCCTGGCTCTTTCTTCAAGCTTACTGGCACTACATTGCCTTGCTGTCCTATTCTCCATCTTCTTCTTCAAATACATGGTTTTAGCAGCCTACTAAATCTGTCTGTTGCCTCAATTTTCCCTATGATCTAAAGGTCTACTTTTTCAGCCTCCACAGATATATGAATTTGCTGAGGAAAAGTGGAAGATAAGGTACCTAGCTCTCTGATTTTATGGTGAGACCTTCAAAGAGTATGAAGAAGGGAGAAATTCAGTCAGACTTTCAGTCTGTGGCAATCTGATCCTTGGATGCTGCACTACAAAGTCTTTCTTACAAAGAAATTTCTCAACATTTTTTCTTTTAGAGATTTACCAAATAAGTTGGTATCAAGTTACAATGACTGACTGTAGCATTATGTAAATGAAGTGATGGAATTAACTATCAAAATATTAACATACATCCAGTCCAGCATTGCCCATGAAAGACAAAACTTTTTTTCCATGGTTAGTGTGGAATGACAGCTAGAACTAGAAATGAATAGTGTCAACAACAAACTTACTAATTCTCCAAATAAATTAAGTCACCTTCCACACAGAAAGGAAATGTCATAATGTTTGCCCTCTTTGTAAGAATCACTGACACAAATGTACATCTTTTCAGACATCAGAAAAAGCATTTTAATGTAAGATATTTACAGTAATAAATTATAAAATAAAAAAATTAATAAAAAAGTAAAAATAATTGAAAAAACAAAATTAAGAAATGGTAAAAAATAGTATAACAAACACTGTGGTGATCTGTACCTTTACTAGGTTGAATTGCACTAGGTAAGTTATTGTGCTGCACCAGGTAAATTCCAAGACATAGAATTGCCTTGGCTTAACTATCACTGTGGCCAGATGTTTTCTCCACGGATGCAGCAGCAACTTTAAATTCTTGATCCCTTTCCTCCCTTAAACCAGATGAACTGAAAGTCAAACATGACAGTGAAAGGAGCGTTTTTCCTGGACTACCCACCGACCAGAGGCTGGGTGGGGTACGGGAGCAGTATGCTGCTTCAGGGAGGAGAGAAGGCCTTGTGCAAACTTCTTCAGTGGCCATCGTTGTTATTTCAAATTGTGATTGATAGCATCCTGAGAGGCATTGCTAGCTATTTCTGATCATAAATACAGCCACAATGACATGCAGGCCGTAGATTGGGAATGAATAGCGTATAGTAGGTGGACCTGTGAGATTTCAGAAGAGATAAGTAATACTGTGGAAGAAATATGTATGCAGAATGAAGGATTAACCAGAGTAAAACCCTAAAAGTCCTTAAAATGATCCAACATGACAGTTGTTATATCTTTAAAACAGAAGCCATCTGATTTGGCTTGGCAGCAAACAATGAAATTGTACACAAATTAACCTTTCAAAAGTAAAGGAAAAATCTATTTCAAACAATGAAGTAAAACTTCTGCAACACTATAGCCTCTGGGACATGTCACTTTTGGGTAATTAGGGCATAAAAATTAACATTTTATTAAATAAACAAAAACCCACAAAGGTTAAGAAAAGAGACAGACAAATGTAGTCTTTGGAGGAAAGGGAGGCTGCAGACCTCAGCCTGACCCTCAGCCATCTTTTGTTGGGAATGGGAGACCCCAAGGTCAAATAGCTACTCAGCCAGGGTTACTGTCTGAGCCCACCCAGGCTCAGATATATAGCCTACTCTAATGTATGTTCCACCATATGGTGGGCTAGAGCCACCCCTGAGCCCAGGCCATGCGATTTCTGCTGGAGAACTCTCACTTTTGGAAATTCACTGAGTTCCTAGGCTGGGTACGGAATAGGTACCATTCTGGACAAACAAGCAAGCAGGTCAATATTCCTAAAGCATTGCCTCTAACTCCAACTAACTCAAATGTGATGCTGATTCGGAAACTAAAAAAAAAAGAACGAAATTCAGATGAGACAATATTGACACAAAGATTTGAACATCAATATACTACCCATCTTTTTTCCTAAACTCCTTCAGATTAACATATGGTCTAAGGAAATGCCAGTGTTCATCTTCACATTGGTTATCCTTGTGCATCAAAAATTGAGCTGCCTAAACTCTTTAGCTGATGTTTAAATGTGCTGAAAGTTTTACAGCAAATTAAACTATAGCATGTTGGTCCATGAAGTTCAGTTGACTGAAAAATTTTGGTCCCGACACAGAAATGAGACCTAAAATTTCTCAGGAAGCACCTCTCACCAGCAAAATGTCAGAGAGAGAGTACGGTACTTGGCAATTTGCAGAGAACACTGCTGAAAACACAGCTGAGGTCTTAGCTTGGTAGACTTTGTCAATGGCCCCAAAGGGTTACTGGAGGTTTAAGTGGAATTTCTAAGTCTATGTAACTTCTTGTGCATTTCTGTTAGAGCTGATCAAAAACTAATCTGCAACCTCCACTTTTCTGCATTAAAAAAAATCTTGTTAGAAATCAAACTTTTTTCATGAATCTATTAGTTTTCTTTAAGTATGCTGATGTTATTTTTGCATTAGTTAAAAAGAAACATATTTATTTTGTTGAAATGTTAGTGTTTCTTCCTGAACTTTCCCAACGCATGCCATCTAGAGGCACCTAACCAACCTATACACCAGCTTTTCTGCTCTGAAGTGGAGAATGGCCCTAAGTCATGGATGAGAATCAAATTTCATTTTATTAAAATTGGGATTTTTTTCCATCAAATATCTGTTCTGTTTGCTCTGAAAGACAACTCATTTTTTTAAAGGTGGAAAAACGACACTTTGCTACTGCAGCTGTCACTGAAATCTTGCTGGTCACAACAAAGTGAATTAAAACAAACCCAGGGAAATATCTGTAGCTCAGCAAAACTTCCCATCACCATTGGCAATGAAGATGTGCTTTATTATCTTACAAATAAATAAAAAATATATACCTGAGTCATTCTCATTCTTCTCTAAGTAATTGTACCTCTCTTTCATCTCCTTCTATTACTGGAGCAATGGAAACGGGGACAGAATTCAAGCCAACTTAAAATAGAAATAGAATCGAATATAAAAAACAGAACACCTTTTTTTTAATTTTTCCTTCAACGGTAAGGTCTTTTTCTAAAATGGTGGTCTAAAAATAGTATCAGTCACCAATCCATACTGCTATAAAAGTTCTTTTGACAGATTGATAAAAACTAATACCCTGCTTTCCACAGTGAATGCTGACATGGCATCCGGCAAAAAGTAGATATAATACATTTTTAAAAAATACTGACCTTAACACAACTGGAAGATTAGCCAAAGCGAGAATTGTAAACCCTAGATATGCTTACTGAATTTGTTTTATACATGGCACTTCATTTAGTGTAGGATTATTTTTTTCCACTTTAGAACTGTAACAAATACTGACCATTACTCTATTTCCAAATTCAGGGCTTTGTTACAGGTGAAGAACACGAAGAACAGAGCTTTCATATGGCCTCTCTTTCAGTAGGAGTTCCTCGTACTCATGATAAAACCACTTTTCTCTACTTTGTAGTTCCACCAATGAAATCAAAACATCCTTAGAAATGCCCTGGGGTCACTGAATTTGCTTGCTTATACACCAGTAGGTCTCTACACAGAAAGTACCAGGTTGAATTACTGTTAAAATATGGACTTGTTTATGTACATCTTGCTAAATCCATGCAACAAATATGCGATGTAGTACAAACAATAAACTTACGAGTTACAGATTTTTTACAAGATACCAAAAAAAATGTTTTTCTTTGGTGGTAATATTTATCTAACTAAATACAATGTACTACTACAATCACTGGCAACACAACCCTTTCTTTCTTCATAATAAAATATTAACCTTAGGTCAAATGAATGCATTTATACAAGGATACCTTTACCTTAACTGTATGTTACTGTTGTTGTATAGATAGTGGCAGACAATATGCAGGTGGCCCTGTGGTTCTGAAGGAATGCTTGGCCTATCTTGGAAAAAAAAGATTTAAGAATTGTGAATAAAGAGATACTGTGTTATTCAGTCATACCTGAAGACTTCATCAAAACAAAGTTCCTAGTGACATCAATGGCTACCTTGTCTGAGCAAGGACTGATTAACAACTGCAGGATATTAGTCCTGGAAGCTCATGATCTGCATGAGACCTGACACAAATTAGCTTGTTGCCATCTAAAACTGGACCTCATCTACAGTTTGCAAAAAGAATCTCCTGTAATTACCTGCGTTTTAAGGTTTGGCATTTATAGGTTTTTACCATCCATATTGCTTATTTCCACGCAACTAGAAAGCACTGTGGTTTTGTGGTTGGTGGCTAGCATTTTGCGGCTTTATTGTATTTGTTTAATATAGGAAAACTTCTATAACATGTTTGCTTTGTGACATAATGTCTTTATTATGTCTTGCAGAAGCAATTGACCCAAGTCAAGTTACTATACACTATATCTATAGGTTAATTAGAACTTTAAGATGCAACAAATAAAACACATTATTGACTTTTAAATCTTCAATCAAATAAATATTTACAGCTGCAATTTGCCAAAATTATTTACCTTTCAATAACGGATCAGAAAGAGAATATGCACTGCAGACTCAAGTGAATGCCTTGGCCGTCAGCAAACAAATTACAAACAGAAGAAAAAATAAGTGTTCTGGCTATCATTACAGTCTATAAATAGCTGATGTGGTTCTCCTTTAAAGATGTGCGATCTTCTACATTAGTAGGCTTTTTTCAATGCATAATTGACCTTGAGATGGAGAATAACCTCGTAGCAGAGTGGCTTTTCTTTTAGGGAACAATGAGTATAGATATTAGAGGATGTGCCTGTTGTCAATGATCATTGCTGAAGTCTGCCTATACCACACTGGGACAATCAATTTTGTAAATGATTGCAATAATCAAGGAAATTGCCTAATTTATAAATCCTGGCATACAGCATTTTAATGGATTCCTACATTTTAATGCTGATGCTTTCAAAGCCAAATGAATTGTTGTCCAAGCTGTCACTACACAAAATGATAAAAACATTCAGTCTTGTGGGTAACTACATCTCATGGATATTCAGACCATCAGGTACGTAATCACTCATTAGTGAATTCTGTGATAGTTTCCAGTTACAAGCCAACAGCAAAAAGCGACAGTTTCCTTATGAAAATGCCTTCTCTGGAACCAAGGACTAAAAATAGTTGAGTATTACTGAAGAGATAAATTAAAAAATTTCCTAGCCTTTTTGTCCAGGTAAGGTACCATGCTATTTTACCTTTCCTCTTTTCTTTTTTTTTTCTCTTTTCCTTACGTAAAAGAAGAAGAATCTTATTAGGACTTAGAGGCAGGTCCAACAACTTTTTGACTGTGAATCACGTCGGTACAGGCACCATTTGCAGGGAAGGCGAACAAATGCAGGGCTTGGTGCCATGGCTGCTGCTGGTGGGTAATTCTGCCTAATCCATTCTCCAACTTGCTCTCCACACTTAAGCCGGTTCTGCAGACATAGTTATACACGGATTGCTATTCTCAGTTAAACCTTAAGCAATTGATTTCAGCCAATAGTGGGCTGCCAGTACTTTACTTACTGCTCAATCTCACTAACCTGACATTTATGGTGTACTGATTGGCCTCTGTCAGTGGTGGTGGTTGTAAATTCACTTTGAAAAGCTTTGTGTTAACAGCCTTCAACCAGGCTCTGAGACGAGTACGAGCAGGCAAGCTGACAATTGCTCGACCTCCTGCCCTTATTACAGTGAGTAAATCAGGCTTTGAGCCATTAGGCTGGAGCCCGAGGCCTACACAAAAAGGATTGACATGACTAAAGGTCAACCTCTGTCACACATGTGTAACAATTTGGATAATGGAATTCTGTAACTTATCTGAAAAAGGTGCCAAATGCGTGGAAGGGAAGTATACCCTGGGCTGAATTTTCCAGCTTTCATGTTAAGCGGTTACTTAAAAGTCTGCATTTTAAAGTCCATGTGTGTTTGACGCCATGAAACCTGGGGGACCAAAACATACAAAGCAGTGATTGAGACATATCGAACGTCACCGCCACCCTGAAAAGTGTATGCTGCAGTTTCGGCTTATCAAATCTACAACCAATATATTATTGGCATCAGGTACGCAACACATTTTAGATAACCATATATCTCATTAAAATACTGCCTTTATTCACCGACTTTGAATCAAAAGTCAATAGAAATAATTCATTGTTAATGGTATCATAAATTAAGAGTAATTTCAAGCTTTACAAACTAGATTTCATCCAACAATGGAAATTGCTTTTACTAACTCATAAAAAAAAAAAAAAAGAAGAGTGAAGTGTTTCCATAATATTGGTGATTGGATCACTTTGAGCAGTACAGAAAGGTAGTGGTCAAATAAGGACAGAAATGAGCTTTTATATTTATTTGTGTTCCATTTCGGTATTTTTGCATATTACATAATAAAATCTCCAAGGTGAGATTATGTGCCATGGAAAAACAGACAGTCCCTGCATGATCTGGCAATTTAGAAAATATTTTTTTTCTGAGAATAGTGTGTATTCAGACACGTGCATGTTCCATGCAGTCCATGGAATTATTGTTTTCAGTAACACTGGTGAGATTCTGGGGCTGTATCCAACTCCCCACCAAAGTTTATTCCAAACTTCAGTTCATTGAATAGGAAGATAATCAGTTTCCGTGACAAATTAGATTTATTTTGTTGCACGAGTCCTTAGGCTTATGTAGCTGCTCAGGTATTCCAGGTACCTTGTCTGCACGGAATAAACATACCAAGGACATGGAGATACACAGAGATAAGGCATGAAAAAGTCTTATAAAAATCACAGGGTTTCTAAAAGAAACATCAAGGTTTAGTTCAACTTTTCTAAGCATAAGAATTATCAAACGCAAAGTAGCTTTTACATTTGGGATCAAACTTAACTTTGTATTGACCCTAAGTTATCTATAACTTTAAAAAGTTATCTGGAAAAATGTGATGCCAAGCAATGCAGAAATACTAGTGTTAGTAAGCTGCTTTATAGCAGCTTAGCGCAATTTTCTTCTAAGGTACATAAATTAAAGGAGCTGTGGCATTCTGTGTGCTGCCGTGGAACTTTCAGCTTAGTAAGTTACTGAGCACAACATCAGGGATATTTCCAGTAAGCAGTATGTGAACTTAAAATCCATGTAAAAGGAAAAATCATTGTGCTCTTTTAATAGAAAATAAACGCAAGGGTGGTACACCACACAAAATCCTCAGAAAGGGCAAAACAAAACAAGAACAGAATGGCACCAGCTGTTACTCTGCATAATTTAAGATATAATAGTAATATAACTAAGGGTCTTTTTCAAGACAAAATTATTTGAATTTCATGAACATGACATATTTGAAACAGGGCTGACAAGCAGTCTAGAATACTAGATGATGGATTGCTGAGAAACATAATTTTCACTTTAATAGAACTACGGCATGCACATAATTCTATCCCCCAGTGCTTTGCTGTAGCAGCAAATTTAGTCCAAAACTACAGCCTTGAGAATCTGAATACAAATCTATCACCATAACTGGAATGAGTGCTTCATTTGAAAGGTAAGGATTCTCTCTGCATATTAATTTGTACAGAAATGTACAGTACCACTGCATGGACTCTGGCTAGCACGCGTCCAGCAAAACGGTTGTTCTTAGTCCAGATGAAGTCAAAGGCAGTGTTTTCTTTGACTTCGAGGCACAAAAAGGCCAATAAGTACCCAAATAGTACTTTATTAAAATGACACGCACGCTTTCTAGTATTGCCAGTTATTCCTGTCCATTTAAGGGGAAAATTAGTAACACAGGTTTAGCACATTGTAATTACTAATGAACGCTCTGCTATGTGTGTATTTTGCTCTTCCCTGTAAAAAACCTAACATGTGAAAAAGTATTTCTTCCAGAAAAGCGAAACTTAATTTAAGTCAAGTTAAAATAAAGTGAAATAAGATACTGGACTTTCTTGGGCTATTCCAAAGAAAAAAACTATTTGAGCTGTGACAAAAAAAAAAACAAACCAAAACAAGACAACAAGATAGAGAGCAAACACTTTATCAGGCAAATAAAGGAAAGGAAACTGTAAGAGTCTATCCTTTGATACATCTGTCAGTAAAAGTTTTTTCATTTAAATTGCATTTGCAGGAGAAAAGACCATTTATGTTTTAGCTGTTTCCAGAATTCACAATTTAAAGTTTGGAGCCTGAAAAACTTTGACTACTAAAATGTATAAGCCTTTTAAACTTCTGTATTTTAATCTAATAGAGTTTAAGTGTATATCGTATACATTCCTTAAGTCTACTCTTATTAAATTTTGATGTTAAACAGAAAGGGGAAACCATGTGCAACGAGATTAATTTATCTCCAGGGAGTCAGGACACATTAATAATTGAGATAATGTTTTCATATATGTTGGAATCAAGTGTGTCTTTTCACTTCTTTATTAGAAAACACATTAGGGGAAAATTATCTCATTCTCATCGGTAAGACCTAATTGTTGAGAAAGTCTCTGTTTTCTTTGCAATAGCAAAAGGATTATTCTCATTACTTCAAAACGAAAAAAAAAAAAGGAAAAGAGAAAAAAAAAAGATCAGAAATATTATCAAGCAGTGCTGGAATAAATGCCTGTATTACCAAAGAGAGTGTTTATTTAATACACCCAGTCCTGTTTTTGTTTTAAACAAATCAGAGTTTATTGTATTTTTATAAAATACAAGCAAACTCTGGATTGGATAGAAGTGGGCCAAAGG
>VXAK01005162.1:42780-62503 GCA_013399435.1 Arenaria interpres | reverse complement strand
GAGGGCCGGGGCCGCGGCCAGGAAATGAGGCCGGGATCCGGGGCGGCGGGAGGAAGGTATCGGCGCTGCCCGCCCCGGCCCGCCGGCCGCCCCGCTTCCCGGCCGGGGAAGGGCCCGGCCCCCGCCCGCTTCGGCCGCCTCTGAGCCACTGAGGAGCCGCAGGTACCGCCCGGCTCCCTTTTGGGGCCAAACTACGGGCATGAGGGGCTTTGAAAGGTGCAGAAAATGGCAGGGGAAGGAGATGGCGGCGTGAGGAGGGGGCCGGGGGGGTAGGACCACCGCTGCCATCTGCGCTTCTCCCCCCGAGGAACGGGGAGGATTCAGTCCGGTGTCGCCCGCCCCGGCCCGGCATCCCGCCGGCCCCACGGGTTTCTGACTTCCAGACCTGCCTTTGGTTCCCCAAAACCCCGTGTTGGGTGCGGGGGGTTCCCTGGTGCTCCCCTGGGGCACAGGGCCCCGGGGCCAGCGCGGCCTCTCGTAATTAGGTACCATCTAATTGGTGCCTAGCCGTGCTGCAGAACAGGGTACCCGGCCAGACAGGGATGGCACCGGGATGAGCTCCATCCATACTCAGACTCCCTGGGTTTCCCCCATGAGGGATCCTGTCCTGGCCTGCGTGTCTTCACTGGCCGCTGGACTCCTGCCTGTGGCTGAAATAATCCACTCGTCCGCGTCCTTACGCGCATCTGCTCGTTTGCAGTGTCACCGAGAGGCGCATTATCCTCCGCGGGGGTCAGGAGGGAGCCGTGGGGCCCCCAACGCCAAGAACCGGCCATAGTCTGCTGCGCAGCCTGGCTGGGCACCCACCCACCAGCGGCTACTGATAAACTCCCATCATCTCCTCCGATAAACCCCTGTCATCTCCTCTGCTTCACCACTCTGAAAGGTATCTCCACCCCGGGCACTCCAGGAGGATGCTGTCCCATCCCTCTGCCTTTCCTCGCTGTCCCTTTTCACTCCACAGGAATGTTTTTGGATGGTTCCCCCTCCCCCCGCAGTAAGAGAAATGAGGGCAGCCAGGGGAGGAGGAGGAGGAGGAAGCAGGAGCTATTTCAGGGAGCTGCTGTTATCTGCTTGGTGTTAATCCCTGGCTGGGCGGGGGGAAGGCTTTCCCTGAGTGCTTTGCTGGGAGGGCATATATTAAACGTTGAAAAGCAAAGGGAGGAAGAGGATTAGAGGGAGAGGGAGGAAGCCGGCTGCTGGTGTTACTCAGGTTATCCATCTGCTCTGCTTATGGATGCAACAGCGTGAGCAATCTCTCTTGGGGATTTCTTTTTGTGTTTTGTTTTTTTCCCCTCCGTCCTTTCCCCACCCCGTCTCTCTCCCTCTCAGAGATCTGTGTGTTGAGGTCCTTTGGCATCACCGCTATCTGGGAGCCCTGGAAGCCCCCACGCCCCTCTTCCTCCAGGTTTCACCCCCGGCTGCAGCTGAGCTGCTGAGAGGATGGAGCTCAGCGCTGTCGTAGCCACGGTGGAAAGCGGGGAGCAGGACACGGTCCTCAAGGTGCTTCAGATCTACAATGCGGAGGTGAGTGAGCAGCAAACCCCTGCCCGGGAGCCAGCTGGCCACGCTGTGGGGGTTCTGTGCCACCCGGCTGTCCCCAGCCTGGCTCCCCGAGTGCGTCTCTCTGCGTGGTACTGCCGGGAAAACCTCACAGGCGGGTGCGTCGCTTACTTGCAGATGGTTTGTGGCTTGTTGTTTAGCTGGGAAGCAGCTGAGCAGCCTCTTGTTGTGTTGGTTCCTTCGCATACTGCAAGTACAGCATGTAGAAGGGAATTTTTACTTTTTTTTTATTACTATTATTATCCAGATGCAAAGTAAAAGCTGGCAGGGAAATAAACATCAGCGTGAAGAGCAAGTAGGAAGAGCTTTTATGTTAAGGTGAGGTTTGGAGGCAATAAAGCTGAGGCCTGGGGAGAAGCTGCAGGTGAAATGGTCGTGGTGATTTGCAAGTAAAAGATCGTTAGGGGTGGACAGGGATGGGCTGCTGGAATCTGGTACAGGTGCCTGACCTGAAAGCTGGCAATGAGAAGTAAATATCAAATACAGAATATATAAAACAAAAAACACTAGTTGGGAAGCAGCGAGGGAAGTGTTTCCAGCCTTAAAGTGGCAAAGATTATGTGTGGGGTAAATCCCTTTTGAAATAGGCCCTGGTTGTCAGGGAAACTTCCTGGATCCCTCGTCGGTGTATCGAGCGTAGGAAAGTTGTGAGAGTGCTGGTGGTTTTGCTGGCCTGTCTAGAAGAAATGGAGCAATCGAAGAGGGTTATGAAACTGTAGATAAACTGAGCAACTCCCTTGCATCATTTTTTGCTGTAAAAATTAGTGGTGCTCTATACTTTTTTCTGGGGATTTTTAATTCGCTGGTGCCTACACACTCAATTTTCGATTGCCAGGAGTAAACTACAGCTAAAGCAAAACCACAGGTTTGGCAAAACCACACAGGGATGAGATTGCAGGAGCCTGCAAGGAGGCTGTGATGGGCAGAGAGAAGTGACAGTTTGTCTGCGGAGCCTGGCGGTCCCAGGACGGAGCTCTCAGCCTCGGGTGACAGCCTGAGAGGGGACCGGGTGGGCACTGCCTTGGCCATCGCGGCATGTCCTGGGAGAGACCAGAGCGGCAGGGGGGCTGCATTTGCAGAGTGGGCGAGTTGGGGAACATTCACCCTCTCCAGAAGCTCCCTGTGGTCAGTCCCGGGAAGGAATCGGGCAGAGCGACAACCGGACACTCGCGAGCGAGGTGCTCAGTGCAGTGGGAGACGAGCTCAGCAGACCTGTGGATGGGATAGCCACGAACTGTGGTCACTTGAGGGAAGAATAAGGCCGGAGTATCTGAGTGATTGGTTAATTAGTGGTAAGGCTAATTACCATTACCGAGCAGTTCCGTAAGCCTAAGTGGTGTAGCTCAGTAAAAGTGACAGTGAGTGCTGAGAAAATGATGGGAGAATTATGATACAATTATATCTGCCTATCTCTGTCTAGCTCTAGCTGTATCTGTACATACCTAATCAGTGTTTTATACATTTTAAACATTTTTGTTCTCAAAACCTGGACCAAATGCTTTTTTGGTGTAAGTGAGTGTTGCATGTGGTCTCCTGTGCCAGCCAGGTGACTGGAAGCCAGGGTAGCCAGAGAGGAGACTGTCTGTCCAGGAACAGCCAGGATGGTCACACACAGAGAGGTGTTTATCCTGAACAAAGAGCAGGAGGATTTATTGAGGGTTTATTGAGGAAAGGGACCTGATGGGGGAGTAAACATCAGGTCTGTGGTGTTCAAGGAACGTGACCTGAACAACCACAAGGATCTGCTCACAAGTAACCAGGAGACAGTACTTCCTTTTGGTGAGGAAAACGAAAAATAGACATCAAGGGGGGGAAATGTGTAGGCCCAGCCTGGTGGACTCGCTGAGCAGAGTAATTACCAGCTGTTATGGGATATTTGGATTGGGATGGATACCTGCTTTACTGCTGTGGTATTAAAATACAAGTCCATCCGTCAGATGGGCACTGCTTTGGCCTGTGGCATTTGGCCCCCACCATGGAGTTGGTGGGAGAGGGCAGTGGGTAGCGTTCATCCTGGATGTTTTTCAAGGATGAAGAAGCAGGGGCCTGCAAAGAGCGGGGACCTCTGTCACAGGAAGCACTTGAGACCTGGTGGCGTGGTCTGTCTCTGTGCTTTTGTGGTGTGTGTTTAGTTCTGCTGCTTTCTGGCTGAATGGCCCTCCCCTGGATGGGAGAAACAATTCTGTGGATTTTTAACCTGTTACTTATTTTGACTGTTTTTGTTTTGCCCCCCCAGAAATCTCAGTGCTTCACCTTTGATGATGAGGAGCAGGAGGAGAGGAAGGTAGGCATGCTCTTTGTTTGACTCCTCCAATTGGGTACCTTAATCTGCTGCTGCTCTGGATCCATGTCCAGCAGGGCTGGGTGGTGGCAGCTTCTATGAGGAAATGGGTGTTTTTTCATTAACTTGCTTAGGGAATGGTGTGCTCAGAGCATCTGGCTCTGTTTTTTCCATCGGTAGCTAGTGTTTAGGACACAGCTCAGCATTAGCACGCCCCTCAGGTTCTGTGGTGTACGTAGGCTCAGCCATGGGTGTGTAAAAAGTGTGATCCTTTGCGTGTGTGGTGTGAGCCTGCTCGGCAGCGATCACAGAAGCGTGTGGGGCTCCGGAGGGAGGTGTTTCTGCCGTGGAGCAGCAGCAGCAGGATCTGACCAAAGCCGTACATTAACAGATACTTTAAGCTGGTTTAATCTGGTGCTGTATGGAGAGCAGTGCTCCTGCTCTGCTGTCTTTTCATGCCAAGGCAGGCCTTTGCGTGGCTGCACACAGCTGGGGGCTGATCTGCCTCACCAATAACTTTTTTTTTTCCTCTCCTGGATTATTTTCCATCTGGATCAGTTTCGTGGTCCAGTTCATTGGCAGATTGCGCTAATGCCTGTGTCAGCACAGCAGGTGTGGAGCAGGCAGCTGGGCTGGGGAGTGGGATCTCTTTTTGTCTGTGCCATTGCCAGCAGGAGGTTTTTCCAGGTCCAGCCCGATGTGTGGGACCGGATCTCACAAGGCCCAGGCATCTCCCTCGCGCTGACTTGCTCTGGAGCTGGGACAGTCTCACCGTCCGTGAGCGCGGGCACAGCCCTGGGGTGCTCCACTTTTGGGGTTTATGTCATGGAATGTGAACTGAGCGTCACCACCTGGTTTCTGGAGCTCAGTTCTTCTGAAGGTTTAGACCTGGGCACAACCCTGAGGTCTCTTTAACCCGAGTCAGTCAGAGGCTTTGGCTACTTACAACTGTACCTTTGACTCCTGTGTCTGTCTCCTCATGTGGCAGACGAAGAGGAACGACTGTACTTTCTCACTTCTCCGGGGTGCAGTTGTGGGACATACTTCCTGAACTACAGCTTGTTCAGTTCTGCCAGCCTCACCTTAAGGACTGAAATTTACTTTTTTTTTTCTTCATTTGTTCCCTCATCCTTTTATTATTCTGAAGCTTAGGCTGTGTTGGGCCAGTTACACTGAGTGATAGCAAACCCTGCAGTCTGGGATTCCTTCATTCCTGTCACACACATGGAGAGACACACGCTCTGGTTCCGTGTTGTTAGAGAGACCTGGGGAGGTGTGACCTTGCCAGGCTGTGGGTGCCTGTGCCGTGGATTGTTGGTGTAAGGGAAGTGTTGCCACACACACTTCAAACCGAGCTCCCTTGGCTGTTGGGGCATTGCCTTTGCTCCTGTGCTGCTCCGTTGCCGCTGTCACATACAGCACTGCCACCCGCGGGGGCTGGATTTCCAGCTCCTGTGAATCGGTGTTAGTGGAGCTCTGCTGCCTGGTGCCGGCTGAGGATCTGGGCTAGTAGGTCTCCAGACAGCACTGAGGTTTAGGGAGGTGCTACTTATTTGTGTCTCTCGAGGTCTTTTCACCTCCTTTCCTAGGGAGGTGCTCTTCTTGCCTCGTTTAGGTCCTTTTGCCCTCCTTTGGTGATTTTTCTGAGGCATCTCTCAGCCTTTCCAGTCTGTTTCTGGAGCACCAGTGCCTCCATCACCTTCAGGCTCTGGGTGGGAGTAGAGACCCACTGTTGGGTTGCTGGCTCCTCAGTGAAGCCATGAGGGACGTTTCTGCCCTGCCCTCTCCTCGCTTCATGTGACTGTCGAGTAAACCCTGTTACCTTCAACCCTTGTAACCAGGGGTGAAGCTACAATATGCGATAGCAGCGTTTGCCTGTTCGTGCTCCCCCCTGACATCTGAGACCCTCTCCCAGCCATTCCTGTGTGCTGGGTGTCCTTGCTTGAACTGGGTTGGGATCAGAATCTGGAGCCAAACACTTTGCCAAGTGTGCACCTGGACCAAAGCTGTTGTGGGTCCCTCTTGAGGTGGTGCTCGTACCTTCCAGGGCAGAGCATTACAGGGCGGTGGGGAGCACGGAGAAGTGTTGGTGCACAAGGTATTACTTGTTTCCATCTGCACAGAAAATGGCCCAGCTGCTGATCAAGTTCCTGGAACGAGAGCTGCAGCCGTCCTGCCAGGTGACATGCTTGGAAAGCATCCGCATCCTGTCCCGTGACAAGCACTGCCTGGGCCCCTTCACCACCAAGGACGGCCTGAAGACCCTCTCCAGGCATGCTGGCATCGATTACTCGGAGGAGCTCATCCGGGAGGTCCCAGACTTGGATGTCATCCTGGAATCCCTCAAATGTCTCTGCAACGTCGTCTTCAGCAGCCCCAGGGCGCAGGAGCTGATGGCCGAAGCCCGGCTGGTGGTGGGCCTGGCCAAGCGCATCAAACTGTACAATGAGAGGAGTCTTCCTCACGAGGTGAAGTTCTTTGATCTGCGCCTGCTGTTCCTGCTGACAGCACTGAGGGTGGACATCCGCCAGCAGCTGGCCCAGGAGCTCCGGGGCATCAGCCTGATGACAGACACCCTGGAGCTGACCCTCGGTGTGAAGTGGATGGACCCCTATGAAGTTGCCACCGAGGAGGGACTTCTCCCACCTTTGCCTCGGCAGGAGACGGAGCGAGCCATGGAGATCCTGAAAGTGCTCTTCAACATCACCTTTGATTCCAGCAAGAGGGAGGTGGATGAGGTAAGCTCAGGTGTCCCACCTCACTGCACTTGCATGTTTCTGGGCTGCGGTTTGGCTATTGGATTTCTCCTGTGCTTGCCCTTCCTTGTGTTATGTACCAGCCCTCGTGCCCCACCCCAGTACATGTAAGGGCAGCAGGACACTTGTGTGTCTGGACCTCCCTCCCCAGAGCACTGCCTCCATCCAACGTGTTATTAGCCCTTAAGACTTTCAGAGCATTACAATTTAAAAGATGGGTATTTTTTCTTCTTAATGGGATGATTTGTTGCACAAGTGGGAGGGCGGAGCCCCCAGGTAACTCGCTTCTGAGAGTGGCCTGTTCTGTCCTTCTGGAGAAGGTCGAAAGAGGGTGTGATGGAGAAAATCTCTGGCTAATACAGGGGCCTGTCTTGGGGCCTCTTCCAGCCCTTGGCTCAGTGTTGTAGAGTGATGGGGAAGGTCCTGGGCAGCAGGAGGACTATGCTGGCCTCCAAAGGAGAGTTGAGGGCTACGTCCACTTCAAGACCCCTCTGCCAGCTGTGAGGCTGCTGGAGGGAGGGATGGGGCTGGGGGCTGTGGAGGCAGCGGGTGTGAGGCTGTGGAGGATCCCGCGCTCCTGAACAAGGTTCTCACATTCTGTTTTGGGGCCAGGAAGATGCTGCTCAGTACCGGCACCTGGGTGCCCTCCTGCGCCACTGCCTCATGATCTCTGCAGATGGAGAGGACCGGACCGAGGAGTTCCACAGGTCTGTGTCAGATAACGAGGCCGTGATCCTCACCAGAAACAGGTCTCCCCAGGGCAGATCCTGCCTGACCGTGGCCAACCTCCTCTGCTTGCGTGGCCGTTGCTAAGGTCACCTCAGGTGTCTCTGCTTTGCCCTGCAGGTCCCTCCTGCTGCTGGGGCTTGGAGATAGCCCTGCCCTGTCCACAGTTGCCCCCTGGCCCATGGGAGAAGGGTTTTCTCCCCACCTGCCTGGCCCTGAGGGCCATATCCAATGTCCCGTGTCAGGCCTGCTCAGCAGTGCCACCCGCTCCAATGGGCAGCTCGCCAGGGCAGAGGTTTGGTGCTTTTTAATTAAAGAGTCCATGGGCTGACCTTAATTAACTGTCTGTCTCTTGGGCCACACTGAGAAATTGCCTGTGTCACGTTGTGGAGCGTTATTGACCCCGGGGTATCAGCTTTGAGCAGGTGACACAATCCTGTCCCCGAGAAGGCTGTAGTCAGAGGAATCCAGAGCAATGCCTTGCATCGACCACCACGGTGAGGGGTGAGACAGTAGGAGACCCTGGAGAAATACCTTTGTCGCTGAAGTCTCCTTGGACTCCCAGCAAATAGTTCAGCTACCCAAAAAGCAGTTCAATTTATTCCCTCTTAGTGGTTGAGGAGCTTGGGGTGCAGTCTAAAGACAACTTGGATCTTGGGGTCCTCACACTCCTGGAAGTTAGTAATGAACCTTGGTTTAGCTGAACAAGTTCTGTGAACAAAGACCCCTGACTACGTGTTCTCTTTTCTGTGTTTAGCCATACAGTTAACCTTCTGGGCAACCTGCCCCTGAAATGTCTGGATGTCCTCCTCACCCCAAAAGTCCGGCCGGGCTCACTGGAGTACATGGGTGTCAACATGGATGCGGTCAGCATCCTGCTGGACTTCCTGGAGCGGCGCCTGGACAGGGTGAGTCAGGAGGCTGTCGGGGGAGTCCCTCCCCCCTTGTTTCACACGTCCCCTGCAGAGCACTGTCCCGTCAGCCTTGGAGAGCCCGGGACCGCTGCAGGAGCCAGCCAGGTGGGGCTGGTTTGGAGATACCCCTTCATAAAGGTGTGTTTTTTAGCAGAAGCTGTTTGGTCATGGTTGTCAGGGTTGGTAGGACTAACCCAGCATCTGTGGACTAGGAAGGTGACTGCGGCATTGCCTTACGGACTGCAGGTGGTGGGACTGGCTGGACAGTAGATGGTTTGCTGGGCAATGGAAATATCTGTGCTCTGTTTCACTCGGTGGTGACGTGGTGGGCAGCTTCTGGGAGCCTGAATTTGCATTATTTTCAAGCTGGCCATGGTTTTCAGTCTCTGGAGTTATGCCAAAGGGTCTCCAAATTTTACTGCTGCATTTCTCCTTTTTGGATTCCCTACACAAGTGCTTATGCCGTGCTGCAGAGCAGGGCTGGGAAACTGTGGCATTTGAGGAGCGAAGGAGCATTGGAATTCCTGTAGCCGGGGCTGGAAGGCTTCAGTGCCTGTCTGCTTCCCTGTCGGTCTGTGCCCATTTCCCCACCACAGGGCAGATGAGCTCAGCTCCCTGTGACTAACGTGGTGTTCCTGTTGTGGCTGTTCCCGCAGGGCCACAAGCTGAAGGAGAGTCTGACGCCGGTGCTGAACCTGCTGACCGAGAGCGCCCGAGTCCACCGCCAGACCAGGAAGTTCCTGAAGGCCAAGGTAGGCTGCAGCTCGGCCAGACGTTGAGTGATGCTGACAGAGACCTCCTCTCCCTCTCTACTGGGTTCTGATACATGGGTGGTCGAGGCCTTTGGTGCCCACAGTATTTTTTCCACTTCTCCCTTGGTCTGTGGATTTATTAGTTGTAGCTGATATGTAAAACCCACGTACGTATCCCCCTGCCTGCTCTGCTGCTGCTGCTCCAGCCCCACTGACCACCCCTTGCTGTGGCCCCGTAGGTGCTGCCTCCGCTGCGGGACGTGAGGAACCGCCCGGAGGTGGGGAACTCGCTGCGGAACAAGCTGGTGCGTTTGATGACCCACATCGACACCGATGTGAAGCACTGCGCGGCAGAGTTCCTCTTCGTGCTCTGCAAAGAGAGCGGTGAGTGGCAGGGGCTCGTGGTGGGCTTTGGTGCCGGGAAGTCCCTGGAGTATGTCCCTTGGGCCACCCCAGAGCATGGGACAGTGACCTCTGCAGCAGCAGGACTTTCTGTCCTCCCCTCCCTTGGGCCAGACACACTGAGTAGGGAAAGGTGGAGAGTGTCCAAGTGGGAAGGAGCTGCTGTCTCTCGTGGCAGCGGTGAGGGAACAGCTCTGCTGGAGGACGCGGTGACACCCTGCAGACACCTGGCCTGCATCTGGGGTGTTGTCCCCACCGTTCCTGCTGCACCGGGAGGGAAGCTCCTTCCCTGTCAGGGCTCAAAGCAGCGTTGGTGTTTCTGGAGCTCCATGGCCTCACTCAGATCATATTGTGGGGCACATGGGAGTAGACAGAGAGGCGGGAGGGGAAGCACAGGGTGGTCTCTGTCCCCTCCTCCCGGCAGTGTCACGGTTTGTGAAGTACACGGGCTATGGGAACGCCGCTGGGCTGCTGGCAGCACGAGGCCTCATGGCTGGCGGTCGGGAAGAGGGAGAGTACTCGGAAGATGAAGACACAGACACTGAGGAGTACAAAGAGGCGAAGCCCAAGTAAGGGAGCCTGCTCCATAACTCCGCTCTTCCCACTCCTGCTCCGTCCCTTTCCTCATCTGCCCCCCTGCCATCTCCTGTGTCCTGCTCTGTCACACACATTTCCTGAGCAGTTTCACCCTCACCTTTCATGTCCTGTTCCACCCTCTCTGCCCGTCCCCAGGGCCGAGCTGCTCGTGGTGCGGGTGGTCACCAGTGCCTCCGTTGGGTCTGTGCACCTCCCTCCTTGCCCCAGCCTCACTGCTCCTCTTGCAGCATTAACCCTGTGACGGGGCGCGTCGAGGAGAAACTGCCCAACCCCATGGAAGGGATGACTGAAGAGCAGAAGGAGTACGAAGCCATGAAGTTAGTCAACATGTTTGACAAGTTGTCCAGGTACTAGAAAAGCGCGTGTGTTTGTGTCTGCATGAGCACTCGCGTGTCTGTGATGTCTGTGTATCGCTGACCTTTCTCTGGATGTATTCCCGAGGCCACTGCTAACTAAAGGAGTGTGAGACGGAGCAGGGGGGAACATGGGGAAATATTGCCTTAAGCTGGGCCCTGTTACATGCCAGGGAAGGCGCTGCAAGCCCCCACCCCTCTTTGGCACAAAGACATACTGTGAAATTCCTCTCTGTGCCTGCGCTGTGGTTCCAGGCACCTCCTGCCTCAGCAGGTTTGGCTGGGGTCTTGAGGACAGCAGCAGCCACTGTCCTGGCCAGGCTGCTCCATGGGAAGCAGCATTTGGGGGACAGATGGCAGCTGGTGGCACCGATCCCTTTCCCTGCTTTCTCCAGTCCTCATTCACTCACCATTAGTAGGTGGAACAGAGGAGCCCAGGTGCTGTCAGCTGGGTTGGGGCCGCCCCGATGGTGGGAGGAAAGGGCAGTGCATTTAATGCCTGTATTTCCATCGTGTGTTGGAGGGACGCTGCTGCCAGTGCCAGTGTTCCTCGGGCCACCCTGTTCCACATGGAACGGGACCCTAAAACAGCCTGTTCCATGGAACCTGGGAATGGCAATGCCTGTGGGTTGTGCTTCCCACCATCGCCTCACCGTGCTGGGGGTTTTATGGCTAGAACTGTCCCCGGCTTCTGAAAGGCGGGATTCTTAGTGGTGGCCAGGGGTTGTTCTGGTCCACCTCTGGGCAGTAGTCACAAGCCCCATGTTCCTGCTGCGACTGTTGAGGTGTGTGTGCCCTTCCCCTGCAGGGAGCAGGTCATCCAGCCCATGGGCATCACGCCAAGCGGCAGCCTGGCCCCCATGGAGAACGCCATCCGCGAGGCAGCTGATGAGAGGTCGTCCTCTGACTCGGACCTGGGGCTGGACTGATGGAGGCCTGGCCCCAGCCTCAGAGAGCTGGGGAGTCCCCTCCGTGCCACCCCCTGGAACCAGTGCTGCGCCCAGAGGCCGGTGCTGGGCCAGGGCTCTCCCCATGGGACCTGGATCCAGCCCGGACCCCTCACAGCAAATTCACAACAAGGAACCGCTCCCGCCTCCTTCCCAGCTCCACAACCACCACTCTTCCCTGAGGGTCTTCGTGGCCCAGCTCCACCATGGTCCCTCCTGTCAGCAGCCTTGAGGATTTCATGCTCCAAATTGCTTCCAGGACTTTCCAATAGGACCTTTTTTTTTTTTTCCAAAAAAACCCAAAACCAAACAAAACCCATGATATTTGGGCAAAAAGGGTGGGGGGGGAGGATCTGTCTGTCACCACTGGGGCTCAGCATCCTGCAGAGCGTCTCGTGTTCGTGCCGACGGTCGTGTGGCTGCTTGGTGCGTGTGTGGCTACATGTGGCCGTGCGTGGCTGCACGTGGCCATCCCTGCGTGGGGGGAGCCGCTCCCCGGGAGCGCAGGGGGGAGAGGCTGCGAGCAGCTCTTCAGGCAGTTTTTGGGGAGCAGAGTCTGTGGGGCGCCTCGGTGCAGCCATTTCCTCAGCAGGGAGCTGAGCGTGTGTTTGCTGCGTGTGGCTGCGTGTGACGGTGCCCATGCACACCCGGGGGTATCAGTGAGTGCAGAGCGGTGTGTGCACCACGGGGCGGCGAGGAAAGCCCCGCTGTGAGGCTGCCAGCCCCCCCGTGAGGCTGCCAGCCCCCCCGTCGGCCGCAGTGACTGCCAGGAGCACTTCGGGACTTGGGCTCTGGCACCGCGCGATGCTCCCGGCACCACAGGGTTGAGTTTTTGGCATCGGCCTTTCCTCATCTTGCGCTTTCCAAACAAAAGGCCAAAATCTGGGCTCTTCCTGCTGCCTCAGTGGCCGCCTTGGCTTCCCCAGGGGCCCACTGCTGGTCGCCCCCAGGGGCTGGCCCTGTCCTTCCCCGATGCTTACATTTGTTGTCTTTTTTTTTTCCTGTTTTGTTCTTTTTAAAAAGAATTGTTTTAAAGAAAATATTCCAGTTTGTCTCATGTACCAGCGCTCCAAAACGTACTATCACAAGTAGGAATGCAGAAGTGATGCTAGAATAAAGAAAACCTGACAAATGGGCTCCTGGCAGTGATTTGTGGAACGTGAGAGCTCCAGGTGAGTAAGGAAACGTCTTGGGGCGTTTCTGAGGAGCACTCGGTTCTCCTCCCACCGCCCTGGACTTCACATGTTTATTTGGGAGGTAAAACTGTAGCATTAAACTGGGGCAAAGCTGGAGCCTTTCCCTGCACCTTGGCCACCGGGTGCATCCGAGGGAGCACCCCGCAGGGAAAGCGGGCGTTGGGAACCTGCCTGAGCCCGGCCCTCGGGGTCACAGCAGCCGACACAGGACGCTCCTCGCCTTCACAAATGCTCCGGAATGGATGAAAACGGTGCCCGGCAGCTGATTCCTGCCCGTGAGGAGGGGATTCACTGCTTGGCCCCGGTGGGCGTCTGGCTGCGGGGTGTGCGGGGGCTCTGCCGGGGAGCGGGACGGGACTGGAGGGAGGAGTCAGTGCCTGTTTTCTGAAGACGGGGTCTGTGAGGTGAGGAGCCGAAGGGACGCTTCGTTCAGTTTAGTTCTTCAGTGATTAAGAACTGTTTTTAGTCATCGTGATTAGATCTCCAGGCTCCCCCAGGGGTACCCGCTGTCTGTGTGAGACTGACCCGCGGAGGCCGACGGCGTCTGCCGGGGAGCAGCTCCCGTGAGTCACTGGAGACTGGACATTTTGGGCCAAATACATCTCTCTCTTTTTTCATTTAGCAAAAACCCCACCACAAACCTGTGTGAAAACACAGACCTCTGATCTCCTGCCAGCTGTTAAAGCTCTCCCATGCAAAAGGGAAAGTGGGGGGGTGTATTTTTAGTGCAAAGCCTCTGATATTGGTGTATTCTGGTTTTCTATCGTGCAACCAGCCGGCCCTGCTCGGAGATGCCACGGCGCAGGAGGCGCTCCTGGAGTAAAGGCTTTATTAACAGGGGGTGGCTAAAAAACACCACATCCCACCATTGTTGGTGGGAAGTGACATGTTGGAGGCTCCTGGTGTCTGTGAAGTGGGAGAAGGACCCTCCCGGGGCTGCCCGAAGCCGCCGCGGGGCTGGTCCCCGCTGCAGGAGCGATGCACAGCTGCTGCTGGGGTGGGCGGTTGGATGAACGGCTAGAAAGGGGAAAAAAAAAGGCAGGTGAAAGGAGTAAGGGGGGGGACACAGGATGTGCTTGAACACGAGGGAAGGTAAGTTCATAGAAAAACCCTCAGGTGACATCAGCAAAATAATTAGAACTCTTTATTATTAAATAATTAACACGACATCAATTCGAAACTGCCAGCAGCTTTGGCTGGTGTTCCCGAACAGAGTGGGGGGCAGACACCCCCTGACAGCATTTGTCCCCTGATTAGCAGAGATTTCAGCTGAAGAATGAACGCGATGGTCTGTGGCAGCAGGAGGACACGGCCGAGGGAGAAGCATCGGAGGAGGAGCTGGGGCAGGAGCCCATGGGCGCTCACCCCGGAGGGAGGAGCTGGAAGACTCGCTCCATTGTCCTGTCTCAGGCCTGGCCTTCAGGGCATCTTCAGCCCCTGCTGCTCAGCACCAGCCCCCCGGGGGTCTCCGGGGTGGGAGGGCTCAGGAGGAGCCCCTGGGCAACCTGCGGATGCACAGCTCCTCTGGCACGAGCCCTCTGGCACTCGCTGGTGAAGCTCTCGTGGCCGGAGGTGGTCAGATGGTGTGATGGGTGATGGCTAGCGCCGGGACAAGGGCAGTCTCTGCTGGTGGGTGCTGGAGAGAGGTGAGAGTGGGAGGGAGCAGTGCTGGGTGCTGCAGCGACCACTCTGAAGCCTCAGGTCACAAAGCCTTCACGTGCAGAACCGGTTGCAGCTCGGTGTTTGGGCTTCAGCCTCCCTTCCTTGGCGGGCGAGGGTCTCTCTGCTCCACCTCCCGGAGCACCCCCTGCTCTCCGGCTGCCGGAGGTGCTGCTGTGGGGCTGGAGGCCTCTCCCGGGGCTCCCTGCCACCATCTCCTCCCCTGCCCACGCTGGGCACAACGGCGTCTCCTTTCCTGGGCGAATGCGTCTCTCGGCAGCGGGGAGCCAGCCTCCTCCTACTTGTCTTTTGCATCCAGCTGAAACCAGAAGGACCAGGCAGGGTTTGCTGGGTGTTTTGACCCCCCCCAGCCCCCCCAGCTCGGCTGGAGCTGCTTCCGAGCACCACAACCCCTGAGCTGGGGGATGCTGTTCCTGCTTTGCCCCATTTGCATCAGTTCATCTGGCAGGGATCCGGAGCAGCACCAGCCTCAGACCAAGGGCTGCTTCATCGCACCCAAGTGCTAAAGGGCTGGTTGTGAAAAGTCACAAACCCGGCCTGAAGACTCCTAATTCTTACTCGTCCCACCCCATCACCTGATGGAAGTAAGAACAACCTGAACGTCAGAACTGGAGTCTTGAAGCCAGGTTCTCTCTTGGGTGGAAGAAGTCACAAACAGACAGTGTGTCTGTTAAAGTACAAGGGGCTTCGGAGCGGGGGACCCCCGCTGCAGAGCGCGGTGCTGCGCCCAGCCACTGCCCACCCACGCACGGGGAGGGCTGGCCCGGCCCACACCTTCCAGCTCCCGCTTCAATTAAAATAAAATAAACAATTTAAAAAGCGTTTGATGCCAAATGTGGAAAAATCTTCCCAGTAATGTAACAATTAACATTAGCAGAAAACTCAAAGTAATTAACAACTTCTCTCCTGCAGTTTCTCCCTTGGGAAGGTCTTGGAGGACTGCAGGTGTAAGGAGGGCACAGGAGAGAAATAATCGGGGGGAAAGGTCAGGCCTGCGTTTAATGATTCCAGGCTGTCGGGGGAGGAGGTGCCCTCCCTCCTGCCCGTCCCCTCGCTGAGCACTGCAGCGCCTTGTTCAGTCCCAGACCAACAATTAGTGCAATTAGAGCCTCCCTCTCATTGCTACTATTACTTGTTTCTCACCACGACCAGGAAAACCGACTAGAAACGAAACCAAAGCAACTCAGTGAAGGTACAGGCTGAGGGAAGCTCCACTGAGGTGATGGTGGCATCAGAAGGTTCACCTGATGCAGCCGGCAGGGATTTTCTGGGTGGTCACATCCAGCCCCAGGAAACTGCACCTCCCTCCTATGGGCCTTTTTCAGCGTGTTTGGGAATAAATCCAAAAAAACAGGTGAAGTCACCAGAAAGCTTTTCAGCAATTGAGTGGGTCGCTGCCCGAAGCCCTAAATTGCTCTCACTCAACCCAAACTTTCCCATATTCTTCCTGTTCCACCTGAGGACCGCAGATCTGTGTCCCCCCTCGGAACCCCTGAAACAGCAGCAGCAGCTCTGCCCTGCGGCACCTGTGCTGGGAAACGCTGCTGAGGTTTGGGGTTCTTGGTTTTGTTTTTTTAACCTTCTTTCACTTTCCCGTGGACCCTTTCCCTGCAGGCAGGCTGCAGGTGTGGCAGTGCCGGTGGGGCAGGTGGAACCCCAGCCAGCACAGACCCCGAGTAACTCCAGAAGGAGGAACAAAGAGGCTGAGGGAGGGGGCCGGGGCGCTCAGCCCCTTCCCACCTTCTCTTTTTCCTTCCGCATCAGCGTTTCCATCTCCTCCTCCCAGTCCAGCAGCTCCACCAGCTTCTCCACCCCACTGACCACGTCCCCCAGCTGGGCTACGTCGTTGTGGCGCCGCTGCCAGGCGAAGGGTCCCACCAGGTCTCGGTTGATGAGGACGCGGGGGACGGAGCTGCGGACGGCTCCTGCCAGGCTGGCGAAGGGCTCCACCTAAGGGGGTGACCCCGGGGAGCAGAGAGAGGGTCACCCCGCGGCTGGGCACTGAGGGGGTGAACTCACTGCACACTGAGCTTAGTTCTCCCCCCGTGGGCTAAACTGCCCCAGGTTTGACCAGGTTAGGGATGTCACCAGTTCTCTGGTGGCCTTCCCTCAGGCAGCTCTTGCCCTCCAGGTGCCCACCTTTCCCAGGGGCACACAAGGCTTTCAGAGGGTCTCTGTGCACGCACCCTACTTCTTACCCTGTCACCTCAGATTCTACCTCAATAACCCCATGTCTTGCCTTCTCCTCTAACCCCTCTCTCCCCTCCAGAGCCCCCCCGTTTTCCGTGTGCCTTTTCCTCCTTGTGAGCAGGGAGTTCCCTCAGTCCCAGACCTCCAGGGATGTTCCGATGACGAACAGCAGGTCTGCCATGGGGAAGTCCGCCATGTGCAGGAAGAAGCGCTGCGGGAGCTCCTCACCGAAGAACACGATGTCAGGCTTGATGACTCCAGTGCAGACGGGACAGTGAGGGACCTTGTCTGCCATGACGTCCCCCTGGAGCGAGAGCACCCAATGCCGCTCGTTACAGGGCAGCGCACACCTGGGTCAGAACCACAACACGTCCTGCCCCACGGCTGGGCCCTGAGGGCAAAATAACAGCCTGGAGCAGGTCCTCCTCCTGTTAATTTGTGTGTCGGTGCCCAGCTGTGACCACTCACCCTGAAGTCCTCTCCTGGGAACTTCCTTCGACAGACCGTACACGTGGCAGTGGCAAAGGTGCCATGGGCTTCCACCAGTCTATCGGGGGGGATCCCAGCAACTGGAACACAGCGGACAAGAGAGGACCAGCTCAGCCTGAGACGACTCAACCAGGAACCCCATGTCTGCTGGGGATTGCCCCAGTCCTGCCTCCTGTTATGCGTCTCACCCTCAGCTCTCCCTGGTGCTCTGCTGCTGAGAGAGGGGGGAGAGAAAACTCACCTCTCTCCAGCCCGTCGATATTCTGGGTGTAGAGACGCAGGAGGAGCCCTTTGTCATGCAGGAGCCTCAGGAAATAGTGGGCGTAGTTGGGTCTGTAGTTGCCAGGGTAGAGCTCCTTGGCCAAAGTGAAAAAGGGCTTAGGGTTGGCAAAGAAATACATGAGTTCAAAGATGGCTTCTGGGTAGGGGATGTCGTATTGCTCAAGGTTACTGTAGAGGCCACTCCCCGGGGACCTGCAAGGAGGAGAGCAGGGCTGGTAGACACAGTGCAGGAGGAGATGCCACCCACCACAGAGGTGGACCAAGACACTGCAGAACAGACAGCTGGGTCCTTAGGCTCTCCCTGGCTGCTTCGTGCTGTCCGTTGTGTGTCAAAAGCAGCTGAAGCTGCCTCTGGACAGGAGAACCTGCCTGGCATGCATGCCCTGCTGCCACCCCACCTTCTCCCGGCTGCAGGGGGGTGTCCCAGTCAGAGGAAGGAAGGGCCACCCTGGTACGCTGTGAGGATCACACTCTCTTCCAGCAGGAGTGTCTCGAGCTCATGCTGTGGCCACGTTGGCTCTTCTCTGGTGGCTAAGGTGGTGTGGTGAGTGAAGCCACAGAATCAAGCAAGAGGCCTGCCCTAACCACCCTGAAGACCTGGGCCAGGACGGTCTGACCTGTGACACCAGCCTGCCCTCGGCTGGAGGAGGAGAGTCTGCAGGCAGGGAAACCCCTGTGCCCAGTCCAGCCTGGCACAGATAAACGAAAGGCAGGGGTGAGAGGAGGAAGAGGCACCAGCGGAAGATCTGGGCCCTCCCAGCACTGGAAAAGGGCAAGGGAAGGAGGGAGGCATTACCTGAAATCCGGGATGCCACTGGGGGTGCTAATGCCAGCGCCAGCCATCACCACCACCCGGCGACACTCCTTCTTCCGAATCTGCTCTGCTACGTCCTGCAGGGTGAGCTGCTGCGTCCCACCATCTCCACCCCAGCTGCCCCTTCCCAAAATGGCTCTGGCAGCAGCAGACAAAGAGAAAGGCCTGGTCCCTTGGATCCTGCTCGGAACAGAGAGAAAGCACAGCCAGTAGCATACTGACAGGGACTGCAGCTGAGAACTGCTTGGGGGGGGAGGGGCGAAACCACCCCAAGAATTCTGCAGAAGGCTCTCCAATCAGCAGGATTGTGTGCTAGCACTTAACGAGGAGAAAGCTGAACTGTCAGCCCGATCCATACCCCAGGAGCAGATACTTTCTATTGCGCTTTCTTACAGAGATCTGCAAACACCGAGCCATCGGTGCCCCTGTGAGAGGGCGTTTTTTGGACAGGGGATGGACAAAGCAGTGGGGGACAGGGCTGTGGGAACAGTGGCGCTGGGGCTCACAAGTCTCATGGTCGATTTGCACTGATCTTGGGATACGAAGACTGTTTTTCTATGTCCTGAGTTTCACAAAGTTTCTAAGAGGGAGATGCAGTCACCCCGGGACAGCGCTGCCCAGGTCAGCACTGACATGTTCATTTCTCTGTTTTCCCCCAAGGGCTCTGCCTTGAGAGAGCTCCACATGTCAATGGCAATCACGGGTCAGCACTACATACAGATGGGGCTGAGGACAGTCATTATCAGCTCAAAGAACAGTTTCTCCCCAGACAATTAGTGCTTCTGATGCAGGACATTATGAGCAGTCCAGAGGAGGCGTGGGAGTGCGAGGAGCCAAGTGAGAGCTGCTGGGTGGACTTTGGCAAAACACAAATAGCAATTACCGAGCTGTAAGTATCGAATGTGGCCTCAGCGTGGTCGACACTGTCTCTGCAAGGACATGGCTCTGCCTTGTCAGACCAGGTTACCCAGAGCTAAACTCACAATCGGCAAACGCTAATATTTCTCTGGTAAATCTCTCTACTCTTTGAGCTCCCAGGCCAGCTCTGGCTTACAGAGATAGTGACCCATCTGCCTATTTAGACAGGAGAGGTGACGTCCTCCATCCTGTGCTTTCATTGTATCAGTAGCAGTTCCTTCCCTTTGGCATCCCGGAGCAGAGCCTGGTGGGCATCAGGCACCAGCACTGGCTGTGAGGTGAGGGGCACGCCAACCCAGACTGCCCTACCTCCATGCTCCAGAGCTGGCTGCCCCTTTGCTGTCCCCAGAGCAAAGGGAGAGCCGGGCCAGGCCTGCCGGGCCACCGCTGCTGCTGCCCTCCCTGGGGCCACGCTCCCACAGGCTCCTCCACACTGCAAGAGAGGAGAGAGTCGGTGAACGGGCGTTGAGCGAGAATCGGAGGGCAGCCACGCGTGGGTGTCTCCCTTCAGGGCCCGCTCCTGCCCTTCAGGGCCCGCTCCTACCCCTCGGCCCCCTCTCAGGGCCCACTCCTATGCCTCAGGACCCGCTCCTGCTCTTCAGGCCCCCTCAGGGCCCACTCCTGACTGCCTGCCTCCCCTCAGAGCCCACTCCTGTCCCTCGGTCCCCCTCAGGNGCGCCGCGCCCCCCGCTCCATGGCCGGGGCAGCGGACGCGCTCCCCGCCGGGCACCCGCCGCCGCGCTACCGCACTGCCCCGAGTAGGCGCGCCCGCCTTGGCGGCCGCCTCTCTTGGAAGCGACCCGGCCTCGCCTCCCTCCCCACCGCCTCCGTTTTGGGTCGTTTCGGTGATTTTTGGGGAGTTT
>VXAK01005162.1:26820-42381 GCA_013399435.1 Arenaria interpres | reverse complement strand
TCGCCCCGGCTGAGGCGGGGCGGGGGGCGCTGCCCTCGGCGGGGCCGGCCCGGCTCGGCGCTCCCGGTGTCCCGGGGCGTTGCTGTGGGGCTGCGCCCCTTCACGCACCTCCCGCAGGGCCGGTCCTTTGCTGGCCTGTCTCCCGCAGGGAGCGGGCCGCTCCCGGGTCCTTGTCGCTTGGTCATCGCTCAGCAGCACGGACCCGCCGTGGGGGGTTAGGGAGCTGATTCCCGCCTTATTTTCCTGGGATTGCTTTATGTTAGTGGCCTGGGTGGGGCGTGGGGGAGTCTCTGCTGCCGGTTTTTGTGTGCGGTTTGTCATCGATCACGGCAGCCGCAGAGACGGGCTCGGAGCCGGGGGTGCGGCGGGAGGGGAGGAGCTGGGGTGAAGCGTGAACTCACTGAGGGACCACCTTCTCTCCTAAGGCTCTGGCACCAGCTGACCCTGCAAGTTCTGGACTTTGTTCAGGACCCTTGCTTTGCCCAAGGAGATGGACTCATCAAGGTGAAGTGCTCGGTTCTTCCTGGGGGTTTTGCCTTTCCGTAGCAAAGATGAATGATGGTGTTTCTGTACTAGTGGCAAATAAGCAGCCTGTGACTTGGCTCTGGAGAGGCATTAATCGAGGTGACTTCAGCTTTCTGGGGTCTATGCACTAGATGTGAGTGTACAGTATGAAAATTCCGCTAAAATTAAATGTGTGAATTTTAAAAGGTTCAAAGTGATTCTTTAATTTCATTCACTTAGGGTTTTTTGTGGGGGAAGGGAAGCCTATTTCTTTCCCCTTCGTAACGAGGGGTTTACAAGTGTGAGCGTGATGGGTTGTCAGGTGTTTGGTGGGTTATTTCACCCCCTGTCTGGCAGCTTCTTCCACTTGTGAAGATAACGGCGTACTCACTCCAGAGTATTATCTGAGGCGTATTATCTGTGTGCTACACGTAATCATGCACTTTTGCTCTCCTTTGTGGTTTTAGCCTAAAACTCAGTTTCCCAAGAGATAATTGTTCCATGATAAAGAGCTGTGGGTTTCTAGAGACAGTCTCTTTTCCAAAGATCTGCAAAGAGAAATTGGAATGCTCTAGGCCTGTACTCATTGTACAGCGATAACTGAAGGCACGCACCAGGCCAGCCCGCAGCAGGGGGGTGTTGTGTTGTGGTACCTGCTGCCTTGTGAGGTTATTGAACCACTCCTTGCAGCTGGAAGGCGTCTGCAGAGATAAAATGAGCTAAAATGATAAATTATTGGCTCCTGGCTTCTATACGGTGTAGACATTTCTGTATGGGATGCCCACTACTTTGTTGGAAAAACGAATTGGGATTCAGGGAAAAGCAAGTGTTGTAATTAGAATGAAATAAGCCATTGCCCTGACTGTGGCTGTCTTTGTGCCTACAGCTGTACGAGAACTTCATCAGTGAGTTTGAGCACAGGTGAGTGTGGCTGCCGGGAGGTTTTGAGGTAGCCCACTGTTGGCTGCAGCTGTTC
The DNA here is from genome assembly GCA_013399435.1 of Arenaria interpres. Lineage (NCBI taxonomy): Eukaryota > Metazoa > Chordata > Aves > Charadriiformes > Scolopacidae > Arenaria > Arenaria interpres. Next base: position 40,901 of record VXAK01005162.1, on the reverse strand, counting down.
TGACCTGGGGTTTTTGTTCTAGGGTGAACCCCTTGTCCCTGGTAGAAATCATCCTCCATGTAGTCAGGCAGATGACAGGTAAGTGTCCTTACCTGGTACTTACACTATTTTTAAGCAACTGATGTGTGTGAAATTTGGCCAGTTAATAGTAACAGCTCAATCTTCAACACCAAGCTATTGTCTTTCTGGAGAACTGAACAGGGAAAGCACTGGCTCAAAAAGTTAGAATTGCTGCTAATAGAGTAGCGAGTTTCCTGCTTCGCTAGAGAAATGGCTGAGGAGCAGAAAGCCTGGCCTACGATAGTAGTGCCTTTTGAAGGATGAGTAGTACACTATAGAAAAATATACTCCAGTCTTCATGAATCCAGTAAAAACATATATTTCTATGTTGAGATTTAGTTCTACAGCATTTCCTGATTTTGCTTTCTTTTCTTTTTTTTTTCTTTCCTTCCTCTACTTCAGATCCCAATGTAGCCCTTACTTTTCTGGAAAAGACTCGAGAAAAGGTATTTTTGAAATTGCTGTCTCCGATAATTCATCTACAGGGGTCGTTTTGTGTAGGAGCATACTATGGTATAGGGGAAGACGCCAATGTGTGTACTTGAACCCTCTGCTTGAGAACACCTTCTCAGAGAAAACTCTATTTTAGAGCAGGAATGTGGTAGCAAATGAAATGCAGCCAGCTCGGCCTGGCTGTGGGTGTAGCACTCTCTGAAGGTGTATCTTTGTGTAACTGCAGGTGAAAAGCAGCGACGAAGCTGTCATTTTGTGTAAAACAGCCATCGGGGCGCTCAAGCTGAACATCGGGGACCTGCAGGTCACCAAGGTGAGGTGATGACTCCAGTAGTCCGAGCGTTCAGATATTCTGGGGCGCTGCCACATGCTTCAGCAGTTGCTACAGCATGGACCTGCCTGGGTCTGTGTTTTGATTTTGAACGAGAAGATGATAAATGTGCAGCTCCTGGAGTTTCCAGGAGGACCTGCAGTTCTGCTTCTCGCCTTGTAGGCCATAAAAACAATTGTATAGTGGTTATGGCCAAACCTCTGAGGTTTCAATGAGATTCTGATGCATGTGGCCTTTGAGGTGCCATTGCTTGTGGGCTGCAGCTGTGGGTGTGCAGCTCAGGAGAGGGGAAAGTACCTTGACATATTCCAGGGCACAGCTTGGAGGGTCTCGTGAATGCAGCAGTGTATTTGCTGCTTGTCGGTGAGCTGCTAATGGTTGCTGAGTTAGTGTATCAATTCCTGTGCTAAGTGTGGTAGTTATTTCGTCTCTCGGCTGTTTTTAGAACCTTCTCTTAAACCTAAGATGGGGGCTTTTCTCGTGCAGTGCAGCTTTGTCTCTTAGAGCAAGTACAAAGTTGGATGGGTTTGGTGGGTGTAAGTATATATAAGCTGTGTATAAGTATAGCTGTAGAGTTGTTTTTGGGGGGATTGGGGTCTTTTAACCTAATTACTGTGTAAAGGGAGAAAGCCACTGCTTTATTTTTAATGCTGTGGCAGTGGCTTTACCTGTGGTCTCTGCTTTACTACGAGTGGATGATCCTTCTGGCCCACACAGGAGTGTCATAGCCCTTACAGCGGTGCACTGGGAGCACAGGGATGATTGGGGTGTACCTTCACCTGTAACACACAGGTTTTACCCTCCTCCAGGAGACCATTGAGGAGGTTGAGGAGATGTTGAACAATCTCCCGGGGGTGACTTCAGTTCACAGCCGCTTCTATGATCTCTCCAGCAAGTACTACCAGACCATTGGGAACCACGCCTCCTACTACAAGGATGCTCTGCGGTTTCTGGGCTGCATTGATGTTAAAGATCTGCCGGGTAACTCCTCCTCCACCAGGCACAGAAAGTCCTAATTCTCTTTCTCTGCTTTGTTGCTTCAACCTAAATCAATGTGCTGGCAGGGAATGGGTTTTCTCAGCATTATTTTGACTCCACTGCAGCTGGGCCAGGGTGCAGGTAGAGGGAGGAGGAGCCCCTGGGAAGAACAGCCGAGTAGGATTCTGCTCCTGAGCTGCATTGAGGTGATGGGAGGGAGGAATTGCCCTCACCAGAAAGGGGTAGTTTGTTCTAGTTCCCCAAAATCTTCAATACAGATTTAAAAAGTGGGTCTTGCTGTGGTTACTGCAGGCTTCTGAATTGCAGGCTTGGGGAAGATGGGAAGGAGGGCTGGGAACGATTAAATACAGGCACAGGGAGGAGTTGATGGAGCTTAGGCTGCTGCTTCACCCAAACTGTTTTTCTTTTTGGGGTTTTCTTTGTTGTGGTTTTGGTGGTTTTTTTTCAGTATCGGAGCAGCAGGAGAGAGCCTTTACCCTGGGACTGGCTGGGCTCCTGGGAGAAGGTGTCTATAACTTTGGGGAGCTGGTAAGTTGATGTGGCATTGCTGTGCTTGTTGAGTATCACGAATTGATTTTGCCCGGTTAATGCTCTCCTGCCTGGTTCCTGCAGCTCATGCACCCTGTGCTGGAGTCCCTGCGAAACACCGACCGGCAGTGGCTCATTGACACCCTTTATGCCTTCAACAGCGGTAACGTAGAGACCTTTCAGGCTCTAAAGTCGGCTTGGGGCCAGCAGGTGAGTGAGGGAGTTGCTTTATTGCTTAAGGCCTGGGCTCAGTATTTAGAGGACACTTAAATTTTGTGGACCTTTACTGTAAGAATTCCTGACTCTGGTGCATCAGTAAGATTTTAATCACAGCAGAGTAATGCTTGTTTCATCTTCATACATATCATCTGTTTTCTTCTTGCCTCCCTCTGTGTCTGTGTGATTGGAAGAACTAAAGAGAAATCCCTTGTGATCCAAGGGGAAAGCAAACAAAACCTGCGTGCAGTCCTGCACAGGAAGATCAACTCTGATTTAATTTTCATAATGCTATTTGCTCCCAGTATTAAACTGCATCCAGTGTAAAATACTGGCTTTCCCTAAGGAATTTTGGAAAAATTGTGGTCTTGGCTGTAGCAGAAATTATTGACATAGCAGTAATTTACAGGCAGACTTGTATCTCCCCTTCTGTGAGGCTGTGGCCTCTGATAAAAGGTCACCTGCTTGTGAGGGGCTGCATTTGACTCTGCAGCCCTTAAGAGCTGGTTTATGGAACCCTTAGTAGTGGGTGGGCTGTAATGGCCTCCTCCCTCATAAAGGAGGGCAGTGGGTGCTTACTCCTGAGTGGAGGGGGAAGTAATAATGAACTTACTGTTCCATTTTTTCCCCCTTACAGCCAGATCTGGCTGCAAATGAAGCACTTCTGCTGCAAAAGATTCAGCTGTTATGTCTTATGGAGGTGAGCTGAGTGCTGGGGGGTGGGATGTGGGAATGGAAGGGAGCTCCCCAGCTGCCTTTGACAGGGGTCACTGTTGAGTGTTCTGTTCTCTGGGTGCGATCATTGGCTCTCCTTACAGAAACTGGCCAGTATAAGTAGTTAACTGCGGATTTTGCCTCTAGGTGGTGCCAAAAGGCGAGTTCTGCTTGGGAAAAAATCCTTGTGCTGCATTGCTGGATCACATTTTCAAGGGTGTGCTCTCAGGCAGGGCGAGGAGGTGGGGAGGAAAAGAGCAAACTTTGTGCCTTGAGGATGGTATCCGAAATAAAAACTCTTTAAGTATCTTCTAGTATAACAAAAGATTTCTAAAATACAGTTAAAATCGTAATTTCCTAAGGACTGAGAGTCGTTTCCCTGACAGGTAACCCTAAATGTTTAACCAGTTTCTCTCCTGTCACTTGAAGGCTTTGGCTCTGTTGACACCAAATAATACTGGTGTCTAAACCTCCTTGCCCCTGGAGCTTTCTCAAAAACTCAGTATTTTGAGTTATCTGAAGCGTAATGTGTGTTTATACACACCCACACACCAACTGTGTGTATGTTAATGTGGGTATATTCCACTTCTAGTGTTTTACTGCGAACAAGTTTCACCACCTCCAGGCCCTGTGTTACCTGGGGCATCTGATACGTGCTGAGACATTTCAGCACAGATTGATCTGCTTTATTTGGAGATTATGCTGTTGCCTGGGAAATCGGCTGCTCGGAGCAGCGAGGTGTGTGTGCAGGAGGTAGGGGTACTGCTCCCTTCTGCTGACATAGATGCATTTTTCTTCCAAGTATTTTGATGAAATATGAGAAATGCAGTTGCTGCTGCAGCTTGAGCGTTCAGCGGGGCAGGAGGAGGGAACCAGTGCGTGCTCTTGGAAAAAACTAAAACCATGTGGGATTTGTTTTGTTTTGTTTACTTCAATTCAGATGACTTTCACCCGCCCGGCCAATCACAGACAGCTCACTTTTGAGGAGATTGCCAAGAGTGCCAAAGTCACTGTGAACGAGGTATGTTCAGCTTTGGACAAACTGTAAATGTTTAAGTTCTGAAGACCTAAAAGTGTGTGGATAGACTGACTCCCACATGTGAACTCGGAGGAAACGTTCTCCCCACTTCTAGTGTATTTGGAGAACTTCTTTTTTAAGAAGGAATTAATTTCTTGGTAAATAAAATTTTGAAGCTTCTTAGTCATAGTCTGAAGTTGGAGGAGAGCTCTGGAGGTCGTCTGTTCCCACCTGCTCTCAAATCAGGCCTTTGGACTGGGTTGTGCAGGGACCTGCCAAGCTGCCTCGAGTGTTTCCAGTGAGAGGAAGTGTCACTGATGTTTAGTTTTTCTCATGGTGAAGAATTTTCCTCTGTTATCCAGATGGAATACCTGCTAAAGCAGATCCTGCCTGTGTTCTCTTGTCCTTTCTCTGTGTGTCCTTGGGAAAATAGCACCTCTCGTCTTCCACCTTACTGCATTTTAGCTGGGGGAAGGCTGTGATGAGGTGTCCCCATGCTGCCTTGTATCTTGGCTGAACAAATTACATTTCTTCTTCATGTCAAGCTCTTGGCCTCCTGATCTCAGTGGCCCTTTGCTAGAGACTCCCCAGTTTTACAGCCCCCCCCCAAGCTGAAAGGGGGTGATGCAAAATCAGACATGGTGTTGAGGGATGCTCCAGCAAATGCTGAGCGGAATAATGGCATCCTATGACTTGCTGGCTGGGATCTGCTGGGGCAGGCAAGGGCACGGTTCCACAGCCCTGGCTCTGGCACTGTTTGCTGTCCCCCCGAGACCCTGCTCCTTCCCTCAGTGTGCTCTGCTGAGTGTGTGTCCCCCCACCAGACCCTGCTCCTTCCCTCAGAGCACAGTCTGCTGAGCTCGTTCCGCAGCCGCTCAGACCCCTCTGTCTGTGCTGGGATCGCTGGGTCTCAGCTGCAGGACTCCCTGCTTTCCTTCACTGAGCTCCCCGTCATTCTCGGTAGCCCAGTCTATTGAGGTCTCTTGTTTCCAGCACACCTCCCTCCCCCTGCCAGCGTGGTGCCATCTGTGTGATTGTCACCATTAAAGAGAATTAAATAGTCTCAGACTCAGGATCACGCCCCCCGAGGAGTGCTGTGCGTGACTGGCTGCTGTTTCAACCCCAAGCCACTAACCACTACCGTTTGAGCTTGGGAGCTTCGCAGATTTTCTACTCATCTTGTGGTCTTTCTGTGCCTTCTGTAGCTTGTCAACAAGGATGTGGTTGACGGCCTTGTTGAGCACTTTGCTAAGAGAAAGGTGCAGCCTTTGACCCCTGAGCAAGTTATTTAATTTAAAAAGGCAATCGTGTTGGTGAAGTGCATCTTACCTTGGGTAAATCCATGTTGACTTTTTCCAATTAGCTTGTTCTTCCCAGGATTTCAGAGGACAAAATCTGCCCTTAGGGAAAAGAAATCTCTCCTGTGTATTTGGATGTGGGTCTCAAGGCAGTGATACAACCTGAAAGAGGATGGGTGCAAGAGAGGCTGTGGGTGCTCTTCCTTTTGTTGTGTGTATGAACAGTCTTCTGCCATTTAAAGGCTTTGTTCGTCTCCAGCGAAACTGGGTGATTCTCAGTTCTTTCTTTCAATTGTTTTTCTTTCCTAGGTGGAACTGCTGGTGATGAAGGCTCTCTCTGTGGGATTGGTGAAGGGCAGTATTGACGAGGTCGATAAGAAGGTGCACATGACGTGGGTACAGCCACGGGTGCTGGACTTACAACAGGTAACGACCGGCTTGAATGCTCAGGGAATATTAACATGTTTCCTTGTGTGAGGTGACCTGGAAATCAACATAAGAACTATGGGGGGTCACTGAGAATTAGTCTTTGTACTTCCTGAAGATGCTCAGGGAATGAGTGTGTCAGCTTTTCCTCGTTCCTTTTACGCTGCTGCCTTTAGCTCTCACCTGATGTGGGGCACTTTGTGGTTTGCAGCAATTTGTGAGAAACCTGTCAGGGACTTCCCTTCTGAAAGCTACACCAACCACCAGGAAACACAAGTCCTGTGACAGTGTTTCCCAGGAGGATGCAAACATTGGTGTGGCTGCTTCGAGCCTAAATGTGTGAAATGAAACAAAGCCCTGGAGTTTCTGGGTTGTAGATGGCACACTCCTTGAGGGGAGGGAGAAGTTCAGGGGGATAAAGATGCTGAGCTGCTCAGGTTTATTCGTGTAACATTTGAGGAGACTGCAGAAGGTGCCTTTACCTTTAAGAAAAAAAGAAAATCAGCACATGGAATACTAGCTGCAAACAATTCCTTTTGTGCTTTTCAATTTAACTTTTGCCATCAAACCGGCAATATTTAAAGATGTTAAGGAGCATCTTCTCTGTTTTGAGAAGCTGTTTGGGATCTCCAGGTGGGTACTGGTGTTCCCCGTAGCCAGGCACTGAGCTTGCTGTGGCCTTGCCTTGCAGATCAAGGGGATGAAGGACCGCCTGGAGTTCTGGTGCACAGACGTGCGGAGCATGGAGATGTTGGTGGAGCACCAGGCCCACGACATCCTGACATAGAGGACCTCGGGCTGCCCCCGGGAGAGCGGTTCCTCAGACCACGGACTCTGTGCGCAATCTGTTGGGGGGTGGGCAGAGGGGGGAGCAGCTTTGTGACCTTGTTGGGAGGAGTAAGTGGCCTTTTGCTGTGCGACCCTTTGGTGCTTGGAGTCAAGATTTCCCTACGCGCTTGCGGTAGTGGCACCCACCCGGGAGCTCCCGTCCTGCTCCTTAAGGAGGACAGAGGTTTTGCGGCGGCTCATCTGTGTCTCCTTCTCCGGCCTCTGTTGGGGAATGCGACGCTGGCTGCGTGTCACAGTGGCGGGGGCTGATTGCCGGGCAAAGGGGGAGCAGAAACTCCTTCATGGGAACATGCTGGAGAGGTGCCTGACCAAGGTGTGGAGTTAATTAGTGGTAATTGGCCTTAGGAGGGCACGACCTTCCCCGGGCACCTCTCTGCCTTCCCCACAGCAGCCCAAGGCAGGGTTACTCAAATCATTTCTCCTCTCGCCCTCTTCCTCTACGTCCCTTCCTCCTCATCCGCAGTAGAGGGAGTGTTTACTCCATCAAAGGGTTTTTTCCGGGATTGCTGTTTAGTGGATGTGGTTTTTATATACTTTTGGGGGCGGTTGTCTTTTACGAACACTTTGTGCTGAAGTGAGGCGCAGCAGCGTTGCTGGAATAAACTTCTCTGCCTTCCCTTTTCTGTAGTTCTGTGTGTGTCCATCTGTTTAAAAAGGTGCTTCCTTGTCAGTTTCACGTTACAAAATGTCCCCCCCTCCAAGAACAATAGGGATTGAACCAGTCTGTTGATCACCGGCAGGATTTACCCACCCTGTTCTACTGTATTGTCAAGTTCCTTTCTATTGTGGGAAGCTGCAGGGCTGGTGCCTGTTCTCCTACTGAGTAGGTGTTTCTGAGGGAAAAGGCCTAAAAAGTCCTGAGACAACAATTTCTGTTCTGCTTTTGCCTAATACTCCTGATTATGAGGCAGTAACAGCAAACTGCACTGGGGTTGGCAACAGCAGCTTTAGATGGCACAGAGTCATGTTCACATACTTGTGTACCCGCTGGGCTCCTCGGGGTGCGGTGGGTTCTGAGTGCTGCTGCCAGTGTACCCGGGGCCCGTCCTGGCCTGGCAGTGCCCTGCTGAGCGCCGCTGGGGCTCCAGAGCTCCAGGGACCCCTTGGATTTGCTGGTGTCGCTCTAACGAGGAGCACCACTGGGGTCTCTGTGCTTGGTGTGCTTGTTCTAGCTGGCTGTCTCCACCCTCTACCTGCTCACCCCCCACCCTTCTGCCTCTCTCATTGATTCTGGCCTGAATTTCTTCCAGGTTTGGAGCTGTTTGGGTCTGAACATCTGCTTTTCCTCATCCAGCCCAGCGCTTCTCTCGCCTGGCTCTGCCCGTGGCTGTTCCGCCCTTGCAGTGTACGTTGGGCCACCTTGTTTTCCCCTCCTGTGTTGTGCAATTTGACTTTCCCTGGTTCTTGCCTCACCTCATTTCCCAAAGCTTGTTCCTGGTGTCATTTCCGCTGCCTCCAGAGGAGATGAGCGTTCCGATTGGGGAAAATGCTTCTTTAGTTCGGAGTTCACAGGAAAAGGGCTTCCAAAAGTGGGGTCTCCTGAGTGGTGCGTTGTCAGTGCCGTCAGGAGTGAAGGAAATGCCAAGCGTGCAGTGGAGCTCACGCGGGGTAGGGCTGGTGCTGCTTTAGATGGGTATCAAAACCCCTGAAGCATTACTCTTGAAACAGCACTAAAGTCTTCTGAGGGTGTTTTCCAGCCCCCTGGTACTGTGCGGGGTGCTGGCTGGTACTGGTGCTTCTGAGCAGCTCACCAGGGTGAGGGTCTGCAGCTGAGGTGAGTTATGGCATTGGTTTCAGAGGATTTTCCAAGATACCTGGAAGTATTGGCTGCCCAAACCTTCCCATGTGCGAGTGAGTGCTGGTGCCCTGCTTCCCTGACACTGGTAATTCAGGAACCTGGTGTGTGTTTGGGGGGTGGAGGGGCTCTTTGTGTGGGAAGAGGGGTCAGATGGTGCAGCTCTCGGACTGCAGACCGTTTCAAATGTCACTTACGGCCTCTGGAGTATTTTCTTGCTGGGAATTTAACTTGATTTGTGCTTCCTCACCAGTGCTGCAAGCGGTTCCTCGGTGTCTGCCCTGTGCTTCGCTGACACTGTACGAGGTAAAAGCTCGGGTGGGGAACCCCCCTCTCTGCTGGGGCCTGTGTTTGTATTTACTGAGGATAAAGGGACACTGCCTTTGGGACGACAGCGGGATCGCGGGTCCATCCCCCTGCCAACCAGCCCATGGTGGAAGCAAAGCCAACAAGCCATTTTGCTGAAAACTAATGTGAATTTTAATGAACGAACTCAGGGGGTTCCTTCCCAGCAGTGCTGTGTTGGGGTCTCCGCGCTCAGCGGGGAGCAGGCTGTTCTCGCTCCTCACTCCCCTTTGCTCTTGTAGTGCTCCACGTGTGCCAGGACCCAGGCCGTCGGCGCCAGGAAGCAGGTACACATCACAGTGAAGGCGATGGCTTGCTCCTGCCGGCGGGGGAGGAACGGGAAGGATGAGCAGGATGTCCCCGTGGGGCCCCGGGATGGTCGCAGGCAGGTGCCGCGTCCAATGCCCCGGGTCGAGCGTGCTTGTGCTCGCTCCCTGCTCTCTCCAGCCCCATGTCTGTTGGAGATACCAGCCGTGGGAGGGGGATTTGGGTGAGCAGAGGTTTCCCCAGTGGTGGATCACACTGGCTGCTCCCTAGGTTTGTCCCGGTCCCTCCATATTCCTCTGTCATGGCCCTCACAGCAGAATCAGAGAGACTTGTGACCTTCAGCCAGGGCTCGGGGAGTTTCCCAAAGCAGCTGGGCCTGACTTTCAAATGACTTTGCAGTGTGAATGGCAACCAGCCGCAGCCTCTTCTATTTCTGGTGCTCCAGGGCAGCGCTTAACCCCTCACACTGTCACCTTTATTTTTTTTATTATTATTTGGCTAGAAACAGAGTCTCTGGGCTCACAAAGTACCTTGCTGCAGACCTTGGAAAGGCTGGGGGGTGAACCCCAAAAGGAGGGTCTGGAGGTGGAACCCAGGCAGGATTTCAGGTGGAAGCCTCCTTTTCCTGAGCCCATTCACTCAGCCCAGGAGGGTCCCTGTGGCCAGGGCAGCTCCTGTGGAGGTGGGGATCATCCCTGGGGGAGGAACGATGGAGGGACCTGCACACGCTGGCTGTTACCGCAGACCCCATCCTTGCCCACAGGGATACCAGCTTTGGGGTGAGTGCCCTATGGAACGGGGGGGGACAGGGCCCAGGTCTGTCTCTGTTCTGGAGGGGCTGCCCCGTGGCTTAGCCTGCTGGGGCCCCTCGGCAGGTACTGTGACCCCCAAAGGTTAAAAAAAGGGCTGAAAGGATAAAATGAAATGGAAGCAAGAGCCTGAAGGCAGGGAGCAGGGTCTGCACACCCCCGTGTGCTGCCCTGGGGGCACCTTTCCTCCTTTTCCTCCCCCCTCCCCTTTTGCTTTTGTTCCCGACGGAAATAACCTGGCTGTAATGCATGGGGGGGGGTTATGCCCCTCCATCCCCTAGGAGCAAGCGGCTCGCCCCCCTATTTTTATTTCCAGCCCCCCCATTTTTATTTCCAGCCCCCCCCAAGCTACTCACGGCGGCAGAGAGGGGGTGCTCGGGCGGTTTGGAGGCGATGGGTGCCCGGGGGACGCGGGGGGTCCGCAGCACGGCGGCCAGCAGCCGGGAGCCCTGCTGGAAGCCCCACATGGCACTGGCAGGACCAGGGCACTGCTCTCCTCACAGCGCCGCTGCAGCTGCCCAGCCTGTCACTGTCACCTCTGCCACCCCCTGCACTGGGCCTGCCCCTCTCCCAGCGGAAAACCCTTAAAAGGCAAGATTTTCCCAAATCTTTCACAGCTTTATTTTTTTTCTTCCCCTTAACTGTTTTGTGGTGTTTTTCCCCAGCAGCACCTGACTCCCTGCGCCTCTGAGATCAAAACCTGTGTCCCCAGCCAGCGAGGTGGGACCTCTCTGCAACATGCTGCTGGAGAGCAGACCTCCTCTTCTCTCGGGCTTTTGTACATGTGTGATGCTCAAAACACAATATACTTCTTTTTTAAGCCCTTGCAGAGGTGGTGCCGGGTGTTCTCTGTCTGACGGCCGGGAGCAGGACCTTGTGTGTCCTGTCCGTGGTGATGGCTTCTCTCTCTTCCCTCATGGCTCGGTGTTTGTCCACGCTTCTCCTCAGGTAGTAGTGAATCTCTAGCGAGTTCCTCGGCTGTGGAGCCTCGAAGGGACCAACAGATCTTCCACTGACGTAGGATTGGGTTGGGCGGGAGTTTCCAAAGTCAGCTTCCAGTGTGCCCCGACCTGAGAGGAGAAGTGGCTGAAAGCCTTGAGCCTGGGTCTGGTTCCTCAGACGTGTGGAGGCTCATCAGTGGGAGGAACAGTCTCCTTCCAGCTTCCACACTGAATAACAGAACATTGTCCTTCTTGCCCTTGAAAAGGCAAGTTTGCCGGGATTTGTATGGACCCACTCCAAGTTCTTCCCGGCGCTGGGAATGCCACCTTCCTCTCCCCAACTCTCCTGGGAGCTCCCAGGGCTCCCTGGTTGCAGCAGGCAAATTGGGTGGAATTTGGCCTTGTCTTTGGAAGGAGGTTGGAGCTCTTTTCCCAGAACAACTGTCTCAGGAAAGCGTGGCCCCTGCTGGGCCAAGCACAGGTTTGTTGACGGGAGGTGACACTGAGATGCCCCAGCAGTCATGGGATCCTCTCACCCCCCATCTGCTGCTGGGAGCTGACTCCCTGGGGTTTTCCCTCTGTGTCCCCCCACACCAGAGCCTGGCCCATGGTGGGTGATTCCTGTGGGACACACGGAGCTGGAGGGTGGCAGAGCCTCCCAGGGTGAAGCAGGTTCACAAAATGTCTGTCTCAGTGAGACAGGAGAATGAGTCACCCCCAGGACACCCCCCCAGTCACCCCCTCCATGGCATCTCGCACTGACCTCCTTCTCTCTCAGCCCATTTTCTACACCAAACCCATGTTCCGCTCTGCCTCTTCACGCTGCTTTTAGTGACAACCTGGGTGTCGTTGGGAGCAGCTCTTCTTCTTCCTCCCCCTTCTCAGGACGAAGCATCCAGGCAGCAGCCATCTCCCTCCTCATCTTCCCTGGCTGCCTGGGGCTGTTCTAGCTCTGTTTGTGTGAGTCTGGATCAAATGACTCAGTTCCTTCCTGAAACCCCACCTCAAAAACCCCTTTCGCTCCAGTAGATCAAGGTCTTCATCCATGGCAAAAGCCTGAGGAACATCACTGGGGCTACCGGGGTGACAGCGAGAGTGACCACGTTGGTCTGGGGCAGCTGTGAAAGGCCTGGTTGTGTTTTCTGTGAATAGCAGGAGAATAATCTCCTTGTGGAGGAATAAAGCCTTGCAAATTAGGTTTTTAAAAGGAGCAATTGAAATCCTTGAGAAGCTGGAGATACTGTTGGTGGTAGAGGACAGATGTGGTTAATGGATTTCTCCTGAAATTCTTAGAGAAGCTTGACTGTGCCCTGACTTACCCAGGAGCAAATCACCCTGTGCAGATGAATAATGGTTGTTTTGATAAAGAAGATACACGGCAGCTCTTTTTCTTAACCCGGAGACCCTTCCTGTCCCTCCTCCTCTTCTTCCTCAGCTTCTTCCCTGGGGATTTTCTGGCAGGAAGGCCACTCTGGAACACGTCACCATGTGAGCCCATGAGCGTGGCTGGACCCGGCAGCAGGACAAGCGCCGTTGCCTCTGCCTGTGCCCCCCAGACTCCTCCCCACACGCTCAGGCCCTGTTTCCCGGGCAGTCTCCGTCCTCGAGTCCCTCCTGTCTCAGCCAAGGGCTGGGGCTGCTCGTTGGGGCTGGCAGCGGTGGCCTTGAGGTGGAATCCGGAGGGATTTGCCCCACCTGGCTCAGGAGGAGGGGATGAGGAGGTGCCACCTGCCCAAGCACAGCCAGCAGAGAGATGGGGTGTCTTCACTGCCGCTGGACACAGGAAATGCATTTTTGCTTCCTTCAGGCCGATGGCAGCTTCGCTGGAGTCAGACATGGGCTTTTCTGCAGATTTATGGAGAGGGGAATAGATGTGTAATGTCTGTCCTGTAAATGGTGGGTTGTTCAATAAGATAATCCTCCTCCCAGCACCAGGGCAGGGACAGGAGGTTGGGTGGGGGCTCACATGTGGCTGCAGCGCTCTCTGCACCCCCCTGATCCATTGGGGCAGGGAGAAAGGCCCTGGAGATGCTGGGAGGGCTGGAGCCCCTCTGCTGGGAGGGGGGGCTGAGAGAGTTGGGGGGGTTCAGCCTGGAGAAGAGAAGGCTCGGGGAGACCTTAGAGCCCCTTCCAGTCCCTCAAGGGGCTCCAGGAGAGAGGGGGAGGGACTCTGGATCAGGGAGGGGAGCCACAGGAGGAGGGGGAAGGGTTTGACCCTGAAAGAGGGGAGACGGAGCTGAGATGTGGGGAAGAACTTCTTGGCTGTGAGGGTGGTGAGAGCCTGGCCCAGGTTGCCCAGAGAAGCTGTGGCGGCCCCATCCCTGGAGGGGTTCAAGGCCAGGTTGGAGGGGGCTTGGAGCACCCTGGTGTGGTGGGAGGTGTCCCTGCCTTGAGGACTTGGGCACAAATTCATTTGGGGACCCACATGGCAGCAAGGGGGGAGCGTGGGCATGGTGACACCAGGGCAAAGGACCTGCTGGGGACAGGGGCTGCTGTGTCCCAGAGGGTGTGGTAGAGGTTGGGCATTTCTGTGTGTAACAGGGGGTGACCTGACCCTCTTTGGGGGGCAGCTTGGTGAAACCCTGCTTTAGAAGATGCCAGGGGCTGGGAGCAGTGGGGCTGGGTGCCAGCCGTGGGGCTCGCTGGCACCTAGGGAAGCTGTGCTGAGGGCAGAGGGTTGACGGGAAGGAAGCTGGTGAAAGCCTTTTCCCAAGGCTGGTGTCCGGGTCCCTTCCCTCCCAAGGTGGGCGAGGAAGGCGGTGGGAGCGTGGCTGGGGACAAAGGGCGGTTGGTTGCCACAGGGGGCTGTGGCCGCAGGTCGCCACCGGGGCCATTGCTGCGGCGCTTGGACAGATTTTCCCTGATAAATCATCTGGGACTGGTTTTCTTTCCCATTTCCTCCTTCCCTGCAGTGTGGGGCCACCCTGGGACCTCTGTGCTCCCCACAATGAGCAACAACTTTATCTGGTGTCGTGGTTTAGCCTCAGACGGCAACAAAGAACCACGTGCAGCCGCTCGCGCAGAGCAGAGCC
>VXAK01005162.1:11502-26763 GCA_013399435.1 Arenaria interpres | reverse complement strand
GAAAAAAAAAAAAGTTATTTCCTTCCTTCTTTGTCGGCTGGGTGACTTCCGTCCTGCCCCGCGCGGGATCCCCGTGGCAGCCCCCGCTCAGCCCCAGACCCAAGGCAAGAGCCCCCCTCACGCTCCTCCCTTCCCGCCTCCCCTTCTTTTGGGTTTTCTTTTAACTTTCCTGAAGGTGGGAGGAGGATTTTTCCCACAGTTCAGCCTCAGGCACTGCCTGGAGTGAGGAAACCCAGTCGTCCTGAGAGCTTCCAGCAGCCGGCTGCTGGCGGGGAGGGATTTTGGGGACCACCAGCCTGGCCATGGGGCAGTCACTGCTCTCCTGGCGCCCCGGCTCTGCCTGGGGGGGTCCCTTAGTGCCTTGTTTGATGGTTTCTGTGTTCCCCTGGTGTGCAGCAGGGCCAGGCACCAGCTACGGCTCCCTAAGGTGCTGTTTATATGTGTCTGTATCTTTATTATATACTTTATGTAATATGTAAACATAAAATCTCTTTTTACAGGTTTATAAATATCCATGAAATTAGAAGCTCGTGCCCCATCAAGCCAGGGCCTGAAGCTGGGCTAGAGGTGTGGGAGTTGGGAGGAGCACAGGGGTGCAGTGGGATGGGAGATGGGGAGACGCTGAGGCCACGGGAGGGTTGGGGATTAGTGCTGGGAAGAGGAGGGGAGAAGAGAAGGTGGGTGCATTGTATTGGGAGAAGCTGGTGAGATGCTGTCACGGAGAGGGTGGCAGAAGAGGAAGAGGGGGCAGATTGGAGAAGTGACAAAGCCATCAGTGGGTGAGGTTTGGCTGGAGGAGCCTTGGTGGGAGCTGGGGGAGCGAGAAGGGAAGCTGCAGATGGGGAAACGAGCCCGGGTGGAGGAGACATGCCGCAGGTGCTGGGAGGAAAGCTGGGATGGAGGAAAACCACTGGTGGTCATCAGAGGGGAGACTAGAAGAGCAGGAGACCCTGGGAGCGTAAGGAGGCTGGAGGCAGCAAGCCCAGCTTTGCTGGTCATCAGGGTGTTCCGGGCAGGTTACAGAGAGAAGCCCCTGCTTTCCGTGGTCTCCAAAACAACCCCTGCCCCGGCTTCCTCCCTTCAACCCTTGTGACTCTGCTGTCGTTGCTCTGCACCCCAGGCTGGGGACAATGGATGGTGGCAAAGAGGACCCCGCCGTGTTCACCTCCGCTTCCTTGCCCTCGGACCCACGGCTGCTGGCCACCATCACCAACGCCTACCTGGGCACCCGCATCTACCGGGATGTTCTCCACGTCAATGGTGTGTACAACGGGGCCGTGGGGGACACGCACCGTGCCGACGTCCCCAGCCCCATCAACGTCAGGATGATGGTGCCAGGTGTGGACAGCCTGTCAGAGACCTTCACCTTGAACACCCGGACGGGTAAATGGCAGAGCACGGGCTGGGGTCTCCCTATCCTGCTGCTTCTGCCAGATCTTCACCTCGGGCACCCTCGCTCTGTTCCTCTAACTGCTGGTGACCCTCGTCTAGAAATTAAAGGTCTCTTTACCCATGTTGCCTTTCCCACAAGGTCACATCTTTCTTCTGCCCCTTCTCTGTCCACCTGTTGTTCTTCTGCAGTTGTGTAGGAGCAAGTGGAAAATTCCCCTTTCTTGTGAGGATAAGAGCAATTTTCAGAGTTTGTCTCAATCCCCGCTGAACCGGGCTCAGCAAACGCTGTTTAATCGTGAAGCCTGTTAACATGTTTTACAGCACAAATAATTCCTCGGGGGCTTGGCCACGTTCAGTCTGTTAACAGTGTTGTCCAGTCAAAAGCTGTGTTTGGATCTGGACCTGGAAAGGCGGTTCCTTTGGCAGTAGGAACCAGCTGGAAGGGCAGAAATGGCCTGGTGCAGAGCCCCAGGAGCTGATGGGTCAAAAGGCTGGTGGCTCTTGCTGTGCTTACAGGAATCTTCAGTCACGAGCTTCGCTCAACTGACTACATGGCCACCCAACACATCTACGCCCACCACTCCCTTGTCCACCTGATGGCCTTCAGCATCACCATCCGGCGATTGGCTCCCACCACCCGACCCATCTCGGTCCAGCTCCAGACGCCTTTCGTGCCAAAGAGCCAGGATTTGGACCTGAAGCAAGGGCCGGACTTCCAGGGAGCACAGTGAGTTTGGGTCATGGGGGACCTTGCTCTGGGCACATCCTTCATGGGCTGTAGCACGCTGTCCTGCTCACCAACGGGAAATAAATGCAGAAGTAGGGTTAGATCTAGACTGACATGGTGAGTGGTAGGGGCTGGTGCAAATCTGCTTCTTCCTGGCAGATATATAAAACCCTAAAATTATGTATAGAAGCACTTTTATTAGTTGCAACTCCAAAATTATTCCTTATGCTGACACGTAGAAGAGCAACGAAGGCCACGGGGACTAGATGTGATTACGGAGAAGTGAGTCTGGGGAAGACAGTGAGTTTGGAGGAGATGACCTCTAGAAATGTCTTGCTGGGACAGGGGAAAAGTCATGACGAGTTCCAGTCTCCTGCGCTTTGGGGGCGGGAGGGCTGCTGTGCTGATGCATTGGGCCAGGGACCTTCCACCCTGGGTGGGGACAGGAGGTGACACTCAGCTGCTGGGGAGGTCCCACCGGCTCCGCTCCCCCTTCCCCTCTCGCCCCCCGCAGCTACATCTACGGGCAGACGCTGGTTCCCGAGGTGGAGGGGGGACCCCGTCCCACCGTCCACATGCTCTGGACCCCGGTGCCACAGGCCGTGACGCTGAGTGGGGAGGACTGGGAGCGATCCTGGGAGTTCCTGACAGCCGTGGCCGAGAGCGAAGAGGAGGCCAAGAGGAGCTACAGCCATGGGCTGGCCCTGGTGGCCACAGGCTCCCTGCTCCCCTCCCACACCTGTGCCTGGGACGCACTCCGGCGAGGGTGCTCCATGGACCTGGATGGACCCCTGCCACTGCGGCAGGCCCTCCACGGGTGCCTCTACTACCTGCTGAGTGCCATCCCACCCCGGGGCAGCACAGGCTTCCTCTTCCACGGCATCAGCCCTGGTGGCTTGTCCAACGGCACTCGAGACGAGGACTACTGGGGACACGTCTTCTGGGACCAGGTGGGTGGAGACCCTGCTAGCCAGGGGGCTTTGCACAGCTTGGAGAAGGCTGCTGAGAGGCCCCTTCCTTTCCCCCAGGTAGGGGCTGGGCTGGGTCCAGCTGCTCGATGGAGAGCATCTTCCTGCTCCCATCCTGCTCCCCCAACCAGCTCGGCCCCTGGAGTTGCCCACCCGGGTTATCCTCTAGCCCAAAAGCAAAGTGCCGGAGCTGAAGCCGGATCCCTGGGGCTGCCACGTAGCCAGTGGGGGCGAGGGGCAGGAGAGACCCCTCTGCAGGGCAGCCCCTTGCCCAGCCAGGTGTGGGGCAGGGCAGTTCAGGTGCTCACCCAAGGGAGCCCGGTGACCGGCTCAGAGCAAGGCCACCAACTTCTGCCTGTTTAAAACGGAGCAAGTTGTGACCTGCCCTTCTCCTCCCAGCCCCGGTGGCATCGGCGAGCCTTGCTGTGCCTGAGCCACTGCAAAAACAGAGGTGATGGGCACATGCAGCTCTTCAACCCGGGTGGGGAGTGTGCTCAGTAAAGCCGTGGGGCTGGGTGGCTCTGCCCCAGCCAAGGGCTTAGATCTGCTCTCGGAGCAGCCGTGCTGGGTGGCCACACAGCTCTGTGACCATTGCATGCACGAGCAGAGACGCTGCTGGATGGTGTTGGGGCTCCTGTGCGAAAGCCAGACTGGCCTCTCAGTGGACAGAGACTTTGCGGTCCCAAGGGGTCTTCTGTGCTTTCCTCCTGGTGACGTGTGTGGTTTTGACCCTCCCTAGAGCCTCTGGCTTTGGAGAACTCCTGCCTCCCTTCTCTTGTGTGATGGGAGGTCCTGCTGGGGACCACCCTGGGGAGATACCAGGTGGGTGATGAGCAGAGAGTAGCGTGTGTGGGCAGAAGCAGTCCCTCGTGGACTTACCCCTTTTAATGAGCCCACAGGACAGCACCTTTAAGTAGGAGCAAAATCATGGTCAGAGTGTTTGGGAGGGGGTAGACTAGAAGGATGAAACTGGTGGGAGCACTGGGGTGCCCCACCAGCCAGTCCCACCACCTTGCTTCGCTTGGATGCTTCCAGGACACTTGGATGTTCCCGAACGTTCTGCTGTTTTGCCCCGAGGCTGCCCGAGCCATCCTGGAGTACCGCATTCGCCGGCTGGATGGAGCCCTGCACAACGCGCAGGAGCAAGGCTACAAGGTGGGGACAGCGATGACGGGCCGAGGATGATGCAGCCCGGCCGCCATCACCCGGGAGGAGAGCCAGGCTCTGCTCTTCCTTGCTGGCTCCGGCCTCAGCCCGGGGCTAGGAGCAGGGCACTGCCCGCCGGTGGTGGGCTGGGGACAGAGAACACCTTGAGATGGTGTGCTCAGCTCATCCTCATGGATGTCTTCTCCTGGCAGGGTGCTAAGTTCCCATGGGAGAGCGCAGCCACCGGCCGGGAAGTCTGTCCTGAGGAGATCTATGGAGCCCAGGAAATCCATATCACTGGGGATGTTCTGATGGCATTTGAGCAGTATTACTGCACCACGCAGGTAAAGGGAGCGTGTGCCCCCTGCATGGACCGGTGGCAGGGCCTGCAGGGCATCTGCTGACTGTCACTGTCCCTTCCCAGAGAAACTCTGCTGCTATCTGCCCCTGCCAGAATCGCTGGTAGCACCTCAGGGTCCCTTCTTCAGCTCTGCCTCCTCTGTTCTTGCTCCTCTGGGCAGCTCAGCATCCTGTTGGTTCAATCCAGGCCAGTTTTCTGTCCTTTTCTCCTGCTACATCCATCTCCTTAGAGCTCCTGTCCTCCTGCTGAGTTTGGGTTTGGTTGAGTCTCCCTCATATCCCTGTTTCTCTCTGGCTTGGGCTCCCTCCAGGACCAGAAGCTGTTCAGGGAGGATGGAGGCTGGGAACTGGTGGATGCTGTGGCTCGGTACTGGTGCAGCAGGATGGTGTGGAGTGAGGAGGAGCAGTGCTACCACATCAGAGGTACTTCTGCAACTACCAGGCCTGTTTATAGGGAAGAGGCTTTCAAGCAGAGGCTCCAAGTCGCACCAGCTAGACCAGGACAGGAGTGCATGGGGTCTTCAGGCTCCTGCCCTCTGGAATGTCTCACAGATACTGTTCATATCCATGTGAAAATGGGACAAGATGCCCAGCTCTCTTCCAGTGCCACAGTACTAGTTATTTTTTTCTCACAGTCCTTTGCTACTCATAGGACACCTCTAAATATCTCCTTCCATGGTGTTACAAGCTGATGGCACACGCATGGATGGCTTCAGGTCTGCTGTTGAGGCTGGTGGCACTTAGAGAGAACAGTGCACGAGGGCTTTGGAGAGGAAGGACTTTTTTCAGAGACCTGAGCTTAAAGCGCCCAGGAGCCTGCGGGAGTTTAATCCCTTGAAGGAACATCTGGTGCTGTTGGTGCCATGTTTCTCTGGGGAAGTGGCCGTCTCTTCTCCTGGGGACAATCCACAGCAAAGGAAGGGGCTGAGCTTGTGGCTGGGGAAAGATTTAGTCACTTGATTGACTTGGTTGAATGACTTGATAGAATTAATGACTCGAAGGCCACCTTGCCTGTGAAGTGAGGGAGATGCCCTCAGGCTGATGCTGCCCATCAGACCAAGCTGTAGCCAGGTTGTTTCTCCTTCCCAACCAGCACTGCCTGTGTTCTCCTCCACTGAGTGTTACACTGGGATTACTGTGGTATCCCCCCAGAAGCAGGGAGGCAGCTCTCGCCGCGTGGGCAGACATTGCTGCCACGGGAGGGGTCCCCTTTCTCCTGCCCCTTCCCCGAAGAGGGGCACAGAGCCTCGTGCCAAACCTTGGGTGGGCTGCGGTGTGAAGTGTCCTCTTCCTTCTCCTCCTGCAGGTGTCATGCCCCCTGATGAGCATCACTGCCAGGTTGATAACTCCATTTACACCAACGCTGTGGCCCAGCGGAGGTAAGACCCGTGCCTTGGTGAGGCCCTGGCCCTTCTCCCTCCTCCTCTGCCCGACAGGGACAGGAGGAATGGGGGTCCCGCGGGATACACCTTCCCCCTCCTCACACCCCTCTCTCCGAGCCCTGTACAATTAGCCAGCTGGAGACATCTAAGGCTGGAGGAACTGCCATCCCAGGTCCAGCAAAGAAAGCTGTTACCCCAGGCTGACGCTTTTACCCGTGTTCTTTCAGAATAGCTGCTGCTTTGCAGTTATGGCTCAATCAGCTCTTTCTGTTCCCTTTCTTCTCTTCCACTCCCTGAGGGGGTCACAGGCACCTTATGCCTGACATGAAGAACTGTTCCTCGTCTCTTTTCAGCTTAAACTTTGCAGCTGACATTGCTCGGGACTTCTCCATCCCTGTGCCAGAGGAGTGGGTGGACTGTGCCAAGAAAATCAAAGTGCCCTTTGATGTGGAGAAGAAGTACCACCCTGAGTACGATGGGTACAGCCCAGGTGAGCGGCGAGGCCGCGGCAGACCCTGGGGTTGGCCACTGCTGGCTCTTTGTGAGCCTGCGGGGAGTGGGGGCTCTGGGGGGCTCAGAGCCGGGCAGAGGGGTGGGTGGGTGGCTGAAGTCACAGCCCCTCGTGCTGCTCTCCCCGCGCAGCAGTTGGGGTGCCCCTGTGGAGAGCCTGGCTTCTAGATGCTTTTTCTGCCTCTTGGTGGATCATTTCCCAGTGCTGGGCTGATAAAATGAGGAAATTTGGGAACGCAGAGAGTAGGAAGAGACTTTTAGCGCTGGGCTGCAGATGAGGTGTTTGCTGTGGACCCACTGCCAACAGGTCTTTCTTTCCAAGTCAAGTGCCATGTGTGGCCCTTCCAGCAGCCCCTGGCCCTCTGGAAGTGAAGGTGCTGGTTCCATTGGAGATGCACGCCCAGTTTAGAGTCCCCTTTCTCACAGTTAGGGGTGGTGGGAGCTACTCCTTCGCACCCGAAGTTCAGGTGACCCCCATCCCAGTGCCATCGTGTTAGGGCTGTGCCACTGTCCTGCCTCGACAAGCCATAAGCTGCAGTTCTGGTCTTCTTTTAGCAAGGCAGCAATGAGGTGTCCTCCCTGCAGCTCCACCACCTTCCCCTGCCCGTGTGGTGTTTGTTCTTCTGGGTTTATGATTCCCATGAGTCAGGTTTGCTCCCCGAATGAGCAAACAGAGACTGGGTCTGCCAGTTGCTCCCAGCTGGCGTGTGTGGTGGGACCAGCTCCCTTCCCCAGGCGAGCCCGTGAAACAGGCTGATGTCATCCTGCTGGGATTTCCCCTGATGCACCCCATGAGCCCCGAGGTCCGGAGAAATGACCTGGAGATGTATGAACCTGCCACCGAACCGGATGGGCCAGCCATGACCTGGGTGAGGAAAGGGGCAAAGCCTGGGGTGGGATTCACCCACGAGGCGGTGGTCTCCATCGAGTTAGTCACTGCCACCCCCTCAACGGGCATGGTTTGTCTGCTTTGAGGGAAGGTGGACAGCAGAGCTAGAGGAGTGCACTGGAGATGCCTGCTCTGGGTCAGAGGATGCCCGTTCTGGTGTCACTGGAGGTTTTGCCATATTGTCACCCCCGGGGGAGACAGCAGCTGGTGAAAGGCAGGTCTCCTCTCCCGCAGAGCATGTTTGCAGTGGGGTGGCTGGAGCTAAAGGAGGTGCAGAGAGCCCAGAGCCAACTCAACAAGTGTTTCAGCAACATCACAGAGCCCTTCAAGGTGAGCTGCATGGCCTGGCTGCTTCCTGGCGACAAACGCCTCTTGTTTCCACCCCACCTGTTCCCAGGTGGGGCCCATCCCACTGGGAGATGTCACTTGGACTGGAGCCCATGCTGCCTGTACTTGCGGTCACCAGGTTCTTGGGTTATTGTTATATTGAGCTGCTGCACGCTCTGTCTCCTCTGAAGCGCAATAAGGAGGCATCTGCTTCCTACCAAGCAATACAAAGCCATGGGTCGGTGGGGTGCTCCCCCCAGGCTTCCTCCTGCCTGCTGGGGATGGGAGAGGGAACGGGGATGGTGGTACTCTGGGACCCATCAGAGCCCATCCCCTGCCCCATGCCACAGTGCATGGTCATTGCAACACGCAGGATGAGGGACGGTGACGATGATGAACATATTCAAACCCACATAACCGTAAGAGGAGTCCCAGTGCAACCTTTGAGTCTTTTCTCTCTCTTGCTGGAGCAGATCTGGGTGGAGAACTCAGATGGGTCAGGAGCTGTGAACTTCTTGACGGGGATGGGTGGATTCTTGCAGGCCATCCTCTTTGGCTACACGGGGTTCAGGTGAGACCTATGCTATGTCTCGTTTAATCTCTAAGCAACCACATGTCACTTGAAAACTTACTGTTTAGCTGGAGCAACGGGGTTTTACTCATGAAAAGAAAAGAACTTGCAGCACCCAGAAAGCTCCCAGCAGGTAATGAACAAGCAGGAACACTAAGGATCCCAGATGAACTGTGGATACTGGGGACAGTTAGTCACTGATGGAAAATGGTGGGGTTTTCAGAAGTGACAAGCTTTGGCCCATTTTCCCTCCAGTTAAGTCAGTGTTGAAAGCGTTGGCTTCAAAAGGAGCCAAAGCCAGGCCAACGCTGAGCTCTTCAACACCAGTGACACCCTCAGTGAAGAGGGTAATCTCTGTACGAGCTTGGGATGGTGGGTCTCATCTTGAGGTCTGTGAACCAGACACGTCCAGACCTGCCCATGCCACAGGCTCTTCACTGGGTGTGGATGGAGCTTAAAGGCTGTGATCCACCAATTACATAGGCCTTTTGGTTAATTAATTGAAGAGAGAGTCCATACAATCCCCTTGCAAGCAAACACAAGACTAGCTCTTATTATACATTATACACGGTGCCCTTTCTAAAGGGGCCTCTGTGACTGGAGACCCCAGTCCTCTGCCACCAGACTGAGCTGCCGT
Organism: Arenaria interpres; assembly: GCA_013399435.1. Classification (NCBI taxonomy): domain Eukaryota; kingdom Metazoa; phylum Chordata; class Aves; order Charadriiformes; family Scolopacidae; genus Arenaria; species Arenaria interpres. The sequence goes on along the minus strand of VXAK01005162.1, from coordinate 17,854 downwards.
GAGCCTATTCCCACTTCAAAGACTGGAAACAGACTCGGAACAGGTAAGAGACTCTCTCCAGGTCACTTTATGAGGCAGTTGCACGTTTGGGAAGCTCCATGCCATTCCCTAAGTGTTCCCCTGGCTGAGCTATAACATCCCGTCCCCTTTGGATGTGGCAGGGACAGAGGTTCTGCAGCCCCCCTGGAGCCTTCTGCCCATGGGTGGCTCTGGGAGCTCTGGGGGGACAGTGCCCAGCTGGCATCACCACAGCAGCCAAATACCTTAGAGAAAACATTAGGCTCCTCATATAATTTCAAAGCCGTGTCTCGTGTCCAAAGCAGCCCTGTGGTTTCAGCCCTGAAGCAGCAGACTCTGCAGTGTATTCTTAGTTTAATTGGGGACGGATCAAACTGACGAGCCTTTTGATTATGAGTGACCTCTTCTAGCACTAACTATGTGTTTTTACTCCCTGCGTGTGGCCAGAAACTGCTGAGGAACCCACTAGATTCTTGGTGGAGCTGGGTGTGAGCTACCGTGTTCCCAGCTGAAAACCGTAATCTCAGGTTGTGGGGAGCTGGAGGGTCTCGGGATGCTCTCTGTGTGTCAGGTCGGGCCCCTCTCAGCACAGCCTCAAGCCACAGGCTCCGGGGCTCCAGCCAAACTTCCTCCCATGTTGAGATGATGCTTACGTAGCCCTCGAGGGTTGTGAGTTATGGGCACCGGCTGGTGCCTTGGGCTGCCCCCAAGGCCCTACAGTCCCTGGAGCCTCTCTTGAGCCCTCTCAACAGACTGAAGGAGACGGTCAAGAGTTCTCCCATGTCAGGATTTGAATAGGAGATAATGGTGACTCATCTTTTTTTCATCCAAAGCCAAAACACACAAATGGGCTCTGTTTGACTTTGGGTAAGGGGCTTGGAGAGAGGATTCAAGCTCTTTGCTCCATTTTTACCTCTCGGTGAAGGAGCACATGGAGCAGCGCTGAGTTTGAAGCCCTTCAAACCGGGGGGCGTGGGAGCTGACATGGGTTCTGGAGGTCACCTGGCTAACCCGCTTTGGCCACAGCCTGGAGGGAAAGTGAAAACCGAGCTGTTATAACACATCTTGGTAGAGATGGCAGATTATGGAGGACTCTTTCTGCCCACGGATGGACGGAGTGAGAGGAGAGGCCCCTGGGATGTGTGAGGCTGCACTGCCCGGGGAGGGGACCGACCCCATGAGGTGGCTTTGCTTTGGGGTCACCCTTTGCTCCCGCCGCTGACCCGCTCCTGCCTCCCCAGGATCACAAAGACCAGCCTCCGCTTCGACCCTGCGTTTCCTGAGGACATCGACAGGATGAAAGTCACCGGCATCTCCTATTTGGGCTCCAAACTGAAGTTCACCATCACCAAAAAGGAGACAAGGATCAAAGTGACCGAGTCTCCCTGGGACCCAGTGGGGTCTCCCCTGGAAGCCGTGCTGGAGGCCTCGGGGCAGCGGTTCCCCCTGCATGGAGGTACGGAGCCCCACTGCCTGGGCTGAAATAAGGACAATCTGGGGAGAAACCATTCCCATATCTCACAAGGGTTGGTTCTTGTTGTAGGGCAGAGCGTCTCCTTCCCCACGGCAGCCGGTTGGATTCAGAGGGCAACCACCGAGATGCTTTAGACCTTGGCTGGTCTGGGCTTCACTCACTGGTGCGGCAGAAAAAGTTGAAGAGCAGATGTTGGCAGAGGGGGAAGGTAAAGGTGGGGGTTCCAGGCTGCGCCATAAACCCTTTCCCCCCTGGAATGTGTGTGCTGGCTTTCTTTGTGGCCCCAGGGTGGGTGGTGGGCTCCGAGCTCTCCCCATGACTGCAGCTCCCTGAGTGACCCTGAGCATCCCTGTCTGTGCTGGGGGGCACCGAGCCCCCTTGCTCCCCTTCACATGCCTTCAACCTCTCTGGCTTAGCAGAGGAGACCAAATCTTGCCCGAAAGCAACTGTTTTAAATGAGTTCTCTAAACATCCGGGGCTTGTTTATGCTCTAAACATCTGTGTCTCTAAGGAAGCCCCAGATGATAGATCTGTATGTGGTCCAGCCTGTGTGTGCGCCAACTCCCAGCTCCTCCAGCACATCCTGGCTTGGTCCTCGCCTTCTCCTGGGGGCTGGAACGACCTTGGCCTCGGCTCTTCCCCATGTCGCTCCCACCTGGAGCATCCCTTGGCTGCCATGGCTGCTGGGGTTTCCGTACAGAGTGCAGCCGAGACCCCCGTGTCCCGCTGACCCCCGCAATGAGAGGCTCTGCCGAGGCAGCGGGGACGGAAGTCAGGCTGGAGCTGAGCGATATTTTGGCAGTTAGTCATGAAGTACGTGGCCAAAAGCATTTCAGCCCTGTCTGCGCAGCTCACAGCTCCATTTCTTCCGCGTTGTTTGGCGTATAACACCCCTATCTCGTTTTTAACCCCTCATCTGCGTCATCACCTCTCTTCTCAAGCAGATTTGGAGTCAAAGCCTTCTAACCTGACATTTGATGGAGCCCGGGCACCAGTTATCCCCGTTGTTCTGTCAGACGACAAGCACAGTTTATTTCTGGGGCCCCGGCAGAGCCCCCCCTCCAGCTGAGCAGCCTCAGGGCGAGCACAGACCTGCCCTGTCTTTGCTCAAGGCGTTTCCAGTGTCCCTGAAAATCCTGAGGGAGGGCAGGGCTGTGAGAACGGGGGGGACAGGATACCCCCCAACACCCAGCCCTGCACCTCCCAGCGCCCTCCCCTCTGGCACCCCCTTCCCGGGGCTGGTTTTGGTGCCCTGTTTCCCATTGCTGGGTGAGAGCGAGGGGGTGGTGGCGGCGTTCCCGGCCCCCCTCCACACAAACCCCAGGAATCTCGGCCGAATCCCATTGAGTTTATAAAAAGCCCTGCGGCCGCTGCCTGCAGCATGTGGGAACGCTTTGGGCAGGAGGCAGCACGGCTCCCCCGCCTTGTAATTACGCTGGCTGTCCCTCAGGCCTTGTCAAAAGTCACCCAACCCCTAATTAGCAGCAGTTCTCAGCAGCAGGGCAGGACAAACGCACCCCTCCATCCCCTCGCCCCCCATAACAGCCCCATGGGCTGCACCAGGGTTGGGGCTGGGGGTAAAGCCCAGCTCTGGGCCAGGTGGTTCTGGAAGGGATGTCAGTGTGTGTCATCATCCATTCCCACCTGAAAATGGGATGTCTTTTGTCCGGTTGCCAGAACGAGCCAGCCCTGTCCCGGGGAGGGCAATGGGGGGGTGGCAGAGGGCAGCGGGGCTGCATCCTGTGCTTCTCCCCTCTGTCCTCGCCTGGGAACCTGCTGGGGGACCTTGTCTTTCCTGCATTGAGTTTGCAGGTCCCAGCTCCCCTTGGAGGGGGTGACATCTTGTCTGCTCGAGGATGTCCCCATGGGGCCAGGAAACTTCTCTGCGTCTTTCCCCTCCGCAGCCGCCGGTGAGGCCCCGACAGGCTGTGGCTGCGTGGGGCTGGGTGGCTCTGAGGGCCACCGAGATTGTTGCTTCTCCTGGCCCCAAAGGGCACGGTCAGAGTGAAAAGGGCACATTTATCTTGTCCCTTTAGCATCCCTCCAGCCCTACACACAGGCACACAGGAGACTCACAATGTGTGAAGTGGTTTAATGATTTAAATAGTGCTCACCGAGGCTGGAGGGAAGCTGTGCTCCACACAGGATAAAAGGCAGGTAAAAAAACCAAACAAGGTAAACAAAAATACCCGAGCTGCCCCAAGAAGCATGGCCAGGAGCCGGGGTTGGGCACCACGGGGCTGGGGGTGCTGGATGGGCAGGGGAGGGTGAGGAGAGAAGCCTGTGGGGCTGCTTCCCCCTCCAGCCCCATGGGCACGAAAGCCTGCTGACGTGGCCCTGGGTGGCAGAGATGGGTGGTGGCTGGATGATGCTGAACCAGTGGTCTTTTTGGGTGGGCCACCAGTGCGCAAAGGAGTTTCTCCACCCCCTTCACCCACCGGTCACTTGTCCTCGTCGTCGCTGGGGCTGAACTGGTAGGTGAAGAAGCCGACGGACTCCTGGGCCAGCTTGGAGAGGTGGACGACACCGGTGATGACCAGGGCGGCCAGCAGCAGCGGCAGCACCACGCTCCCCGCCGTGGCCAGCACGTTGTAGCACTTGGCCTTGGAGCTGAAGCGCCGAGCGGCTTCCACATCCCCGCACACCTTCCGGTCCCGCGCCTGCAACAGCCCAGGGACGGGGCAGCAGCGCCCGGGCTGCCTGCAGCCCCCTCCCTGTGCCCCTTCCCCGTGCCCCCTCCCAGCCCGGCTACCTGGCTTCGGCACCCTCCCAGCCCCAGGTTTAGTCCCCTGGGGGGCTGCCCATCCACCCCAGGCTGCCCCACAGCTCCATGCGCTGCTGCTCCCCTCAGCCCCCCCACTTTCTTTGCTATGGGGATTTTCTCTCCTGCACCTTTTGGAGCCTTGGGGGCTCCAGCCCTCGCTTTGCCCCCTCTGTCCAGGCAGGACTGCTCCTGCCAGAGGGCAGGTGGAGGGGCCAGGGGCATCACGGCCCCCCAGCACCTTCTAGGAAGAAAGGGTTGGTCCTCCTGTGGTGGCAGGAGGCTGTGGATATCTGGGGGGGGTGTCTCTCAGCCTTATCAATAGGTGGCAGGAAAAGTGTGAGGGCTTTACCTGGGGATGGTGTCACCTGCAACCAGCCTCTTGAGGGTATTGGTCTCTCATCCCCCACCCCAGCCCCCCCAGGTGGTTATTTCAGATGCTCTGTGCCTCCTTGGGAAGTCCATCCCTTGGCATCACCATGGGGAAGGTCCCAGGTGACCCCAAGTGTTCAGTCTCACCCCCTGGCCCCACTCCATACCTTGACGGAGAAGGCGAGAGCCACAAAGCCAAGACAGCAGAAGTTCATGTAGATGGTGTTGAAGATGGACCAGACGAGGTGGTCGCGGGGCGCCGGCGGAACAACGGCAGTGGGAGACGGGTCCCGCTTGTGGGACGGTGCGTGCAGGTAGTCCTCCCGTGGGTAGGAGGTGTCCATGGCCACAGAGAGGGGCACCCCCCGATTCTCCTGCTCCACCAGCCTGGCTGGGGCAAGTGGAGCAGGGCGGCCCCTTTATATAGTCCTTGCCTGTGGTGTGGCCTCGTCTTCTCTATATATAAACCCAAGAAATTACAGCCCTCCCCGGCTGTGGTTATCAGAAAGGCTTGGCTGGGAGCTCAGAGAAGCATACTTGGTTTTGCCAGCCTACAGGCTTTTTAAATCCAGCCTTCCTCCCGCGATGAGGAGCATGGATGGAGCCATGGGGTGACTGAAACCAAGTGGCCCCGAGGGGCTGATACGAGACAGAGCCTCGGTGCCAGGATCTCTCACTGCTCTGGCTCCTACCAATATCTCCAGCCCAGTCCCTCCAGGTGGTCTTGGCTGGGAAGACCCCTCCTTCGCAGCATGTATGGGCCACCGGATTCCTTAAATGGGAACTTAATACCAAAAAGTGGAAGAGCTACTTCTGTGGGGTTCCTGGAAGCAGGAGATGGGGCTGTGTGACAGGACGGGGTGTGTAGGGCCAGAAAAACACAGATTGGTAGATTGATTGATTGATTGATTGATTGATTTCTCTCTTTCTTTCTTTCTCTCTTTCTTTCTCTCCTTCCTTCCTCCCTCCCTCCCTTCTTTCTTTCTGTCTTTCCATCTGTCTTTCCTTTTTCTGCCATGCCTAAGCTTTTAGGAAGAAACTTATCTGGGCTCTGGGCTGGAAGTGCTTTACGCTGTGGTGGGGCAGAGAGCCATCGAGCTGGCAGTGAGAGGAGAAAGAGGAGGAGGAGGAGGCTGCCCCGAAGACACACAAGGACCCTCCTCTCCTTCCCCGCTGGGAATAAGGTGAGAGGTGAGAGGGGTTTGGCAGGATGAGCTTTATTTGTGGCAACAGTGACCTATACGTGTGTCACAGCACCCAGGAAGCCCAGCAGCTCCCTGCCCGGGCAAACAAGCAGAGAAGAGGGGGGGGCTGTCCCTCACGTCCCAGCCTGGCCCACCCGTCCCCTCGCAGGCTGTGGCTGTGCTGGGACACCCAGGGGTGCGGGCAGCGAGGGGACAAGGCATCACTCCCTCTCCCCATGTACCACGCGTCCAAAGCGGAATGTTTTGGGAAGAGGAGGAGGGAGTGGGGGGAGGTGCAGGCCGCCCCCGCCCCAAGGTGGCAGCAAGCAGCTCGGTGGCCGTGTGGCGGTCACACTCCGCTGTACACCAACACGATGACGAAGACAGTGATGATGGCCACCACGGCCAGGACCAGCAGGGTGGAGCAGATGATGTTCAGCAGCTTGGCCTGGTTCCCATACTGCCGGGCACCCTCCAGGTCCCCCAGCACCTTGCAGTCGCGGGCCTGGGGGGGCAAGTGGGGGGCTCAGCACAGGGGCGGGG